>CM076581.1:1485348293-1485948293 GCA_034641835.2 Pinus albicaulis
TTTTTTTTTTTTAATATTTTTAAAATTTCACAATTATTTAAATAATTTTTTTTCCTTTAGAAGTCATATATATATATATATATATATATATATATATATATTCAAAATTTTTACACTCACAGCTAAAGATATAGAATTAATCTTGTATGTACTATAGGATTAATCCTGTACAAATTTTTTACACTATTTTATAATTTATAAATTAAATATGATAAGATATTTTGAAACCAGTATGATTTCAAAATTCCAAAGATTCACAATTTAAATATATGAAAACAACAAACGTTGGTGTATGTTGATAGTTAGATACATATTTTGCTTATATATCTTATTTTAAAGTTTATTCAAAATAATAATATAGGTGAATTATAAGCACAATTAATTACATTTATATTACTCAAAAAAACACTTTAACAATAAATAAAATGAATATAATACTAATTTTCCTTTCTTGATACTTTAAGAAGATAGATATAGACGATTTCTATGTGATTCAATCCAACTTTTGATATTAACAGGTGCAATATTGTAGTATTGATTACATATACAATAGTTCCATGTGCAACTGAATGAGTGTTTAAAGAAAGACTTGTAATAAAATACATTTCTACAAAATGATAAAACATGTGAGTGAAAAATTTAAAACATAAATCAAGATATCAAGAACAATGATATTATGATGGAGAGAATATTTCTGCAGCCAAAATGAACATGCAAACCAAAAACTGTAATAAAAAGCTTACAATATATCATTGCAAAATTTAAAAACATAAATAACCTAACACACAAGGATATATCAAAACACCTGAATGCATATGTAGAACAAAACCTGTAATAGAATATTTTGCTACATACAACACTGCACATTTTTAAAACATAAACTAACTCAGCAGACAATAATATTAAATTAGATAATTGTTTGTGCTGTTGAATTGATGTGCATAGAAAAAATGGGAATAGAAATATTTGTTGCATACAACACACAAATGCAAAATCTTAAAAGATAAATCAATCTTGCAAACAAAAGGGTATTTAACTAGACAGAAATGTCCATATAGATTCAGTATATATATACAATAAGTACAAAGCAACACTAGCATTGAGTTATATAGTCATGCATCGTTACAAATTTTCAAAATTCTTACAACTGATAGGATGATACAGATTTCCAAAATTCTTAGAACTGATAAGATGAAACATTGAAAATATAGGAGTCATTCTTTGAAAAAAAGGAAAAAAAAAAAACCAAAATGCTTTTACAGATAATCAAGATAACTAGTTGGTTCTAAATTCTTTGCAATGCTTTTTCAAATGTTTTTTCACACATGATTATTATCGAAAAATTCTGAATATAAAACTATTGGTTTGTTCAAAATACTTTACATGTAATTATTATCAAAGAAAATTCTGAATATAAAACTATCATCACAAAAAAATAATTAAAAATATTACAGAAAGTGTGGTGGAGAAAAATACCACAGCAGACAGGAGGAATGGATTCAAGAAATGTGGTGGAGAAAAATACCATACGATGGACAATAGATGGTCTCATGAGGAGAGGAATGGATTCAGAAAGTGTGGTGGAGAAAAATATCACAGCAGACACACCAGCCACTCCAGCCACTCCCATGTAGATAGAAAATTTCATAGGAATGTCGTATGGAGACATAATCACTGGCAATATATGTGCTCACCTAGTTACCCAGACCTGGAAACCTAGATAAGACAACTACAAGAATACTGGCTAGAAAATCTCAAACCAACAGAAATAAAATATTGCAAAATTAATTTCGAGGAAGACACTATGAACTTGTTGAGTCCAAGGAAACCATGGTTGTTGATGCAAAGAATTGGATGCAAAATGGGATGGTGTTTGAAATCCTTGGCCCGGAGAGAGCATTTGAATTTTTCGCCATGAAGGAAGTATTGATTTCATAGTTGTGAAAAAATTGAGAGAGTTGTAAAACAACTGAAAAATGAACAGACAGAAAATGGAATTGTCAATTAATCAAGGTTGTCGAAATATCCATGGCATGTGTGTCACATCAACTCCAAAATGTCTAACAAGTAGACTATGGCTATTGAAACATCCAACTCTGGAAAGGAAGAAAATTACAGACATCCATGCGTTAAAGAAAGTCCTACAAACGTCAAGGTTAGAATGGGAAGCAGAGTTGACAGTGATGGTGCGCAGTTGGTCTAGGAATTCCTTTGGTGAAAGTATGAAAGAAAGCCTTGGAGCTTGCTATATGGTGAAGTGAGATCTATTTAGCCTTAAAGAAACTAAGCATACATACAATGGTTGACTAGAGAAGAGCACTAGGCTAGAGGGTGGGCAAGGGCAACGACAAGGTAAGAAAATAGGTTAGGAGATCAACAACCAAACAAAAAAAAATGAATTATAACGAGTTCAATTACTAGATGTAAATGGACATATTACAGAGAGAACATACCTTGCAGTATATGAATAGCACCAACGAAAGGAGCAACAACACAGATGGGAGGAGCTACAACGTGGAAAAATAGACCTCCAGTAGACCAACAACACAGACGGGAGGAGCGAAAACGTGCAAAAAGACCAGCAGCAACAGTGATAGAAATACGCGCGAATAATGAAACCGATAAACAAATCAACTTTGCGGGCGATTTATTTATAGAAACTAGTTCGGCCAAACTATTTTAAAAGTAAAGGTTCGGTCAAACTCAAAGTCCGGCTGAACTTTTGTTAGAAGTTCGACCAAACTTTTGTTGCCGGTTTTCCCATCTCTAGCAAAAATTCTGTTTGCTCGTGCCTTCTATCAGGTTGTCAATCTAAACCTAATCCCGGAACACCTACAACTGGTTGCTCAAAATGTTTTGGCCCCCGATTCTCACAAAAGTGTAACCCAACTTCATGTTTCCACCCATATATAATTTAATAGTATCAAAAAAGAAACAAACAAAAGAAAACCTATTCCATAGCTTTGAAATAACCAAGAAGGTCAGTCTCTCATCATTTATATCAATGACACATGATTTTATCCTTGGAAGAAAAATATTTAACCTTGAGAAGAAGCACAATAGGGTATAAAAATTGTTTGGAATCAAAGCTATGAGCTCATTCTATAATTTATGTCCTCTCAAATCATCAAAATTTCTATGTAAAACCTCCAACTCACTCCATACTTCATTGGGTGTTCTACACGCATCAAGATGAAAGTCTAGCAAATTGGTAAAGAATAGGATTCCATAGGCCTCATCTATTAAAAGTATTTTTCCATATCTATGCCTAAATTAGGTCTATAGTGCTTATATATATTTCCTTAGTATGTGGTAGTAGTATGACCATGGGCTTCGACTCAAAGAAGTTGGATGGAGTAAGAATCACACTAATATTGAGTCGAACCATCATATTTTTTGTTCAATAATTGTTGATGTACATTAAAATGAGTTTGTTTCTTAAAATATCCTTGAATTATATAATATCATATTGTATTTTAAGCACAATCATAGGATATAGTTGTGACAAAAATCTACACTCGAAATTTTAAGACAAAAGAGAGAAGAGAGAACGAAATAACAATGAAATATGTGAAGTAGTTGAAAAAAAATCAAATTCACTTGAATTAAATTATTTCACTTGATTAAAATTAAATAACACTATAATATAGAGGATAAATTCATTATAATTGTGATTCTTTGTGTCTGCACAACCTATAGAAAGGAAACTCTACCTTACTTCTAGTTAACTAGGTCAAAACTAGAGTTGTAGGGACCAAAATAGAGTTAGATTCAATTATAGAGTTCATCATGGATAGGATGAGAAAAAAATAAGTGGGAATAAAATAATTAACTCCCAAATCCTCCTAACTCAATAATTCAAGAAAATATCCAAGAATAGCACTAAAATTCAAATAACAATGTTTCCTAGGATAAAGATAAATGGATAGGATTATGGATAGAGTTTTTCCCTAGAAATATGAAGTGAGTGTGTACTTATGAATGCATTATCCAGGGGTAAGGAAGCAGATATTAATGGATAAGAAATATCCATAACACATATAGTATATGTAAAAAAATAAACCTTGTAACCATGATTATAAATACCTGATTATAATAGGTTATTCACTTGTTGGTTATGTACTACATGTGATTTTCATTATTTTCTTTTTTTTATAAATATTATGTGACTGGATTGGAGTAGTATAAGATACTTAAAAATTACAATAATTTATTGGATAGAGGTACCTATTATCTCTAAATACTCTCCTATTTATTCATATTAGTTGTAATCAATAAATATGAGGCTTATATTTAATTCAATAGTCACATATTTCCAGGTTGATTTACTTGGCAATGCATCAAAATAAACTCATGTTTATAATAAATAACAATAGAATATAAGTAAGCTTGATACCACATTATGCAATTCTTTCATGATTACCTCAAAATATATGAACAAACTAATTTAAAAATGAAGATGGTTTCAAATGGAATTTTCTATCCAATCTCTCATTGGATATCAATAAAAAAATAAACTGGATATTTTTTGTTTCTTTCATTATTGGTATCAGAATTAAGTGCAATAAAAATGAAAATAAATTCTCCTTCTATTACTTGAGTATTGAATCATATCGTAATGATATTTAAAGGGAGGTACCTCTAGCCATGCATTCAAGTGTATGCAATCTAATAAATGAAGATATTGTGAGGCGCATGCACAACATTTCAATAGTCGTTGTTTCATAAAAGATGGATTCAATTGATGATGTAATAATATGTTTTTATCAAAGAACATATATTTTAAAATTCACTTGCTATTCATATTGTAGAACAATAAACTTGTATTACAAATTGTTATGTGTTTCCTACAACAAGGGTTACCAAAAAGGCTATCTTAGTAGTTGTAACTAGGAAAATAGACAAATGGATAAATTAAACCAGGGATTTATTGGTTTAATAAATTACCAAAATACTAATTATAGTTATAAATGATATAAGATAAAAAAAACTATATAAAAAATATCTATAGACTAATAAATAAAGTATCATCATAATTTAACCAAAAAGAGACTTTATTTTGTAATACATGACCTAAGGGTTCGCTAGAGGTTTATGATTCCTACGCCTCCTTATGGGATGGTTTTTGTAATATTTTACCTTTTGTGATCACTCCTCCTATCTTCTATGGCTGAAAGCAAGTGTGGTTATTGAATCACTAGTTTGTTTTCAAGGGAAATGGAAAATAGTAAATAGAGAGCCTAAGGTTTATTATAGCAAATGATTGTAGATGAAAAGGGTTCATGTGTGATGAAGTGGATAAGAAGTGTGGGAGAAAATATTTGTAGAAAAGTAGTGGTTAACATTGATATGTTCTACATAATAAAAATATTATTATTGGATCAAATCATGATATAACCAAATTATATTTTTAATTGCCATTTTAAATTTTTTTTTTTTAAATTAATTATGAGAGGAAGTAATTTATAGATGTGGTTTATGACTTTATATTATGGGTGACTAGCTTAAGAAAAATATTTTCTCAAGTTAATTTAATCGAAATCATTTATAAATAATGGATTTTTGAATTATTTCCATAACAAATGGGTTAAAGAGATGAAAAGAACTTAAATTAATTGAATGTATGGGTTTCCGCATGTGAATGGATAAAAATAATGAAAATGTTTGTATGAAAAGTGGTCCATGTGATGTTTTCATGGATTTATGATGTAAAAGTGGTTTTTAATATATGAAAACCATACTATAAAGGTGTATTTTGATAATATTAACAATGATGGCTACTTGATCACTTTTTTTGTGATAATGGATTACCCACCAATGTATTGTGTTAGGAGCACATGTTATAATTGAAACCATTGTATTTTTATTTCATTTGATAAATGATATGGCAAAAAAGAGAGAGAATAACCATGGATATTAGAACCACCCAAAGAGGATGTAGTTGGGAGTTTATCCTTGTTAGCCAAGAATCTCCAATTACTTGTACATGATCTCACTGAGATTGGGTAAGCATAGCCATACCCTTTCAGACAACTCAATATAATGAATACAATGATGTGCCTAAAAAAAGAGAGTTTGAACAATATAATATATGTTACATCAAATTACTAGCATCGAGAGTCTAAGATATGGTACATTAAAATACATAGGCCTATGTGTATATATTTGGAATAGAGGAGGACAACACTGATATCAAGAATGTTATTGATATGGATAATTCAAACCAAATACCATATCAGTGAGCGAATGGGGTTGAAGAAACTAATAAATATTACCAAATAATAAGTGTCTTTAAATATCTAAAGCAAGAAACTGAAGATAATCTCATGCTAAAGACTCTAAAAATGATGGAATTGAGGCAATAAAGTCAAAGGGACCACATCTGAGGCTAGATCATGATTTTTTATAGGTCAGGCATGTATGGGATTCCCTTAAGGGAAACCCCCTCCTAAGGTCAAAAATAAACTCTTGTATGCTTAATGAATCTAGTCTAATCATCTGTAGCATTTGATCTTCAATTTTAGGATTTGATAAGATGCATTTAGGAGAGAGAGTCAAGCGCACAAGAAACAACCAAGTCAAAGAGAAAAACGGTCTCTATCTACTTGAGATACCTATTGTAGATCCAAACACATTAATATCATTGTTTATTCATATTGAACTTAAACCCATTAAAGTTTTAACTACAATGAGAAATCGGTGCCCAAGTAACAAGTACATATGAGTAAAAAATCATGGTAAATGAAAACATGCTTTATGATTTCCTAGAGAAATTACTTGCTTGTGAAGAATAAAATATGGAAAAATGTTCAAAAAGGGTAAAATGGGCTAAATATAATTCCCCTTATCGTTCTTGGAAAAATTATTTACTAGTAAAGAATCAAAACAAGAATACAAACAACTCCCTAGAGAAGCTAGTAAGATAGAATATCCAACAAATTAGAGCATAACATATCTTACCTAGACACATAATGTTTAGGTTAAGAGTGGAAAATGATCAATGCCGACATTGGGTAGAGGGGTCATCATTCCCCAAGCATGACATGTCACCCCTAATTGATTTTGATGTTACAAATTGATTGGTATTCATAAGTGGGAGTGATGCCTCCTATTAATTATGTATGTAGCATGCATGGATTGTACCCAAAATTGTGGTCATACATAGAGGCACTATGGCTATAGCTTGGCAAATGAAATTTGAAAGAAAAAATGTGGATGTTCTATTCTATTATAGAGAATGAATGCACCTTGAGAAAGGAAATAGTGGTGTACCAATCTATAGACATGAATGAAGGTGACTCAAGAAAATATGCATAACCATACAAAAAGGTGGTTTTTGGTATAAGGGTAAAATTTTAATGCAAAATATACTTTGATTCAATAATACTCTATTTGGATGGATTTGGTTATTGACGTAAGAGTTATGAATGATAAGGAGGATCATCCATGGAGTGATATGCAGTTTTAACAGACTCTATATGGATTCATGAAGAGGAAGAATGGTGGTACTAGATTTTGTCCCACGAAATGAAGTGGTGGAATATGGAGAAGCGAACCATGAATCAACATAATGGAAATGAGAGGAATGGTTCACATGATAGATTGAGGATATTAGTATGCCAAAAAATAATAGGAAATGGGCTCCAAAATTAAACTAGTAGTGGCTCTAAAATGATTGGATGATAACTTCTAAACAACAACTAGACATTCATGAAATTGTGGATCCAAATGTGTTGTGAAAGGGAAATTTTTTTTGATGCTCCTTCTATATAAGTAGAAACCTCCCTATATGAATGAGATTATGTGTACTTGTCTTGTTCAATAATAAATGAATATAATAAGGCGGGTCTAGTTAACCTGGGGGCATAATTTCACATGACTCATCATAGGGAGAGGTTTTTCAAGTATGAAAGTTATCATAGAAATATTATTTTCTTTGGAGATTATTTAATAGCCTAAATCATAGGATGAGAAACTTTAAAGTCAAATTTCATGTATGGAAGGATTAGAAAAATCCTTCATGTTTTTCACATCACAAGGTTAGCTAGAAAATTTATCTATATAAGGAATATGACTCATGTAGGTGTAAAAATAGTGTTTATAAAGGACACGTATAAGATGGTTCTAAGAGAAGTGATATTTTCAAGGGGATTTTGGATTGGAAAATATATTTTAGATACTAGGAAGCACTATAATTAGTGATGAGTACAATAGTCCCATTGTTCCTGAGAGTGAATTTATGGAAGGAAACATTCCTAGAGTCTTTAAATAAGAGATTATGACATGCAATCAAAGACTAGGGCACATCGAAGGGATGTGTATATGAGTACTCAATAGTAAAGGAATGGTTCAAGGCATGTATAACGATTCTATAATTTTTTATTTATCTAAAAAAAATTTATATGGGGAAAAAAATGGATAATATTCTTCTATAATGCTATGATGGAAGTGGGAATATTACAGTTACTGGAAAATGATGTATTTGAACGTGTGTCATTTCCATAATTAGGTGAATTTGTGTATCATGTTTTACTTATAGATTGATTCTAAAGGAATAGATGGATTTATTTTGACAAAAATAAATCTAAACCATTTGGAAAAATTATAGAATTTAAGTCTCATGAGGAGAATTAAATCGAAAATAAAATTAAGGTGTTGAGGATGGTTAAAGGTGGAGAATTCTATAGGAAATAATTTGAGAAATTTTGTATAAAATTTAATATATAATGGTAGAATACTAATCAATACACACCTTACCAAAATAAAGTTATAGAAGATATTAACATCCAATTAATGGAAAAATAATGGATCATGTTTAGTGTTGATGGGTTATGACTGGAATTCTAGGCAATGCGGGTGGATATCACATGTTTCTAGGTAAACCTATCATCCACATTAGCATTGGATAGCAATACTCCACATATTGTATGGGATGGTATAAAACCCTCTCTTAAACATACCACGGTTTTTGGCTATGATGCTTATGTGCACATTCATAATGAAAGTAGACGTAAGATATATAATAAAGATGAAAATTGTATCTTTATTGGATATAAATATGGTCTAAAGGTTATAAGTTCTAGAACCCAGAAATAGAAAAGGTTGTGTGGAGTCGATATTTAGAGAAATAAAATATTTTAATATTATTAAGTTCTACTAAGATAGAAAAAAGTAGGGAAAATGCAGATTGAATTGAAAAATTGTCAATCGAACTCTATATATGGGTAGGAATTAATAGAAGAACATCATAGACTGACATTAAGGAGATCAGTTTCAGAAATACAGAAACTAAAAAAATATAATCTACGTTATTTTCATTCGATTTTTTTCTTTATTTATTACTAATGATGATCCTAGAAATATTAGGGAGGTAGTGGATTTGGAGGACATAAAAATCTAGAGAAATTCCATGGTTGAAGAAATCGCATCCTTGGACAAGAATGAACATTTAAATCTAGTGGAGTTGTTACCCAGAATAAATCCCTATTGGTATATTTTCTTATCAGGAATAATATTTAGTGTCCTTAGGAATTGTATAAGTTACCTTTGCAATTTTTAGATGTTTTACTTCTCTTTCACAGACTAATATTTTCTAATTAAATAAAAAATGGGGAATTAAACATTGAACATATTAACCTATGAGTGGACTAGGTGGTTTTAAAGAAAAAAATCAAGAATAATTGAAGTAAATATTATATAAATGATTAATTCCATAATGCATATACATTAAAATATAATGAGGAAGACACATTTTAAGAAAACACAGATAGGAAATTAAGAAATGGGTTGGATATCTCTAAAATGATTTCATCATTTGGAGAACATTCACATGATCTAAATTCTTGATAAAAATTCTATGAAACCACAAATGACGTGCATTTTTGGAAAAAAAATTCTTTTACAGTAAAAAATATAATATTTAAGACTTTAAATTCAAATAGAGAAGGTGCATGAAGCACACTACAATATTATTCCTAATGATTAGATGCAACCTGAATGCATTTTTCCTTAAGGAACTAGGACGGGACTCCCATGGACCAGTAATAGCATATAATAACATGGAATAAAGAAAAAGGAATGTTGTCAAGGATAAAATTTCTAAATTTATAACACAATTTAAAAATATGGACGAACTAAGACTAGGGAGAAAGAAAGGGAAATTGCTTAAAAAATATAAAAAACTTAAAAATTTGTAGAAGGAAAACCAACCAAATGAATCCTCCTTTTGTATAACATAAGGTGTGAGAGTATCTATTGGGATTCACATATCTATTAATATGCCTATTGGGAAGATATTCAAGATTAACAATTTGATTTAAATATTTTATAACCAATTCCTCAATATATTCCTTCATAGGTGGGACGATTATGTAATTTAGATGGAGGATTGTAGACACGTGGCTATGCCAATGATTACAAACTAGAAGAAGATTGGCATGTTCAAGGATGATGAGGTTGACACTACCTTGTATATGAAACTCATAGGATCATTGATGTACCTCGTCAACACTAGACAAAACATTTGTTATATAGTGAATACCCTCATCTAGTTCATGGTAGAACCAAGGAGGCCTCACTAGGAAGCAGACAAACATGTTCTCAGATACTTGAAGGCATGGAAAATTTTAGGGGCTAATATTCGCAGGTGGGCTAATTTTCCATGGTTTTTCCAAAAAAAATATTCACCAATTTCCAATTTTTTTATAAAAGTGATTCGCCCGAATTTTACAATATAAAATTATTTTACCTCAAAAATAGCCAATATTATATATAGAATATATATAATATCATTATAAATTTGAATAATTTTACAAATACATCAATAAAAAATTTATATTTTTCACGCTAGGGACTAGTGAGATTCACCAATTTTTTAAACTTAAAAATAATTTTCCATCCTTAAAATTTTCCCTGCTTGAAGGGGAAAATCAAGTATGGTTTGAAGTACACTAAGGGAAATTAAATACAATTGAGTTGGTTCGCTTACGTGGATTGGGATGGAAGAACAATGGATTAGAAAAGTACCAATGGGTAGTGTTTCAGTGTTGGATCAGGAATGACTTCCCGATGGAGTAGGAAACAAAAATTTGTGGCACTGAGCTCCACTGAGGTTGAATATATGGCCACAAACCCAATCTCATATGAGGTCGTATGGCTTCATAAGTTTCTCATAAACTTGCTAAAGAAGAGGATGGAACCGACCACAATTTCGTGTGATAATCAGATTTGCATCAAGCTCTCTGAGAATCCTATGTTTCATGACCGGTCAAAGCACACTAACATTATGTGCCACTTCATCAGATACTATGTTTAACAAGGGGTTGGAGGAAATCGATTCTAAAGTAAAAGAATTCAATTTTAGAGGGTGAGGTTGTAGAGGCGGAGTTGTAGATGTAGGAGGAAGGGAAAGTCAGCAGAGGAATAAGAAGGGATAAGGAGGCCACAAAGCGAGTAGCGTTGAGCAGCAGGACTGTCCCTCCATGTAGAGTGATGCAGTATAGCATAGTAACTGTGCAGAAGGCCACACAGAGTGACACACAGGCAGGAAGGGGTGCCTCTAGTGTGTAATAAATTCTTCCAAAGTGTTCAGCGAAATTATCTCAGGTATATGTTAGACATATTCTCATCACACTTTTTGTAAAATATTTTCCACTATTGAAGAATAATATAAACCCTCATCTACTAGACAAATTTTCCCACATTGGGTTTTTCTGGGGATAATTGTCCAAAAATAACTATGTTCATGTGATTGTTTATATTGTGTTATATTTGTTCTATTTGTTATTTTTATTTTTATTAAATGAATGTTGCAGCTGTATTTATTTTAGAATTTACTGAAGCTTCTATAAATAACTTATCGTAAATAAGTAGGTGAAATAAATCAATCGCTGCAATAGTATTTCATATTGAAATTTCATGGGTAATAGGCATAAGCAGTGGAGAACTAAAATATTTCCAAGTAGTCGAGGAAATAATACTAATAAACGCACCTTCATATATAATTGCGATAGGTAGGGTCATATTATAAGAATTTGATATGATTTATAAGGGAACGTAAGGAGGAAGGAGGTATCCTTCCAGTCATTTGCAATCAAAGGAAGTGACCATACTACTTGGATGGGGTGTCATGGGAACAAGAGAATTCCACCCTTCTGTAATAGGAATGGGAGAACTATTCCCTTGTGCTACGAAAAATAAACGATTCCCCCATAGTTCATTGGAATTTGAATAAAAATGAAGAACCTCACTTGTATGAACTTGACACTCTATGGGAAAAGTACGATTGGTTGAAGGTAGAATTGGGTCAACCATTTTCTAAACCAATGGTTAGTCAGTAACAAACTCATGGGATTCACGTTTAAAGAGAGTGGGATTTATTAGATTCATATTCTTATCAACCACTTCAACAACTAGTGGAGGACTGGGAGAAAACTTCTTATAAACAGTAGAAAATCAAGGTTGATAACTTGTCAGGTATTCCAACAATTTTGAGGCTTCATCCATATAATGAAAAAGTTGAATAGGATGATTCCCTTGACATAACTTATAGGGGAATTTGATTGTAACCTTCTTCCCATATACCTTACTATCACTGAGTGATGGTTTGTCACTACCATGATTTCTATAGGCCAATGAAAAAGTTTGATGTGAGCCTATGAATCACACCTAATACCTTGGGAATAAAAAGACAATCTCTAAGGAGGTGATCACTCTTACACAAATTACAAGGGAATTTAGCTTTGGAGGGCTGATTGGAAGGTTTCTCAACATCATTTCCATTAATAGCATTGTTTTCTTAGTCCCCCCCCTTGCTTATTTTTCTTCTTCTTCATATTTTTAGCTTCCTCGTTACTAGAATCAATACTTCACCAGGAGTGGAGGAAAAAAGGGATGAAGAAATAACATGTGAAGAATGCAAAGGGCCAAATTTAAGATCAATTTTAGGTTGATGTTTTTCAGGTGGAGGAGAACTTGGTTGAGGAGAATTTTGGACAGACAGAACCATCGAGGTAGAAAATAACCAAAATGGAAAGCCAATGGTAAATCGAGGAAGATATAATGTTGCCATATAAGGAGCACTAGTATTCCCAAAAGGATGAAAAGGATCAAGATTCTTGTTAGAGGGGTTTCCTTGATTGGTGGACTCAGGAACTATTTTCATTAGTCGCAACCTAAGATCCACTAAGTAGTTTTTCCACCAATAGGATGTTATTCTACAATCAATTAATTGATTTTAGAAATTAACAACAGAAAAAATCAAAAAGGGGGAAACTAGGAAAAAGGCTTACCAAATAACTATGAACTACAATATACCAACTTGGAGAACCAAGGATTTACGTATGGGAATTAAATCTCCTTGAATGTTGTGCTCGATGTATCACAATGTATAAGGCAACTGAATTGGTTACCTATGGTGGGATAAGAACCTAGGGTGGACTTCCAAACGATACTCAAGGCTATGTGTAATTGTAGTCGATTGTATTGTTTTCTAATGTGCAACCATTTTATTAGAACATTCCCATATAATTTTCATGTGTGGAGCTCCTTCCAATATACTTAAATGTATGTGGAGAATGATCTAATACACTTATGTACATGGATAAAGATATTGCTAGCCCCCTAATTTTCTCTTCCCCTTCCTAAATTGTAGCCATTTACCTCTGTTTCACCTCCTTTATGCACCCTCATCTTGCACCAGTCCAAGCATGGTGACACATTTCGTATAAACCTTTATTCTTCATGTTTTAATTTAATTTAGCATTAATTAAATATTTATTAAATGATTTCTTATTTCTAAATCACTTTTCTAACTTATCGATATCTTCAAGGTTATTTGATAGTTAAAGTGCTTATCGTGACCGTTGATCTTAGTGTAGGACCGGATCTTCCACCATTACCAGCACAATAGATCTTCATGGCAGATCAAACCTCCTTGATCACCACCTTGTCTTGAGCCACTTGATCCATGAAAACAAATGATTCAAAGGCAGTCGAGACTAATCCGTGAAGGGCGAAAGTTGGTTAGCTACTGCCAGTTTTGCAAAATTGCCTTATCTTGAAGGCTAAATTCTGCATTTTGTTATGAATTAATTGAACGATCTATTTTGGTCTTAGGCCAAGAGATCTATATAATGTACAGTGTAAATAGTACTTAGGGGGGAACTTTGGAGTAGAGTCTTTAGAGCGAAATTGATAGGTGGTAACCGGTCATTTTGTTATTGCCCGAATGTGGGCTAGACATTCTATCAATTCATGTATTCGCCTCAATAAATTAATAAAAGGTTTTTCTGCCTCATTTTTCAGAAATTATGTTTCTTTTTTTAAGTTGTTGAATTAACTGGTTTACTGAGTAGCATTTTAACTTAAAAAGGGAAACGCGCTGATTGGCTAGGGCCCAGCCAACCCAGCATGTTTACCCTATTTTCTGTTTCCTATAATGTGTGTTTAAATTATTAAAGTGTGATTTAACTTTCAGCACATGTATTCATGTCTTATTGAAACTGATCTGTCATGTGAAATAGATACATTTTCCTTCCCTGTCTAAGCGAGGAGAAACAAACTCGCACCCGCGTACGTTGGTGATATTTCTTTTTCCCGCATTCTTTTTATTTGCTTTCCTATCGTCTCATACAAGAAAGAGAAATGAACCTCGCACTAGTGCACATTGGTGTGATGCAACAAGTTTTTCTTAATCTTATTTCCACGATTTTCAATCTTTTCTTTAAAATGCTTATGATTGTGATAAATGATTGCTTTACTTACATTTTATTAAGATAAGATAAATTCACTTTTTATGTGTGCAATTTGATTCGATATTACGCTAGCACTTTCAATAATTGAACACTTATTTTAAGGATTAAAAGCTATGCGTAGCTACGATCCAATACAAGAACCACTTTCTTTCCACAAGATCTAAGTGCTCCGAAACTTGAAAATTTTGGAGCCTCAGATGAAGTGGCAGTAATCAAGAAAGACACTATTTATACCTTCTACATATCTCTCTGATCGTACACTAGTGCAAGCATTAGTGCAGGACAGATTAATGCAAGAATGAAATCTCTAGGGAAGCAGGTTTAGGGGCCCATCTAATGAGACTACTAAAGTGTCTTTGCTAAGGGAAAACAAAAGCTTAGTAGATTAAACAACCATTAGTGGGAGTGATTTCCTTTTATCTTTGATTCTCTCTTGCAAATGCATACTTTCTCGTTCCAGTCTTATATTATTTTTGATGGTTCAAGTTGCCTTATTATATTTTGATTTGATTGTGCAATATTTTCTTTAAATAATGTCGGGATTTACATTAGAAATATTCATACCATCTTTGGCACTGCTTGTGCTTCGTCTCTAAGTTTACGAATCCCCTGGGTTGACAAATTAAGTGTTGAGGAGTTTGCTTAAGTATAATTCCTACACCCAACATTTTGGCATTGTTGCCGGGGAGGCAATTTGATTTGGTAATAATTTTCTAATTATGCAATAGAGGTAATTTTCTTTATTTCTGCAGTGTTGTTTTTTTGAAGGAATTTTACTGGTGTTAATTGATTTATGATAGCATTTTTTTAGAAGTTGTTGCTATCTTTCTTTTTTCTTTCCTTTTGAAATGAATGCCTAGGAAAGGTAAGGGTTTGAAGCCCACGAAGGGTTGAAATAATTCTGAATTTTTTTTTCATATTGGGTCTCCTTCTATCAGCAGGAATCTCAATCCAATTCAAACCCATCACGCAGGAATAACCCACCTGGATCCTGGTAATAACAGCTCAGGTGTGGATTAGCTGGTGGAGAGTGGTACAAGTAAAATGGGAAAAATGGTGGACCAAGAAGATAATTTGGAAGGGATTGGTGACAACCAGGTAAATGAAGGACAATCCAATTTTGTGTTTCCAATTGTGGATCTTGATACTGTGTCGCAAATGAAGAATATTCCACCATCATCTCTCCCTCATTTCCATGGTAGATTTCATGAAGATCTTGACTCTTTTCTATTTGAGTTTGAGATTCTGTGTAGAAGTTATGTTTATGAAACTGAGGCTCAGAAGTTAAGATTATTTCCTGTTACCCTCAAGGACTTAGCTCTCCGCTGGTTTATGGGGTTAGGAGGAAACACCATAACCTCTTGGGATCAGATGAAGAGAGTGTTTTTGTCTAAATATCAAGGATATTGAAAAACTCGGGACATGCAGGATGAAATTTTTACAATCATATAAGATGATGATGAAATGCTTGAAGATTATTTGGAAAGGTTTCTGTATATTTTACAAAGGTCAAAAATTAAGCTTGATTTCAACACTATTAGAACATTTTTCTTAAGAGGACTTACTAATAATGCTAAAAATATTTTAAATCTATTAGGAAAAAGTGATATTTCTCAGCAAACGTTTGATCAATTTTTTGCATTATGCAGGAAATTTTCAAGAAACCAGTACAAATCCAGTAGAGGAACTTGAAATAGAAATAGAAAAACTGAATCTACTGATGCTATGATTATTGGACTAGAAAATAAAATGGAAAACATGAAAATTTATACAATGAACACTGTTACCAAATAGTTAGACTCCTTAAAATTTCAGAAAAAACTCATGAAGGAACAAGAGCCATTATGTATTTTCTATCCTAAATTTAGAGACAAGCATCCTCCTAAAGAATGTTCTCTTAATTTGAAAGAAACTAATAAGTGTGCTATTTGTGCCAAAGACTGTATCACAAAAAAATGTCCCTCTATACCAAGACTTAAAGCTGTATTTATAGGAGGATAGCCTGAAGCTAAATACTTGAATTCTATGGGAGCAAGAAGGAATTGGCCTCAGGTAGGTACAAGTATGGCTTTTGAATTTTCTCCACACTATTTTGGTTATAATTCACATGCATATCCTTATCCTAATTCTCATCAGAAGTGGAATTATGGGAATCAATATCAGCATGGGAAACCTTCTCAACCATGGCAACAAGGTTGGAGAGGGCCAACTCATTCTCCATATTCCTACCAACCCCCTATGCAGTCATATCCAACTACAAATGCACCTTATTCAGTGCCTTAACTTCCGAGTCAGTCCACTCCACCATTTCCTTTACCTCCACCCTTTTGACCTCCTCAGTTGCCTGCTCAACCTATGGCCAATCCTAATAATAATAAAGTAGTGCAAATGATCTATGTAACAAACCCACCTTTACCATTTGAATACTAGTCCATTCCAGTTAGCGTTCATTATATTCAATTAAGATCGGGAAGGACTGTAACATTAGAAAATCAGAAGCAACCTATGGTGATCATTGAAGAGAAAGGAGAAGAGGAAACTCTTAACCATTCTTCGAAATCTGTCACTAAGCAGCCCTTATCCTCTGAATCCTTGCCATCTTCTTCCAATGAACCTCCCTTCCCAGAGAGGCTAATAATGGAAAGGAGTGAGCCTACTTCTGAGACTAGTTTGGCATCTGAGCTTCAAAATATTTTCATTAAGATACCCTTTCTTCAAGACATCAAAGATATCCCCATTTTTACTAGGATTATTAAGGAAATCTGTCTCAATAAACCCCGGAGGAAGAGATTGGAACTCGGAACCATTCAATTTTTTGGTAGGGCAGCAGAGTTGACAAGGGGATGTGTGTCTGTGGAAAAGTATACTGATCCTGGAAACCCTGTTGTCTCAGTTTAGATTGGTAATGTCCTTGTCTCTAATGTTATTATATACCTAGGGGCAGCCATTAATGTCATGAATAAGAAAACCATGGATCAACTTCGGTTATCTGATCTTCGTGCTACTCCCACTGTGCTTGAATTAGAATATAGATCTAAAATTAAGCCATTAGGATTATTGGATGATGTGATAATCTCATTAGCTTCTTGGGAATATCCTACTAATTTAATTTTTCTTGAGCCAAAGAACCCAGTATGTGGACATCCCTTGATGTTGGGTCGACCATGGCTTGCTACGGCTGACACATATATTGGATGTCATTCCGATGATATGTATATTTCACATTGAGATTCTAGGAAGAAAGTTACCTTATATCCCCCTACAAGATCCATTTAGGACCTTTGATATACTTTATGGTTGGATCAAATCAGTGATGAGGAGACTCAACCTATTTCCCTTATCCATCATTATACTAGGTCTTCATAAGAAGATGAGATTCAATATTTTCTGAATAATTTAGACACTATGCCTAATTATGAGCCTTTGAGCCAAATTTTCAGCCTAGATTTTCAAGAAAATCATGATTCTCATTTTTATGTACCACTGCATTTGACCACTCCCTTGAGTACTCTTGAGCCTGATACTACTCTTGTTGAGATTATCCTTGGTAAATCCTTGCATATTAGTTCAAATTTGGACTCATCTCAACAGGAGCAACTTGTGAATTTGTTGCAAAACCATCTTAGTGCCTTTGCTTGGGGCTATGAAGATATGAAGGGTATCTCTCCTAAAAATTGTACTCATCACATCTATATTCAAGAAGGAACCCAACCTGTCTAAAAACCCCAAAGGCGAATGAATCCATCTCTAAGAGATATTGTGAAGGAAGAAGTACAGAAACTCTTAGATGCCGGTTTTATCTATCCTGTTTCTGACAGTCAGTGGGTCTCTCCATTAGTACTAGTACCTAAGAAATATGGAAGATGGCGTATTTGTATTGATTATTGAGAATTGAATAAAGCCACTCTTAAAGATTACTTCCCTCTCCCTTTCATTGATTAGGTTCTTGATGCCCTTGCAGGAAAGAAATATTTCTTCTTTTTGGATGGCTTCAGTGATTATAACCAGATACAAATTGCACCTGAAGATCAAGATAAAACTACTTTTACATGTCCATGGGGGAAATTTTCTTATAAAGTGATTCCCTTTGCTTTATGTAATGCCCTGGCTACCTTTCGAAGGGCAGTCCTGTCCATTTTTTATGTTCTAGAATTTGTAGAAATTTATATGGATGAATTTTTTGTGTTTGGTGATTCTTTTCAGGATGTTCTCAAAAATCTTGAGGAAGTAATTTTTCATTGTTAGGAAGCCCATCTTGCCTTGAGTAACAAGAAATTCAGATTAATGTGCAAAGCGGGAGTGGTGCTTGGCCATTTGATTTCTGAAAAAGGTATCCAAGTTGATTCGGCAAAGATTGAAATCATTTTGCATCTTCCTACACCCAAAACTCAAATGGAAGTAAGAGGTTTCTTAGGACATGATGGTTACTATAGAATATTCATTGAAATTTTTTTGAAGATAGCTGCTCCTCTTTTTCGAATTCTAGCTAAGGATAGTGAATTTTCTTGGTCCACGGCTTGCCAACAGTCTTTTGAAACATTGAAGGAAAATTTGGTACAGGCA
Source organism: Pinus albicaulis (assembly GCA_034641835.2). Taxonomy (NCBI): domain Eukaryota; kingdom Viridiplantae; phylum Streptophyta; class Pinopsida; order Pinales; family Pinaceae; genus Pinus; species Pinus albicaulis. Next base: position 1,485,367,610 of record CM076581.1, read on the forward strand.
CCAGTTTTGTGAGGTCCAAATTGGTCCCTGCCTTTTCACATTTCCTCTAATGCTTCAGACTTGGATATTGGTGCAGCTTTAGGACAAGAGGAAAATAAGCAATCCTACTCTATTTATTATATTATTAAAAACTTGTCTTCCGTTGAATTGAATTATACAGTTACAGAGAAAGAGTTTTTAGCTATGATTTTTGCAATTAATAAGTTCAGGAACTATATTACAAGATATGAAGTATTTTTCCATACTGATCATTCCACGATTAAATATTTGATGAAAAAACCATTAACAAGTGGTAGAGTGACTAGGTGGTTACTATTGTTGTAGGAGTTGAATGTTACTCTTGTTGATAAACCAGAGAAATCTAATGTTGTAGCAGATTTTATTTCTAGATTAGATAATCCCGGTGAAGAAATTCCTGTTAATGATGACTTTCCAGATGAACATATCTTTGCTATGTCTACACATTCTCCAGGGTTTGCTGAAATAGCTAATTACTTGGTTACTGGGAAACTACCACCCCACTTGTCTGCTCATGAAAAGAGGATTATTATTCAGAAAAGTGCTGCATATTCCTGGATTCAAGGAGATCTCTTTTACACTGGTCCAGATCTGATTATCCGTAGATGTGTAAGAGATGAGGAAGTGCTTGATATATTTAAATCTGCTCATGATGAACCTTGTGGAGGCCACTTCGTTGATAAGCGGATTGCACACAAAGTATTATGTGCTGGTTAATTTTGGCCTTCATTGTTTAAGGATACCAAACAGTATGTCAGGAGATGTGATAGCTATCAACAAATGGGCCAGCCTAATCAAACCAATGAAATGCCTTTATGCCCCCAAGTTATGATTGATCCATTTGAAAAATGGGCTATTGATTTTGTAGGGCCAATAAATCCAACATCCTTAAGTAAAATGAATATTTTGGTTTGTATAGATTTCATCACAAAATGGGTAGAAGCTAAAGCTGTTTATTTTGCTACAGAAAAATTTGTTGTTGATTTTCTTTTTTTCTGAAATCTTTACTAGATTTGGTGTTCCTAGATAAATTGTTTCTGACAATGGTCTGCAGTTTATTTCTAATATGGTGCAAGGTGTGATGGAGCAATACAAGATCTGGCATAGGAAATCCATGTCGTATCACCCTCAAGAAAATGGCCAGGTGGAATCTACAAACATAGTGATCAAGTCCATTCTTACAAAGATAGTCAATATGCATCAAAAATTTTGGGCTGAAAGATTACCAGAAGCTTTGTGGACATACAAAACCACTTGGAGAAATAGCATAGGACATACACCATATGAGCTGGTATATGACAAACAGGTTTTGTTACCAATTGAGTTCCAGATCAAAACTTTCAGAACTGCAGTTCAATTAGGACTAGATCTCTATGAGGCACAACAATAGCATATTCTCCAATTAAATGAGTTATATTAATTTCACAGAGATGTTGTTCAGCAAAAAATCCTAATTCACCAGCAACGAAAAAGGTGGCATGACAAAACTATTCAGAAAAAGAAGTTCCAACCAGGTGATTCGGTACTCCTTTATAATTCTAGATTTAAAATATTTAAATGGAAGTTCCATACACGTTGGATGGGACCTTATGAAGTGATCCGAGTATTTGATAATGGAGCAGTAGAAGTCAAAACTATTGATGGAAAAAAATCAGTATTCTTGGTAAATGGACATAGATTAAAGAAGTATTTTCAGCTACTTGCCAAGAAAGATTTTACGTAGCAATTCCAACAACAATTCAGGATGGTACTGGTAAATGGTAATAAAAACATTTTGAAAACATGAATTCTTCTTCTTCTCAAAGAAAAAATAAATTTAATAAAAAAGTAAAGAAAAAATATTTTCCTATAATTGTGAAAATCAGTTCGCTGACATAATTACAGAAGGGTCAACCTGAAAACCATCTTGCTGGAAGGAAGATCAAAAATTTCTAATAAACAGAGAATTTTTCTTGATCCTTATATATGCTAGCGACCACCTAGTAAAAATAGGTTCAGTAGACATTTATACATTGGGGTAATTAGCATGGATATTTTTATTCAAGTAACACTTAATTCTCGCTGCAGTTATTTTTCTTGCACCAGTGCAGGAAAACCTCCCAGAAATTTTTTTCCTTTATTCATATCCCATTTCGTAATATTACCTCAGTTTTCTTATTTAAATCCCAGAATGATTAACCTTCCCACATTCTTCTGAATTTACCCTACACGTTTCGTAAAAATATGACTTTACCCTTGAATTTTTTTTCCCTATCCCACTTCTGTTCATCCCCTCTTTGGTACTATTCTTGGAATCCCTGTAACAAAATTCTTTCCCATTCTAAAATTTTCCCCTTTCCCACTTCTTTGTTCCCTCATGAATTCATTGCAGGATCTCATACATAAAGAGCAAAAAGATGCCCTGAAGCATCAAGAAAGGGCAAAGAAAATTTTCAGTATCAGTTGAGGAAAGCTATATTATAAGTCTAGCCTATATTTTATATAAATTCTCTATTTTTTAGACAATATTTTTGAACTAGTGTAAGCATATCGTCCTATATAATAATATAAGAAGAATGGTACCATCAGAATAGTACAGTAAGCAGTGTAAATAGATCGGTGCAAGCACGCACCTTGACAGAAACATAGTACAATTTGTTTCTTGAGCATATGTCATAAGAAGTGGTCATCATAAAAGTTTACAAGCAGCCTTTTTCACTTATTTGATAAATCACTTATGCTATCATATTAACTAAGAGAAAATTATTTAAAGCACAAAGTGTTTTTAGTTAAGAATCATGATAATTTTTTAATAAATGCTAAAAAATTTTGAATTATGAAGGATTACGGAAATGTTTAACCATTGCTTGGATATGATTACCCTTTCTGCCATGATACTAAATGTCCTTCACTTGTGTTGATTACCTCACTTAGCCGTTAAACACGTCGCCGCAAGTACCAATCCCGCACGATTCTAAACATGCCGTGCATCCATGGCTATTATGGTGGGATGGATCAGTGATAAGATAGAAGGGATGGTGGACGGTTGATCCCTATCTATAAAGAGCCAAGTTTTCTAGTATTGCATGCAATTTTTTTGACTGTTCATAACTGTTAAAGCAGAGATGCCACCTTTTAGATGTGAACCTTTGTCCGTCAGTAAGGTAGATCAGACCGTTGAGTTTTGCAATAGTCTTTCACTATTGTGAGACTAAGTATTTCTTCCGTTTTTGCACAAATTTGTTGAGCACAATAGTGAAGTGGCCCTATAGTTCGCAAAGAGTTTAAAAAACGGTCGTGTAAAGATTGGGCCCCTAAAATTTAAAGTCACAGAAAAATCGATAGCAATAGTGATAGGCTTGCATAACACTAGTGTGTAGTACTTTAAAAATCAAAAGCTCGAGAGAAATCACTGGTAGAGTTTCCTTGTTGATAAGGACATGAAGGTAGACTGGAAGAAACGAGTTCCGCGTGGCGCACTACTGGGACAGTGGCGAGACCTCCTTTTCATTCTCGAAAAAAATGTGACTTGTGAGGGGAGGTACTCCCTCACCTTTGTGTATCATTTCAAGATGCTGCAACACTTTGAACCCAGCCGGAACATCCGGTGGAGGATGGATTTCAGTTAATTTTTTCTTAAGAGTTTAGAAAATATGGCCAAGAGTGTGCAGGGCACATGGGCAGACCAGGCCGATAAGAAATTATATCACCACGGCCTCATCAAAATCTTGCTCCCAAAACAATTGGAAATTAAGGGCATGAGCTGGAAGGATTTGTTGAAGAAACTAGATAAAAAACCCTTTGCAGGAGAAAAGACAACTACTTAAAAGAAAATAGAGATCCCCACCAGCATAAGCAAGGGTCCAAATGTAAAGAGAAGTCCTTCTTGCACCAATGCAAGATGGAAACAACCTAGGAAAACAGTAGAAGAAAAGGACCCATATCTAAAAAAATAGAAGACAGTGGGTACACATGTTCAGGAAACTCCTCCGATGCCACCAGTGCATGAACAGACCCCTGAAGAAGATGATTTGTTGTCGATCCTTGAGGACGCATCAAAATCTGTGGAAATTGAAGATGACACTCTTCTGGCTGACTTTATAAAGGGTTGGAAAAAGAATGAAGAACCTAGTGCAGAACCAGAGTCCCCACAAAATGTTGAATCTCCACCTGCACCAGTGCAAGAAGAACCAGTGCATGAAGAATCGGCACAAGAAGAAGAAGAACCAAAAGAGAAAGAAGAAGAAGAACTAGAAGAAGTAGAAGAAGATGAAGAACTAGAAGAAGTGGAAGAAGAAGAAGAACTGGAAGAAGATGAAGTGTTTCTGGAAACCCCAAGGGATATTTAGGTCCCTAAAGAAAATACAGCCCCTGTCATGAGAGAAAAGGAAGAATATTCGATAGCTCCCGCTACTCGGATAGTCGAGCTAGAGCTTCAAGTACGGAACTTAGAGCACCTCGTAGCTAAGGCACAGGTGGAAAAAGAACAAAATAAAGAAGAATTCATGGTGGAGATTCAGAAGAATAAAGGAGAAGTCAGGGTATGGAAATACAGTGCTTCACAATGTCTCAGATGACTTAAAAAGGCAACAAAGAAATTGAAGAGCAGAAAAAAGACGAAGTCTGAAACACTGCGGACTGGTGATAGTATGCCAGAGAAGGAGTGAGCTGGAACGCTCAAAATTTCGAAGGTTTTTTGTAGAAGTAAAGATTTTTGTGAGGACACACAACAACTTAGGGATGGGAGGATGTTAGCCCCCTAATTTTCTCTCTTTTTACCATTTTCCCCTTCCTAAATTGTAACCATTTACCTTTGTTTCACCTCCTTTATGCACCCTCATATTGCACCAGTCCAAGCATGGTGACACATTTCATACAAACCTTTACTTTTCATGCTTTAGTTCAATTTAGCATTAATTAAATATTTATTACATAATTTCTTCTTTCTAAATCACTTTTGTAACTTATCGATATCTTCAAGATTATTTGATGGTTAAAGTGCCTATTGTGACCGTTGATCTTAGTGCAGGACCGGATCTTGCACCATTGCCAGCACAACAGATCTTCATGGCAGATCTGACATCCTCGATCACCGCCTCATCTTGAACAACTTCAGCGACGACACCGAATGATTCAAAGCCAGCCGATACTAATTCGTGAAGGGCAAAAGCTTGTTATCTACGACCAGTTTTTAAACCGTCTTATCTTGAAGGCCGAAACTAAATTCTGCATTTTTTTATGAATTAGTTGAATGATTTGTTTTTGCCTTTGGTCAACAGATATCTATAATGTAAAGTGTAAATAGGACTTAGGGGGGAACCTTGGATCAGAGTCTTTAGAGCGAAATCGATAGGCGGTAACCGATCGTTTTGTTATCGCTCGAATCTGGGATGGACATTGTATCAACGCATGTATTCTCCTAAATAAATTAATAAAAGGTTTTTCCACGTCATGTTTCGGAAATTATGTTTCTATTTTTAAGTTGATGAATTATCCAACCTAGAATCTTTACCCTATTTTCTGTTTCCTGTAATGTGTGTTTAAATTATTAAATTGTGATTTAAATTTCAGCACATGTATTCCTATATTATTGAAAAAGGATCCGTCATGCAAAATAGATACATTTTCCTTCCCTACAATTTACTTTCCTGCATTTAATTTTAGATTGGATTTCCCCACCTTCTCTAAGAAGGAGAAAAAAACCTGCACCAGTGCATGTTGGTGTGATATTTATTTTTCCTGCAATTTTGTTTATTTGGTTTTCCACTGCCTGGTACAAGTAGGAGAAATGAACCCGCACCAGTGCACGTTGGTGTGATGCAACAAGTTTTCTTAATCTAGTTTCCATGATTTTCTTTCTTTCTTTAAATGCTTACAATAGGAAAAATGATTGTTTCTTTACTTCTACATTTTGTTAAGATAAAAAACATTCACTTTTATGTGTGCAATTTGATTCGATATTAAACTAGCACTTGTAATAATTGAACACTTGTTTTAAGGATTAAAAGCTAAGTGCAGGAAGCTCTGATCCAGTACAAGAACCAGTTTCTTGCCACAAGATCTGAGTGCTCTGGACCTTGAAAATTTTGAGCCCTTGCATGAAGTAAAAAAAACGTTCAGTAAAGACACTATTTATACCTTCTACATCACTCTCTGATCCTACACTAGTGCAGGACATATTAATGCAAGAAGGAAATCTCTAAGGAAGCAAGTTTAAGGGCCCATCTAACGAGACTGCTAAAGTGTCTCTGCTAAGGGAAAAAACACATTCAGTATATTGAACAACCATTAGTGGGAGTGCTTGCCTTTTATCTTTGATTCTCTCTTGCAAATGCATACCTTCTTGTTCCAGTCTCAGATTATTTTTTATGGTTCAATTTGCCTTCTTCTCTTTTGATTTGATTCTACAATATTTTCTTTAAAGAAAGTAGGGATTTACATTATAAAGATTCATACCATCTCTGGCATTGCCTGTTCTTTTTCTCTAAGTTTACGAATCCCCTGGGTTGACAAATTAAGTGTTGAGGAGTTTGCTTAAGTATAATTCCTGCACCCAACAGATATCACCCCCAGAATGTAACCCTGACAAAAAATGCCATAAAACGTCTCTAGCCAATACCTCTATTTGTGTTGTCAAGTTTCAAATTATCTTTAGGTTAATTGAGATGAATTTTAGATTTGATCCTCAATTATGTTTCGATTTTGAGGCTCAAAATGCGATGTCACCTGAACAAACCTATGATGTGACAAATGTGAAAAAAATAACTCTTTTTAATTCTTTTGAACAATGAAAGAGTTAACTAAGCAAGGGAAGAAGAAATCAATCAACATTGCAACCAATTAGTGATGTAACAATCAATCTACTAAACTTCACTATTCCACTCAAAATCAAAGCCCTATATGCAATGCAAAGATATTTTTTTCCAATTCCACTTAATTTTAAAATGAAATAAAACTAATATGCATGTCTAATAACTGATAAAATTAAACTTTTTGAATGATGACTAGAACATCAATTCATTCAAGCACTCAATGACTAAACTATTCAGTTTTCTAATGAGACAATGAAAAGAAAAAATGAGAATATAAACAAATTCTTATCAAAGGCACTCAAAAACCAAAATAAAACAAGATGAGGGTTTATGAGATAACAATACACAGTCATGGACATAAGGAGGGCCAATTGGAACAAAGTTAATCAGAGAGAAAATGACAAAAGGATATTTTTGGATAAAACAAGGATCATAGTAGGTGCTGAAAGGCTAGGTTGCACTACAATGCAAGTGCAAAGAAGGTTAGGGCACATTGAAACACACTGTATTTGGACCATAGGGTGCATTGATTAAGGAATGCTGATTTCTGCACAAAAAATGCAAGTAAATCTCAATCAAAGGTCTTCCTAGGTCTTTTATTGACTGGGTATGACAATGAAGGTCTGAAGAAGAGGTAAAACAATAACTAAGGACAAAGAAAACACTAAGGTAATACACAATTATCTAGCATAATCACGTGTTTTTTTATGTGGAATCTACGAGTGTGGACAAAAGTATTTTCTCTAGACTGGGTGCCCTAGCCTAGAACAACATAAAAACAAAGAAGCTAATGTTTTCCTTAAAGTTAATACATAATGGGATGAGGCCTACCTATAATCTGTCGTATGCTTCACTCCACTCTTGGCTTGTACACTCAAATCCAAACTTCTATCACTATAATTAGAATGTGCACAATCAAACAACACAAGCCAACTATCTATGACATCTATGTACAATCACATAATGACATCATTTAATGGATCAACATAGTGCTGAAATACATTAAATCATAACATCACATATAGGAAAAAAGAATATTTGTTTGCATTAATATAAATAGAGTGATTTACAACTAAATATGGGATTTGATCATGTAGAAGAGCTCCTACAATTTTACTTGTCCTTCTTTTCCATAAAGTGTACCTCTATATCACCCTAATGCGTGGAATAATGACTCTTACAACAACAAAATGGGGGTAGAATCTATCTTTAAAATCCAACCCCTAGCTTATGGGTGGACATGAATATATAAAAGAGGATGGTAAGTTGGGAGTTCTTATCCATTTACCAATATAGGCTTGATATCCACTATTGATGGGAGGATGAGTTCAAGGGATAAATGATGAAAACTCCAAGGTAGTATAGGATAGGGTTTGAGACTTTCATCGAAGGTAAATATTTATAGAAACTCTTGGAAGCTTATGTAAGAGGAAGTTTTGAGATTCATTTTATTTTCCCCAAGTTTCTATAATAAACACACACCCAACATAGGGCCACCTGTAGGTAATTAACTCGCCCCAGTAAGGGATGCCCCTGTAGGCGAACAGGGAGGTTTCCAAGGTAGCTGAGTGTGGTGGTCCATAAAATGAATGAAATGAAGTAGTTTCAGGGAGAAACTCATGGATTAGAAAGGGTTGTTCTTGGGGATAGTGTGAGGATTATGACAAGGGGAAAAAGGATGTTGATTGATCTAGTTTGTAGGAATATTGATAAAATGCGACAAAATTTCCTATAACAAATTCCACCAACTTCAGAGTGCTCATACTATATGGTTCCTTAGATGTTGGTGTTAGTCCTATTACCGATTCAATAAATAAATCCACCTCTATTTGATGAGGAAACTCTAAAATTTATGTTGGAAACACATCCTGAAACTGCTGCAAGATAGGATACTTCCTCAAGAATTCATCATCGTCAACATCCTTCCCTTTTTCACTAGCAACATGAATTGAAAAAAATACATGCCCTTTCGTGCAACTTTCCTCAGCTTGCATATTTTTAACCATTATCACTAATGTAGGCTTCCTCTTTCCGTGCAAGATTATTTTTTCTTCATCATCATCTAGGCACTCAATGGTATTATCATAACAATATACCTTGGTTTTGTGAGTAAATAACCAATCCATGCGTAGATGCATGAAATATGCACCCAAAGGAATAACATTTAGGTGTGTTTTTGTTAGCATGCCATTGAGTTCAAATGAATAAGACTTCACCCAATGGTTTTTCTTAGCAACTTGAGTAGTCAGTTGTTTTATTGAATAATTCATTAGCTGATTTAAATCATTTTCATTGTATCATGAATAAGTCAAATTGTGTCTGCCAAATTAGCAGAGTTTTCAAATCATTTAAAATCAAGGGCAAACACTTCCTATAATGAGTGAATAACGTGGATTGATATTTCCTACGAAGATAATTTCACACTACTGCTATGAAAAAATTATAAGAAACAGAATGATATTTAAAAGAATACTTCTTCCCTTTAGTGGATGAACATGTGAAAATATTCAATAATAACACTATTCATGTGAAATTATTAGGTGGGAGTACTATTACTGTAAGGTAGGAGCTTATATTACTCATTGGAAAATAAGGATGATTCTTTTCTAACAAGAAATGTATATAAAAGTTACCAGAGAGATAAAGTAAAGGAGGAAACATATAGCCAACATAAAAAGTTTTATAATGGGAATAACCAAGACAATGCTATTATGTCCTGTGTATACATATAAATATATATATATATATATATATATATATATATATATATATCCTAAAAACATTCTCTATTTTGTATTAAAAAGAACATAATACAGGTACTATGAAGGAAATGATTTAAACCCTTGATAGAAAAGGGAGACCGAGTTAAAATAGAAGGCTGAGATAAAACTATGATCTCAAAACAAGTACTATTAGTCTTCTTATTTGGTTTTCGAACTGATAAGAAATGAAATAAATAATTAAAATCGATACACTGGAAATCACAATAATTAAATTAATAACAATATAGGGTCATAATTTTATGTATAGGCCAGTACAAGTAACTCCATTATCCCGCACATAGAACAAGTGTATACAAACTACGAAACTCTAGATAAAAAGGTGGGAAGAGAAAAATGAATACAATAACCCAACACGAGTTAGGAGTACTGGTTAAAATTGAGAACACTCCAGAATATATATATGTTATAATAAAATGTGTAAATTTCTAGGATATTACACACCGAGAAACCATAAATTACACAGTGCCATAGTTCTGTTAAAATAAAATAAAAAGGGGCGAGCTATATGAATAAATCGAATCTGACTGTCGAGTAAGACAAACTACTCCACAAACAGAAGATTTTCTTCCAGCCATGAGAATGACGAGTGTCTGGATGATAATAGAGTACCAACCTGAGAGAAAATTAATAATAACGTTAAGGGTAAAATCTGGTAGTGTGGATTGAAATATCAAGATGGAGAACACGAAGAGTGCTCAGTGACGAGAATACCTACAAAAACGCAAACCAGAGGGTAAAACCCAAATCATTGAATACGAATAGTATAGTAACCATTGAACTGAGTGTGAATTGAATTAAACGAGAGTTTGTGAAATCTGAATACCTGGAATAAAGGGCATAAACCCTCGGTGTGAATATGTTTACTGTGAAACGTAAGCCAGAGGGGTGAGTAATAAAACTTGTTGCCAAATCACAAATTAATCTCAGCACAAAAGAATAATAAAGTAAAAAATCATGTTTTGTGAAGGAGAACTCACGAGAGGTTTGAATAGTTCAACACCCTCAGACGTGATAACCATGAACAAAACGATACTATGTATATATAGGCATCGAATCAATGAGATTTTCATATGACTGGGCACATATCAGTTGGGAGGCATGATACGCTCATCAATGAAAAATACATGTATATAAATAAACTACATACATAAGTCAAAGTGGAAAGTAGACCAATACATGAGAGGTTCAGTAGAATTTCCGTCTCCATTCGTGCTATGTAGGAAGAAAAATGAGAATAAAGAGGTTCGATGGAGAAACCCTTGAAAACAAAGAGGTTCGAGGGTAGAACCATTGTGTCCATAAAGGCTCAAAGGAGGAGACCTTCATAAGTTCCAGAGCCGAGAAGAAACAGAACAAAATGAAGCTTAATAAAGAAAATCTGTAAATTAAATAGCAACAGTTACACCCAAACCCTAACCGATCCTCACCATCCAGATGGCAAGATCTAGAGAGAACGTACTCCAAGTTGGGATATACAATAAACCAATGATAAGTTTTAATGTCAATCTGAGAAGACGTCCATCTCAACGATCCATAAAATTTAATGAGCGACGACGCCAAAGTACCAGAACGCCCTCGAAAACCACATATTAAATAAAATAATGTGAAATGAACTGGGGTCTAAATCCCGACGAAGCATGAGATGGATCAAAAAATAATAAGACTCTGGCGTGGTACTACGGGAATTAAATGGAATTTATGCATAGAAATCTCAACGCAAAATACGTACACGCAAGAAATCTTGGTGTGAGGCAGACACATTAAGTTGAAAACCGTGCAACCCTAAGGCCATATGCAAGTTGAGATCATATAAAATCAATATGTTATATGTATACACATATAGAGGTAACAACATGTTATAAGAGTGCGACTATGAAATAGGGATCGAAGCACATTTGAAAGATGGACCATATGGTAATAAAATCACATAATTTCAATGTGGTTAATGAATTTGATATTTATATAGAATAGAGGAAAGTTAAACCATTGGAGTAGGGACTCCTCAAATATTTAATGGATGTATTAAGCTCATGTATAAAAAGGTTGAGAAAGGTAATTAAAAATCAATTTGCAAGTAGAAAACCATTTAATTAAATACCTTGAGATAGGCCTTCTTATATTAATAAAGGTGTTGATGGGTTATAAAGTTGTAGTCAATAAGATATTGTTAATGGTAATTACAGATTTACTTCAAAATAGGCAAAAAAAGAAAATAATATAACTGGTATTGGTTGAGCCTGTTGGAGTTACAGATGTATAACTATTGAACATTTATACGTCAGGAAGATAGTATTAACTGAAAAAAAAAATTTGAATATGGAGGTGTTACATCATGTCTCATTAATGAGATAGATCATAGAGGTTGAAGTAGTCAACTGAGATTGTGGAGGGAATCTAATGTAAGATCATAGAGCATTCATGATGAAGTGATGGAGAAATTAGTGCCTTTAATGCACACATGATGGAGAGGGTACACATGGCATGTAGACATGATGGGAGACTTAGAGAGACAACACAATCAACCTTGGAGAATTATCTCCACATGAACAACATAGTTTAGAGGTGGGCCAGGGCTTGGGAAGGCTCACTTTGTATATAAATAAGATGAAGGCAACACTAGAGGTAGGCTTTAGTTTATGATTTTACGGTCTGTTTATAACTGGAGTTGTCTTTTAACATTTAATGCACTCTTATGTTGTTTGGCTAGGTCTACAATGTTATTTAGCATAGGGTGATACCGAGCGAGAATCCCACCCTTACCCACAAGGTACTTGTGTGCCTACTCTCGGAAGGTATTCTGAGCTGATATTTCATCATCAGACATTGGTGCCATAGTATTTCTACTCTATTCAGAACATATACCTTCAGGAGTCTTATTTTTGAAGATAAGTTTCAAAGGAGGAGGTTGTCTTCAGTCTTTCAACTCGAGAATTGGTGAAGAATTATTCCTATCACCTTGGCGTTCAAGATAAACATTCCTAGGGACTCATTTTAGATCTGGCATGAGGCCAAATGTTATTTACCTCGTATCAACGACATTCCAATTGAGGATTACACAGTCAATCATTGTAGATCCCTAGGAGGAAGGAAGTTTCTAGCATTTTAGCTAGGAATCCTATGAGTGATCATCCCCTCACCTTCCTGTCACTTTTTCCATCAGACTGGAGCTTAGTTCAGTACATTTTAGCAGGAATTGAGTTTCCCCCTCTTGTGCAACATATTTTTTCTAGCATTTTCATCTTCAGTTGCTGCATTTTGAGGAGGAGGAAGAAGAGACAAGATCTCAAGCTTCTAGCTTGGAGATCTGAAGAAGGGATCATCCCTTCAATATTAGATCTAGTTTGACATCATATTGTATCCATCATATGATCATATCTAGCTCGGACCTGCAGACCCTTGACAGTTGTAGAGTGAAACCCTAAGAGGGTGATTTTCCTAGACTCGTAGATCTGGAAAATCCTATCATGGTTATCTTGGGTTGCCATCATAGAGCCTAGATCTTGAATATTGCAATCATAAAAGCTCCTGAGCTCCATATATCTGCATTTCCCTTTTCAACAGCTATTTTTACATCATCAACAAAAGTTACAACACAATATTGCTTCCTACAGCTCTCCAGTTACACTATGCTTGTCGTAGCATGTTTGTAGGGTCATTCTAGGCCACTTCTTTGGCTAGAGTACCTCTATTTGTACACTTTTATAGTTGCAATCCATATTCAATGAATAAAATGGCTCACCTATTCTGTCTATATGTGTGTTGATCATAATATTTATGTGCATTTTCTATGTATCAAATATTGTGTTTGTGTACCAATGCATTATTCCATTATGGGATATTACACATTTTTTCCAAGAAGGGTCACTTCACCACTCCAAAAAAATGAATTTCTTCACTTGAAACTCTTGTACTTGGGGCACCACTTTGCCTTCATAATTTTCCATGCTCGTGTCAACTTTCGTTGTGAGTAACCATCTTGTACTCATGTTTCTATGGTCCCCACTAGGCCTGTTCTCTATGGAAACATCATCGAGTTTCCCTTGTTTAGAGCATCTAAGTTGAGTCAAAATTGCATCCATGGAGTCTATCCCAAGTCCCTATGCATCCTGCCACAATCCTCCATCCTTTATTGCTTTTTTCCTCTCTTGTGTTGCACATTTTGGCCTTCAGTAATATTGTCCCCTATTCCCTCCAGTGTCGAGTCAGTAGTTGCTAGGTCATCCATGTCCTTTATGATCTAACAAGGGAAGTCGTCAACCTACCACTCAATACCTTCCCATTCCACTATTATCCTTGGTTTCAGTCTATTAGTATCTCTACTTTTATCCCTTGCGCCTTAGTTGAGGATCCATTATTGCCTCACCTATTGCAGACCTCCTTCTGTTGACATCTACTTATTCATTGCAGAAGATAGGTCTAGAGGGTGGTGTACCTTGGTTCCAGCTTCCACTCTTCTTTGGTGCCTTGGATATGGCAAAGGGGCTCTTTATTTCCCTTTGACTTGATTTTTTCTTAGTTCCATCTCCTTATGGCATGATCAAGATCCGTATACTTGATGGTCCAGTGATGCAGCAAATTGTACCAATGTTTCTCGGGTGTGTGAGAGATGTTTTAGACATCATGAGGGGGTGGACCTTCAGGTAGCCCCCCACATACCTGGATGACCTCTCTACAACAACCTTGGGTGCAAATCCATAGATTTGATGGTTCTGGCCTCAGCCACTTACAACACATCTTTAGTTTTCATGTATCATTCATATTTTCAGAGCCCTTTCCTATTTTACAGGGCCTCTTTGGTTGTATTTATATCTCATGTACTCAGTTATTATTGTATAAGTCCTAGAAGTTGTTGCAGGCATAGTATGTATGTGGGATCCATTATCATTTTTTTCTCTAGTCAATGTTTATGCCATCATGTACTATATAGTTCAGTCCCTTGTTTATTGGATGCATCATTATTCTTTGTACTTTGTTATCTCGGTGGGCATAGGTATGCCTCCCCCGCCTCATGTAGAATAGGTACTCACTCATAAAAGATACTTATCACACATGTAAGTCTCAGCTCCTCAGGGTCTTGTACTCTAGCGCTTTAGTCTACCTTATATTTCTCTCTCTTTGGCTCCCCCTTCGGCATCTAGTGATTGAGTTCTTACAACATACTTCGGTCATATGATTCGCACGCTGGGGGAAATATGTTACACCAATTTTTTGTCATCTAACTGGTTACTATTAGATGGACCAAATTAAACCATGTAAGACCAATTTTACCATAGTAAAATTGCTTTCACTATGTAAAAATAACTTATTAATCCATAATTTATCAAGTTGTTTTTCTTCTAAGCAGGAAACCCCAAGAGGAATAATTGAATAAATCCTTATTTGTTTGATTTTACTCAAGGGAAAATTAATTAAACCATAGTTTAATTAATATTCCTAGTCATATTTAATCCAAAAAAGGAAAATTAATTAGATAAATCATTATTTATCTTATTATTTTCTCGCAATAATTATCTAAAACATATTTAAATAATATTCCTTGTTAAATTTGACTAAGTAATTGATAAATAATTGAATAAATCATTATTTATTTAATTATTACTCAAACATATTCTTAAAATAATAAATAAATCATTTATTTATTTATTATTTACAAATAAAGGGATTTGACCAAATTCAAATTCTTTTTCCCTCCAAAAAAAATAATAAAATGTTCCATAAGAGTTGGATCTAGAATTGGTTAATAATATTTTAACTATGCACCAATATCTAAATTAAATCAATATTTTGTTATAAATATAAGGGGTTTTCCATTCATTCACTACCCTCTTTTGCTTAAATATCACTCTGGATCTATACTTTTGGTCTGACTTTGATCCTCCATCATTGTCATATTTTTATACTTTTTTCTTGTGAGCTCCCTTTGAGTTCTATTTTTGTTTGGGTTTTCTACACCATCAAGAGAGAGAGATCTTAGATATTAAGCACTGAGGGCATACAGGAACCCATCCCATTGAGGGGGACTGGTAACATCATTCTATGTTCCCTTCCTAGGTGTCATAATACAAAACAATATTCAAAAAATTCTTGTCTTGTTCATTGGATGCATGGAGCAACTATTACTTATTTCTTATTTTTTAATGTCTTTAACTGCATAGATCTGGATTTCTATAGCATTTATTCTGATCACTAACTACAAATCTAAGGAAATTGATAGCCATCTTTGATGTTAGAGTTGTTTTGTATGCGCAACTAAAGTGAGCTTTTTTCATACAATTGCAATTACAATTCACACTAACAATAGATAAGAAGCGAGAGAAAGGATCAAAGGGTGTGCCATAATCTAGCGATCGATCTACCCAATTGATATAAGAAAAGTAAGGGTCGCACAAGCTGAATATACGGCTTCATAATCTATCTTGAAGAGGGTAAGCGACATTCTAGCTCCAAAACCTCGGAAGTTAATTTCATGAGGTACAATTCATGGATCAACTATGATTGCAGAGGATGATATCATATTGATATAAGAAACTAAAGGTGAGGATTCAATTAGAAGAGGAGGAAATGAAAATGTCCCCATAAGTGATGAATCCTTCAACAATTTTACTGAAACATGCTAATAGGAATGCAGAGTTTCCCTAAAAGAGGGACACTTCCAATAACATTAGAATCAAAGGTGAAAAGGGTGAGTTGATATATGAATATCATCATGCCTTTATGAGGAAATAAAATCATACAGAAGTAAGTCAAAACAACTTAAGACATAACGTAAACCAACATACATCCTAGCATAAGATTATAATCAAGAGATCTGTCAATAAATTCTACTTCAATGGAGACCATTTTTCTCCCTAGTTCTAGTTGGAGAGAATTCATAATTCCATAGGGTTTATACATCCTTCCATTAAAGGATTTTTATGTTGTGGTCAATATACTTGGTTGGGGAGAACCATTCACCTTCCAACAATAAATGGGCATAATGCAGGTTGAGGCTCCTTCATCCACAATAGAACGATTAATGTTCTTACAATAGACGATGAACTGGATGATAAAAGCTAACTGAGATGGAATCCCAGGGTTATAATTTTCATGGGAGAAAACCACTAGTTTGGAATCTGATGGATCTACACATATAATAGATGATAACAAGATACTCGTTTGGTTGGGCCAATTTTGTGAGGGTTGACATAGCTGATGGAGACTAAGCCAAGTCTTCAACTATGTTATAATTTTGGGAAGCTCTTGAATGGGGGTTGAAATAAAAATTATGGATAAAAAACTTCATAGGCTTGATATTAAAATTTCTAAGAACCAGAGGTGGAACAAGATCAGATGAAGGTGGTTTTGAAATGACAGGTTGATCAGTAGCGTGACTATCCTGTGGATTCACATTATGATTGTTTCGAGTGGTTTCCATAACATTGTATTTCAAATTTGAGGAGGAAAGCATCAAAATCATGTTAGAGGAAGAAGGGTCTCAGGAAACCATATGAGTCTCCTGATTGGGAAATGGGTCAATCAAAACAACACAAGAAGTGGAATATTTAAGAAAATCATTCAATTCAGTGTGGTGTGGACAATCATGTGTAAATTGATCATTGTTGTAAATCAATCATGGGTATCGAGGCTTTCGTCTCTCATTGGAAGATGAATTTGTTTGTTTATCCTACGGTGATGAATATTTGTTTTACTTCCCTTTTGCTTTATTATTTCTTCCAATTTGTTGTTGAGACTTTCCTTTATGAAATGAAATGAAATTTATCTTGGAAATAGAAGCCGCAAGAGGGTGGGATTCAGGTTCTTGTGCAGGAGCAGTGAGAGAAATAACAAATGGTTTACTTGCCAACTACAAACTGGAATAATTAATCATGCCATTGGTAGCATGGGATTATTTACCAGGTGGAGGAAGAATGTTTTAAGGTCTCAGATTGTTAGGTATCTTATCATATATCGTGCCTGATTGGGTATAAACCAGATCCAAATATTGAGCATGACTAATGACTTTCTCTTCTGTCACGAATCCACCTTTGGCCACATCTTCTGTTATCGGGGCTAGCAGAGATTTGGTAAATGATTCTGCTAACAACTAATAGGGAAAATAAGCCTTTACTAACCATCGAAGATGCCTCCTCTAATGAATGTGAGTGGAATCTAACTTTTTGAAGTTAGTCAATAGTTCCATTCTAGTTTGGTATTTGATGGGAAACTAGAAATGCATGAGGAAGGTAGTGGCTAAAGCGCTGAAATCAAGAAATGACACTATAGTTAATTCAAAATACCATTTAGTTGCGGTACCTATAATAAATTGTTGGAAAACATGAAGTCGAATAGAATCTTCATTAAGGGAATTATATTAACACTATAGATGATACATCATAACATGCATCGACGGGCCTTCTCCAGGATTCCCATTGAAGTTTGGGATATTAGAAGGAAACTTGGTGGGAATAATTGGCCACCTTGGAGAATGATAAATGGGATCATTATTAAGCTAAATTAAGTCTGGAAAATTGAGAGTAGCTACAAAAGGAAACTATTGATTAATGTCTGAAGGAGGATGGCATGGATATGAATGGATAGCCTCAAAAACATGCACTTGCATTCATGGATAAGGATGATTCTGATAACTAGCATACAGGTGATCTTGTTGTCTAGCCCGAGGATGATGATAAATCTATGGAATGGTTGGGTGTGGACTTGATGGCCTTGAAAAGACACTTTATGTGGTCCATTTTGTTTCACGATAGGGATCTGCATTTCCCCGTGGCAAGGTGGGTTCGATTATAACTGCGCCAAATTTTGAATAATTTGACCTATTGGAACTTGAGGAGTACCTTGTCCAAGTAATTGAGAAGGTGAGACACCTTTTACAAGTTGGGTAAGCAGGACCTGGGGAGAGCCATATACTATTGGAATAGGTTGTAAAGGTTGGCTCACATATATTTGAGATTTTTGAGGTGTTGATGGATAGATGATAATGTGGGATGAATATGGTGCAATTTGAGGATTCAACAATCAATCCAAAAATAGACGAGGCTGAATGGGTAAATTAGGTTGCCAAGAACTCGCACCCATTCAAGGATAAGTAGTACTATAATTAGATAGGCTACCATATTGTGGTATTTCAACAACATGTTCCCCCCCTACCAATGGGGGATGGGATGATGGAGGAAACTGCAATCTAGATGGAGGGTACCCAACATAAGGAGAGTTAGGTTGTTGAGGGTATCTTTCCCCACTGACATAGGGTCCAACCTACTACTCTATCATATCCATAGTTGGAGGAAGTCAAGAAGAATATGTGGCATTAATAAGATAAGTACAAGATATTATTCTTGAATTAGATGACATGGGGTAGGTCCAAGGACTCGAAGACACATCATAATGACTGATAACCAAACAGGACATATGGGCCACCATACAAATGAGTTTGTTAGGTCCCTATATTACTAGTATATTCCCTTATTATTGTTAGTGTAACCCCCTTATTGTTATTATTGTATCCTTGTAACCCCCATATTGTTATTATTGTGCCCTTAAATTATTATTGTTAGGTCGGCTAGGATTATATTGTGGCCCCATGGACTCCTATATATAGAAAGGAGGTTTTGTAATTTGAATCATCCAATAATTTCTCATTCATGTAATGTACTGGAGGTTGGCCCCTCAAAGTGGCTTATTTCTAAGGCATTGACATCTCTCTTCTTCTCTTTTTGGAGCTGGTTTCAAAAAAATTTGTATCAGAGCTTTGCGATTCTAGGGTTTCGCTATGCCAAACAGGTCATTGTGGAATTTTCGCTATAATTTTTTTTCTACGAAGGTCCAGAATATGAAATTTTTAGAGTATGAAGCCAAATTCTGGAGGAACTTTGTCGCAAAATTTCAGATCTTGGTTCACAATATTTTCGGAGATATGATCTTTGCAACTTAGGTCATTTTGTAGGCTCCTGAATTTAACCTAAACAGGTCATCGTGGTATTTTCATAATAAATATTTTTCTACGAGGTTTCAGAAGATGAAGTGCTTATATTACAAAGCTACAATCCTAAGAAACACTGTCAAAAAATTTCAGATATTGGTTCACAATAGTTTCGGAGATATGATCTGTGGAAGTTAGGGTTTTTTTTAGGCTTCTGAATTTCATCTCAAAGAGGTGATCGTGGGAAAATATTCATAGCTCTCTCTCTCTGAGCATCAGATTGGAATGTTGTAAAAAGTGGCTACAAGTACATGGATTTTAGTTTTCATTCTATCAATTTCAGAGCCAAAGGAGGAAACAGTGAACATGGCAAGTCATACAAGTTTTCTCTACTGAACCAGTCCAAAATTGGGTCATTGTGGGAGATTGGACATAACTTTGCCTTGATGAACCCAAATCAGATCAGACCTATGGCATTTGAAAGAAGTTTCAGCGGGATACTAAGGGCTGAATTTCAGATATTGAGGATCCACAATTATAGAGATAATTCAATTCCAATATTGAGCTCCTCAAAATCAAGTAAAAGGTGTGTATTTTCTTTTCCGAATTGCATAAGTCTTGTTTGAATAATCAAGTTGAATTGATTCCAAGTGAATATTGTAGAATAGATATTAGTATTGGATTCTAAAATGGCCCCTAAAAAGAATTCAAAACCCATTAACATGACATATCAAAATTACAAGAGCAAGTGCAACAAATTTCTCTCTCGCAAAGAGCAACAAAAAATGACATGGAAGGTTTGAAGAAGGGTGTGGAAACTAAGATGGATGGTTTGAAGAAAGATGTGGAATATAAGATGGATGGTTTGAATAATGGAATAGAATCTAAGATAGATGGCATGGAAGCTAGCATGGAATCTAAGATGGATGACATGGAAGCTAAGATCAATGAGAAAATGGAAAACATGAAGAATGATCTAAAAGCAGACATGGAAGGTTTGACAAAGTTGATACAAGAAATTTTTCCTAATGGTGAAAATATAGTAGAGGAAACTCATGATGAGAAAAAAATAAATGTTAATCGTGATTCCATAAAATCTAATGTTGGCGGGAAAAACCACCATACTCCAAAAATGGATATGATGAAGTTTGATGGAAAGGATCCTGTAACAAGGATACTATAGATGGAGCAATATTTTGATCTCCATAATGTGAAAAACACACAAAAGTTACACATTGCAACTTTACATTTAGGACAAAATACATTTGTATGGTATCGATGGCTTTGTTCCCATAAAGATATTGTCACTTGGTCAATTTTTACGGAGAAAATGATAGCACATTATGAGGATACAAAGGGCAACACCTTATTTAGCCAATTGATAAATCTCAAACAAAAGGGTTTAATGGGGGAGCACATTGAGGACTTCAAAAAATTGAATATAAGGGTAATTGATATTCTAGAGGAGCATAGGATTGATCTCTTCATAGGTACCTTAAAGGATAACATCTTAAAGATGATGGTTCCTTCTCTCATCAAGTTTTTAGAAAGAAGACGCATAATGAACAATATTTACATGCTAGTTCTCATCATTTACTGGCTCAGAAGCTTGGGGTTCTCAGTACCCTAGTCACCAGAGCCTTTAGAATCTTAGATGTTCACCACATTGAAGGTGAAAAATCGCATCTCCTTAATGTATTCTGTAAGAACGGTTATAGCAGGGCTCAATGTCTTAGAGCTTTTCAAAAAGCTGAAAAATGGTCGTAAGGTTAAGAAAGATACTTGCGGTCGGTTATATGGAGTTCACCTTCCATTTATCCAAGGTAATACTGATAAAATCGCAAGGATCTTGAAGAAACATAATCTCTCTTCAACTTTCAAGCCTCTCCGCACGATTTGTGGTTCTCTTAGATCGGTTAAAGACCAAATTTTCCTGATAGATGGTAAGGATGTTTATTTGATTCCGTGTTATTGCGAGACACCTTACATTAGTAAAATTGGTCGATCAATTAACCAAAGAATTCATGAACATGTCGCTGACCTTAGACATTGTAGATCTCAGTCCTTTGCCTTAGCAGAGCATGCTGAAAAACCAAATCACCAAATTTGTATTGAAGATACTAAGGTTATTGCAACGATTGACCACTTCCACCACCGAAAGTTGAGGGAAGCCTTGGAAATAGAAAAGAGGCCGGTTAACCTTAATAGAGATTATGGGTGGAATGTCAGAAGATGCTGGATTCCTGCCCTTCAATCTTAGTTTTAATTCCCTTCTCCTTTTGATCCCTCCGGTCATTCTTTCTTCTCTCGTTCTTGATTCCTCTCTCCCTTTCTGCTTTTTTTTTTATTAATTTGGTTTTGATTAGTATTTTTGTTTTGTTTATTTTTATTTTATTATATATATATATATATTATTTTATTTTTTATTTATTTATTTAATTTTATTTATTTATTTATTTTATTTGATTTAATTTTATATTTATATTTTTAATTTATTTTTATTTATATAGAATGTATAATAAAAATATAATTATATTTAAAATATAATAGATTAAAAATTAAAAATAAAATTTTTTCTTCCTATTCTAGTCAAACTAGCCATTTTTCCAACGGCAAGTTGGAGCTATCCTGATCTACTTAGACTGGTTTCCTAATCAGATTTCTCATCTTGTCCTGATGATGAACCACACTAGCTGGTTCGAAACGCGTCGACAAAAAATTATTTTATGTGATTTTCACCAAAAATTATTACACACATTTTATGGATCACATAAGCCAAATTCCTAACATATAAACCATATAATTTTCATTACATCTACAAACATTGCTTTTGCAAGTAATATTTTCCTTTTTCCTAGGAAAACATAGTTGTATAGCTAATTTGTAAGAAGTTACACATCAAATGATTTTTACTGTAGTTTCTTACTTTCTTCCCAAAATGAATACTCATAATCATACAGTTGCTCCACACATACATGCACAGGAATTTATGTAAGTAACTATGATATGCTGATAAAAATGTACTTGAGTAGCGAGGCAACATCTTCAATAAAAATTATAGGTTTAGGTAAATAATATAACATAGAAGCACTCAATAAACAACATATCCATAATTTTTTTTCATATAGCGAGAATTCTAACCATAATTGTAAATTGGAATTACAGTTGGGAAAAAGTCGCTCCACACATACATGCACAGGAATTTTGATAAGTAACTACGATATGTCGATAAAAATATACTTAAGTAGCCAGTCAACATCATCAATAAAAATTACATGTTTAGGTAAATAATATAACATAGAAGCACTCAATAAACAACATATCCATAATTTTTTTTCATATAGGTGGAATTCTAACTGTAATTGTAAATTGCAATTACACTTGGGAAAAACAATTTTCCTCCTGAACTTGAACTGAATCCTCTAATCCCCATAAAGTCAACAACCTCTTTGATTTTAAAATAATGCATTTTATACATTTCCTTTCCTAGAAAATTTTTAGTTAGCAGTGTCCCGTTTTTATTAGGCCTTCCAACATACTATCCTAGATTTGTGTTTCTCAAAATGGTCTTTCTTCCTTTTTATTTAAAGCTTGCCTTTGTCTATCGTGGCACTTTATTCCACCTATACTTAGTATCTTTCTCCAACTAGTTTATTTAATGGTATTTTCTCTCTCATCTTATTAAATCTCATTTATTATCTCCTAGGGATTTTTAGGAGTCCCTTTTAGGGAAGATTTATTTTACTCTCATCCATAAAATATGGTTTTCCAAATTTGGAAATAATCTCTTTATTCTAGTGTTTCTTTCTCCTGAAATTTCTAACTTTTCCATTTATTACTAAAATTTATTTATTAAATCATAACACTTTCATGTTCATATTCATTCCAAGAAATCATGGCTTTCCTACCATAAATTTTATAAAAAATTAGTCCAAATATAACAAGACATAATTAGTCCAAATCTTATAACAAGAAATCTTACGAGATGCTTGGATTTTCAATAGGTAAAAGCAGGGTAGGCATTGAGGAGGATTACTACAGCTGATTTGAATTCCATAGTAGAAATGGGAGGTCACTTCCATGGATTTTGTTATATTTTTCTCCAGGGAATCTCGACAACATGATTATATAACTCTTGTGGTTCAAAGGTTGACAAAGGTAGTGCACTTCATTCTAGTGAAATCTACATATTCAACTAATGATGTAGAATAGGTCTTCATCAGGGGTGTGGTGAGGTTGCATGGTGTTATGAAGAATATTGTGTTAAATATGGATGCTAAGTTCACTTGTAGATTCTAGAAATATTTATTCACAAGTTTTGGTATAGAGTTTCCCTTCAGAACAGCTAATCATCTGCAAGCAAATGGACACACATACAGGGTTAATGGGATTTTTGATGATAGGTTGAGAATGCATGTGATGCATCAGCAGTGAAAAAGGGAAGAGCATATTGCAGTCAATAAATTTTCTTACATCAATGGGTATCGAGAGTATTTTAGGATGATTCTATTTGAGGCACTGTATGGGTGAATTTGTAGTAATCCCATCAGTTGGAGTGATCCAATTAACAGGGTGTTGATAGGACCAGACATGTTGGAAGATATTGAACAAGAAATGCAGGTTATCAAGAAGAATTTAAAGGAAACAAAAGATAGACAGAAGAGCTATGAAGATCATAACAGGATGTTTAAGGAGATTCAGGTTTGGGAACATGTGTACTTATGCATCAAGCCTAAGAAGAGCTTCTTGAAGGTTGGAACATGTGCCGAGTTGGCACCCCAGTTTTGCGAACCTTTCAATATTATTGAGAGGATTGGACTAGTACCATATTAATTTTCACTCCATCCGATAGTGAAATTCCATGATGTTTTCCATATGTCATTACATAAGAATTATGTCAAATATTTTGATCATGTGATGGACTCGTCTATATTTCATGTGGAGCCAAAAGGAGAATTCCATCTGAAACCTCAATCAATTTTGCACTAAAAAATTATCATGATTTGGAATCAAGCAATCGAGCAAGTTAAAGTGCGAGGGAAGCACTTTGGGGCTGATGAAGCTACATGGGAGATGGTTGATCAAATACGGAGTATGTATCCTTCTTTATTCATTGGTTGAGCGGATGTATTTTTGGTATATTCTTTGCTATGGTGTTTTGGTATATGTATATATGTATATGGATGTAAATACATCCATCAGTTGTTAGGTCCCTATATTACTAGTATAGTCCCTTATTGTTGTTAGTGTAACCCCCTTATTTTTATTATTGTACCCTTGTAACCCCCATATTGTTATTATTGTGCCCTTAAATTATTATTGTTAGGTCGGCTAGGATTACATTGTGGCCCACTAGGATTACATTATGGCCCCATGGACTCCTATATATGGAAAGGAGGTTTTGTAAATTGTATCATCAAATAATTGTTCATTTATGTAATGTATTGGAGGTTTCCCCCTCGAAGTGGCTTATTTATAAGGCGTTGATATCTCTTTTCTTCTATTTTGGAGCTGGTTACACAAAATTTGGTATCAGAGGTTTGGATTCTAGGGTTTCGCTGCTCCAAACAGGTCATCGTGGAATCTTCACTATAAATTTTGTTCTACGAAGTTTTAGAAGTTGAAATTTTTAGGGTGCAAAGCCGAAATCCTGAGGAAGATCGTCTAAACATTTCAGAGCTTGGTTCACAATGCTTTTTGAGATATGATCTGTGGAAGTTATGTTTTTTTCAGGCTCCTAAACAAGTCATCGTGGCATTTGCGCTATACAATTTTTTCTATGAAGGTTAAGAATCTGAAATTTTTAGGGTACGAAGCTGCAATCCTAAGGAAAATATTCACAAAATTTCAGATTTTGGTTCGCAATATTTTTGGAGATATGATCTGTGGAAGGTAGTGCTTTTTCAGGCTCCCGAATTTCATCTCAAAAAGGTGATCATGGGAAAAGTTCAATAACTCTCTCTCTGAGCATCGGATTGGAGTGACGTAAAAAGTGGTCACAAGTACATGGACTTTATTTTCTTGGCTATCAATTTCAATGGAGAAGGATGAAACAGTGACACATGGAAAGTCGTACAAGTTCGCTCTACTGAACTAGTCCATAATTAGGTCATTGTGGGAGATTGGACATAACTTTGTATTGGAAAATCCAAATCAGGTCAGACCTGTGGCATTCAAAAGATAATTCAGAGGGCTAATTCAATGCTGAATTTCAGATATTGAAAATTTGTAATCACAGATATAATCCAATTTCAATATTGAGCTCCTCAAAAGAAAGAAAAAGGTGTGTATTTTTTTCCAAATTTCATAATTCTTGAATTGATTCTAAGGGCATATTGTAGAATAGATATCAGTATTGGGTTCTAAATAATGGCCCCAAAAAAGAATTCAACACCCATTAAGCCTTTAGAAGGCTCTACTATGACTCAAGAAGACGAAGAATGGCACCATGACATATCAAAATTACAAGAGCAAGTGCAACAAATTTCTCTCTCACAAAGAACAACAAAAAATGAAATGGAAGTTTTGAAGAAAGGCGTGGAAGCTAAGATGAATGGTTTGGAAGCTAATATGGATAGCATGGAAGTGGGCATGGAAGCTAATATGGATGACATGGAAGCTAAGATCGATGAAAAAATGAAGGACAACATGGAAAACATGAAGAAGGATCTAAAAGTAGGCATCGAAGGTTTGGAAAAGTTGATACAAGAAATTTTTCCTAATGGTGAAAAGATAGTAGAGGAAACTCATGATGAGAACAAAATAAATGTTAATCGTGATTTGATAAACTCTACTATTGGAGGGAAGAACCACCATATTCCAAAAATGGATATGAGGAAGTTTGATGGAAAGGATCCTATAACATGGATACTACATATGGAGCAATATTTTGATCTCCATAATGTGAAAAATATACAAAAGGTATGCATTGCAACTTTACATTTAGAACCAAATACATTTGTATGTTATCGATGGCTTTGCTCCCGTAAAAAAAAATTCACTTGGTCAATTTTTACGGAGGAAATGATAGCACATTATGAGGATACAAAGAGAAACACCTTCTTTAGCCAATTGATAAATCTAAAAAAAAAGGGTTTAATGGGGGATCACATTGAGGACTTCCAAAAATTAAATATAAGGGTAATTGATATTCCAGAGGAACACATGATTGATCTCTTCATAGGTACTTTAAAGGATAACATCCAACATGAAGTTCACGTTTTGGAACCTGATTCATTGGAGAAGTCATTCAGGTTGGCAAGAAAAATTGAATGTAAAATTATGGTGTTAAGGAAACCTACCACTCACTTCTATAAAGAGGGAAGTGTTGCTACTCCTATATTTCCACAACCTACAAGGTTGACACCACAAAAATTGGAAGAAAAAAGAGAAAAAGGGCTTTGCTACAGTTGTGATATAAAATACAGTAAAGGTCATAAGTGTTCTGAGAAGAAATTATTTTACATAAATTGTGAAGAGGAAGAAGAAAATGAAAAATAAGAGGAAATACACCAAGAACCAACCCAAGAAGTGGAAGAAATGAGTCTGGCCATATCATGTAATGCATTGGCAGGAATTACCACTGCTCAAACTCTCAAGATAGAAGGACATATCAAGAAGAAAAGGGTAATATTGTTAATTGATTCAGGTAGTACCCATAATTTTATTCATTGTAAGGTAGCCAAGGAATTGAATTGTTTCCTATACCCAACACCAGAATGTCATGTGATGGTTGCAAATGGAGGAACTATAAATTGATCTGGAAAATTCCATAATGTCAAGCTAACCATGGGGGAATATGTATTGAATATTCCAATGCTTTCCATTCCTATCGGAGGTGCTAATGTTGTACTAGGAGTACAATGGTTACAATCTTTGGGGACGGTAGCTTTTAATTTTCAAGAACTTTTCTTGAAATTTTTTTCAGAAGGAAAGGAAGTTGAATTACAGGGTATTGTAGGAAAGACAGGAAAGATAATAAGCTCTAATGTCATGAAAAAGTTTCTAAATAAAGAACAACGAGGTGTAATTGCACAATTATGCTCACTAGAAGTTCCAACATCAAAATCATCTATTTCTGCAGATCTCCAACAAGTCTTGGACAATCATTCCAAGGTGTTTGAAACTCCCAAAGGACTCCCACCTATTCGTTATCATGATCATGCTATTCATTTGATTCCAGGAAGTTTTCCTCCAAAAATCAGGCCTTATAGATATCCTTATGTCCAAAAGAGTGAAATTGAACGTATGCTTGCAGAAATGTTAGAGGCAGGTATAATTCAACCTAGTGAAAGTTCTTTCTCTGCTCCTGTATTATTGGTACACAAGAAGGATGGATCATGGTGAATGTGTCTGGATTATAGGGAGGTCAATAAGCTCACCATTAAAGATAAATTTCCCATTCCTGTGATTGATGAATTATTGGATGAATTACATGGAGCAATTTATTCTACCAAGTTGGATCTTCGTTCAGGATATCATCAAATTAGAATGAAGACTGAAGATATTCCAAAAACATCATTTCGAACTCATGAGGGTCATTATGAATTTTTGGTCATGCCTTTTGGCCTTACGAATGCACCTTCTACATTTCAAGGGTTGATGAATTCCATTTTCAAACCCTTCCTTAGAAAATTTGTGCTAGTATTTTTTGATGATATACTAATCTACAGCAGGTCTTGGAAGGATCATGTTGAACATGTTGACGGGGTGCTCAAACTATTGCAGGAGAAACAATTATATGCAAAAACATCCAAATGTTTCTTTGGAGTACAAGAGGTGGAATATCTGGGTCATATTGTATCTCACGAGGGTGTTAAAGTACACCCTAACAAAATTAAAGCCATTAAGGAATGGAAATTCCACACAACCATAAAGCAGTTGCGAGGATTTCTCGGGTTAACAGGGTATTATCGCAAGTTTGTTAAGAATTATGGGAGAATAGCAGCACCTCTAACAACATTATTGAAGAAAGATGCATTTTCATGGACTCCTGAAGCAACTAAGGCCTTTGATCATCTTAAAGAGGCAATGTGTCAAGCACCAGTATTAGCTACGCCAGACTTCACAAAAACCTTTATTGTGGAATGTGATGCATCAGGAAATGGAATTGGTGCTGTTTTAATGCAGGAAGGTAGACCCATTTCTTTTGAAATTCATCCAATAAAAGGAAAGTATTTACAGAAACCTATTTATGAGAAGTAAATGTTAGCAATACTGCATGCACTAAAGAAATGGCGAACATACCTAATGGGAAGACACTTCAAGGTAAAAAATTATCATGATAGTCTTAAACACTTCTTGGAACAAAGACTATCTTTAGAAGAGCAGCAAAAATGGGTCACAAAGATGCTGCGTTATGACTTTGAAATAATCTACAAAGAAGGAAAGCTTAATGTTGTTGCAGATGCACTCTCAAGAAAGAATGAAGAGGTGGAAGCATTGCTTTGTGCCATTTCTATTATCCAACCAGATTGGATAACCAAAGCAAGAGATGAATGGAAGAAGGAAAAAGATATATGGACACTCATTCAAAATTTGCAGCAAGATCCTAGTACATCTGATACATTTAGTTGGAAAAATGATTCCTTATGGTACAAATATCGCTTATATCTTTGTAGGAATTCCCAACTAAAACAAAAGATTATTTTGGAACTGCACACTTCTCCTTTAGGAGGACACTCAGGATTTTTAAAAACTTACCACAGGGTGAAGAAAGAATTTTTTTGGGATGGCCTTAAATCTGATATTCAAAAGTTTGTTGCACAATGTTTGGTTTTCCAGTAGAATAAATTTGAGACAATTAAGACCCCGGGACTTCTACAACCTTTATCCATTCCAATTCAACGCTGGGAGGAGATTTCAATGGATTTTATCACAGGTTTACCTAAGTCCGAAGGAAAGAGTATCATCATGGTGGTAGTTTATAGACTTACCAAGTATGCATAATTTTTTGCATTATCTAATCCATTTAGATCAAGTATAGTTGCTAATACATTTATGGACACAATTCAAAAGCTACATGGAAGCCCAAGGGTTATTGTGAGCGACAGAGATCCCATTTTTACTGGAAATTCTTGGACGGAGTTAATTTCTTGTTTGGGTACTCAATTAGCTCATGGCTCATCTTATCATCCTCAATCTGATGGTCAAACTGAGATAGTAAATAAATGTTTGGAATGATATCTTCGTTGTTTTGTATCTGATAAACAAACACAATGGGTCAAGTGGTTACCTCTCGCTGAATGGTGGTATAACACTTCCTTCCATACTGCAGCAAAAATGACCCCATTTACGACACTTTATGGATATCATCCACCATCCATCACATCATATTTAAGGGAAAATTCGAAGGTTCAAGTAGTGGAAGATAACATCGAGCATCAGCAAGAATTTCTCCATCTCTTAAAGTATAACCTAAATTTGGCACAAAACCAAATGAAACAACAGGCAAATAAACATCGTAGTGAGAGAAGATTTGATGTAGGAGATTGGGTATTTTTACAGCTACAACCATACAAACAAATGTCCCTCAAGCAAGCTAAGAAGGATAATAAATTATCACGAAAGTACTATGGTCCTTACAAGGTGTTGCAAAAGATTGGTACTATGGCATACAAATTGGAGCTTCTTGCTTCTTCGTGAGTGCATCCAGTTTTCCATGTTTCATGCTTAAAGAAGGTTATAGGTGAAAATATTCTAGTTCAAAAAATATTTCCAGAACTTGATGAGGAAGGAAAAATGATATTGGAACCTGAATCGGTCACGAAAACAAGAACTCGACAGCTATGGAATCGATCAATTTCAGAGTATCTCATCAAGTGGAAGAACTTACCCACTGAAGATTCTACATGGGAGGATGAGAATTTTATACAGAAGCACCCAGAGCTACTCAAGCATTGAGGACAACACTTTTTTGAAGAAGAGGGGCATGTTAGGTCCCTATATTACTGGTATAGTCCCTTATTGTTGTTAGTGTAACCCCATTATTGTTATTATTGTATCTTTGTAACCCTCATATTGTTATTATTGTGCCCTTAAATTATTATTGTTAGGTCGGCTAGGATTACATTGTGGCCCACTAGGAATACATTATGGCCCCATGGACTCCTATATATAGAAAGGAGGTTTTCTAAATTATATCATCAAAGAATTGTTCATTTATGTAATGTATTGGAGGTTGCCCCCTCGAAGTGCCTTATTTCTAAGGCATTGATATCTCTTTTCTTCTATTTTTGGAGCTGGTTACACAACATCAGTTATGTCATAAAGATTCAATAGTTGGTATGGCTGTCATATCATTATGGTTGTTGTGATTGTTATGGTTGTCATATTGGTTTTATTTTCATGAGTTTTTTCTTTGTAAATACTGCAAAAATCTAAGTTATAAAGATCCATGAGTAGTATGTTTTGATTTTCAGTGGTATTGATCGATGTTGGTGTCCTTGAACACCAAGGATTGTCTTCCCCAAAAGTGGAGGGTCCTATAAAAACCCTAGTAAAAAATCCATGTAATAATGTTAATAAAGGAAACATAATAACCAAGGTCATGGGACATGTATTCCAAGATAATTTTTGGGAAAAATAGTGTGATGAGGATCACTTTTGATTAATTAATGGATATGGAAATTGGAGAATGTAATGTCAACGGATTTGGAAAGACATGAGGAATTAATTGGCATTTAATTTATGAAATAATGGAAAATAGGAGAAAAGGAAGCTAAAAGGTCACAAGCTACATGTGCGGAGCCAAATGAAATAAAATTATGGGAATTGATGAAAATAAAGGCATGATTAATAAAAAGGATTCAAAGGATTAGTTTGTAGCTTTTGTCAGTTCATACTTTTCACAGTTCAGTTTTGTAGCGCTCTCATTATTATCTCTCTCTCATACTCTTGAATACTTAGAGTCTTCTTGGATCACTCTTGGAGGAGTGTTACATACTTGGTATTTGTATAAATAAGGAAAAGGAAGAGAAGGAAAGAATAATATGACATCGAGATCACCATCTACAACAATTTTTTCTTACATATACGAAGTTGCATGTATAATTTCCTTGCTAGCTTTGGCATGCATGGCATATGCATGTGTTTTCTCAGTAATTGATATGTCATTGGCATGGAGGATTTCTCAGACTGATAGTGTACTTTCTTGGCCTTTCCATTTCCTAGATAGCCATGGCGTTTTGGGTTTTACTTATATTTTCTAGTTGGTGCTCAAGTTCCTTTGGATATGGGTTGAGTTACTAGTTATTGGAGCCTTGGTTCGAAAAACGCTTTGGAAGCCCCATAAAAACTTGGGTAGGATTACTGTTACTCAAATCCTTGGTTGGAAAAACACTTTGTAGCCCTTGATGGCTTGACTTACTATTCTGATAAGCCTAAGTTGGACAAACACTCTAGAATCTGACAACAACTATAGGTTGAGTTACTAGTCCTAGAAGCCTTGGTTGGAACAAACACATAGATCCCTAGAAAACTTGGGTAGAGATATATTTGGTGATGGTTAGTCATGTCCGAAAATGAGGTGGAATCATTGGTTGACGGTTGAGGTGGTTTGGCCTATGGAAGCCTTCGTTTGTTTTTTTTATTTTTTTCATGAGATCCCAAATACATACTTGGAATATGGCACAAGGTTGATTGACTGAAAGAGAGATTTGTCTTAACTCAATATATGGTCTAGTGGTACATGGAAGTCCCTAACTTGGTTGGATTTTCATATTTTAATAAGAAATGTTTTCCCTTTGGTACTTTCATGAGTAGTTTTTCTTGTCATTATGTTTCTTTAATCGTTATTTTCTCATTGTTATATCTTTATTTATTTGATGGTAATAAGCATGTTTTATGACAATTATGATGTATGAATTTCATAGAAATTTTAGTGAATGAATGCCATAATAGATGATAATTTAGATATTGGCAGTAGTCATCAATCCTCCTTGATGATTCTCAAACAAGTATGAGATCCCTATTCTCATATATGTTGTTATGACATGTAGATTATGTTCATGATCTGTTTCAAAAAATTCGTGTCATGGATAGTAGGCATCTGAGTGAAGTATTTCTTCAATTTTTTAAATTAGTAGTATTTTTTAAATGTTATTTATCATTTCTAGAAGCTTCATGAAGTTATGGGAAGTGGTCACAGTCCTAATCCTAAAAAAGTGGCTTAGAATCTCGGGTCACTAGCACAGAATTGCCTAAAAAAGGCCATAGTTGTATGGATGCCTTGCCGTGGGAATGATCCGAGAGTCTCAATCACATGCATACCTTTTCATGGGACTGATTAAGGCTATAGGGCATTGTAAAAGAATGCTCTATCAGACATTGGACACCTAAAGGGGTTAGTTGGATCCTAAAGTTTCTATATCTTCTAAGGAAGGTCATATTGGTATTTTCTTGTTAGTTTCACTTCTTTAAGTGTATATGGGGAGTTGAATTACATCATAGTAACTCTTCATCACATGTTTACCCTAGTGGACTAGTTATCTTGGGTAAATGCTGGAGGAGGATGTTACATGCTCAATTCGCAGTTAAGATATATCTAAGATAGTTTTTATATGCACATTCCATATCTAGGTTGGATCCATATCTCCCCCTCTCTCTCTCTTCCCTACTTCTATACTCTCTCCATCCCTCTCACCTCTCTCTTAAGTCCTCTCTCTCTTCCTTTTTCTCTCTCCTCCATCTCTCTCTCTCTACCCTCCAACTTTATCACTATCTCCCTCCCGTTCTCCTTCTCTCTCTCCCCTTCTCTAGCCCATCCATCTATATGTATCCCTCTCTCTTGTCCCTCCCCTCTCTCTCTCTCACCTCTCCTCTCTATCTTCCCTCCTATCCTATATCCATCTCTCCCCATATCTACCTCTATCTCTCAATGTCTTTGTCATTCCCTTCTTATCTCTCCCAATCCAACTCCATATTTATCACCCTCTCTCTCTCCTATCCATCCTTCCTCTCTCTCTTATTTCCTCTTTATCCCTTTTAATTACACCTACCTCACCCCCCCTACCAATCACTCTCTCTCTTTGCCCTCCACCTCTCAATAGATCTCTCTCTCTCTCTCTCTCTCTCTCTCTCTCTCTCACACACACACACACACACACACACACACACATTATTAGTCCCTACCAAGGAAAAACTCTAACACAGATTTTTCTATTGATAATTATTAGTTTAGCATTGAGCAATGAAATTTATAATGTTTAACTTTGACAAAAAATATTTATTTTTAAATGTTATTAAAAAAAAATAAGCATTTGATTTGACCATAACCTAAGGCCTTATTACAGAATTTTCACAATATAATTCCATTTGGATAATTGACTTACATATTTTATGCCATAATTTATGGAAATGGTTGCAATATTTATGCATGAATTTTATATATTTTTACTCAAGTAAATAAGATATCTACGATCAATTACTTCCCACCATAGTTTAATTTAGCCTCTTGGATAAGTAAATTTCTTGCAAAGAACTTGCTTAAATTTTGGTGGGTAGCAACCACTAGTAGTTCTACACATTTACAATTTTACTCCTACATAAGCGTTGAAGAAAAAATAAATAATAGTTGGAAGTAACTCATCTAAGTATGTTTTTAACATCTTATTCCTATCCATTTTTTATTCAAAGACTTGCTTAAATTATGGTGGGAAGTAATTGATGGTAGATATGTTATTTACTTGAATAAGTTTTTTTTTAGTATTTTATTTTTAAATTATTGTCTTCCAAACCTTAGGAATACAAAATTACTACACAAATATCTAAAAATCATGCATGAATATTGAAAACATATCCATTAATTATGACATAAAATATAAAATATATAAGGAAGTTATGCACATAGTATTATATTCTGCAAAGGCTCTCCTGAAAAAAATTGTATTATTTAATAATCATTTAAAAACATAATACTTACAATAAAACAATATAAAAAGTTATTTAACCATGAATATCCAACTCCACTTTATCATGGTTATTATTAACTTGTAAATACGTTTTTTCACAATACCATGGATTATCAATACCACATTCCAAGAAACATAACTAATTTCAAATTAAAAATAAAATGTGAAACATTTTAGAAATTACATATAGCATTGATTATATAGGGTGAAAATTATCCATCTTAGCACTGAGCGAGGGCATGAGAGAGAAGGAGATATTGACAGAGCTAGAGGATGGTGAGAGTGTGATGAGGATGGGAGAGACAATGAGAGGTGTAAGAGAGAGGGAGAGAGAGACATCTATATATATATATATATATATATATATATATGGAGTTGGAGGGGGAGAGAGATGGAGGGAAAAACAAATACATAGAGAGATACATGTAGAGAGAGGGAATAACAAGTGAGAGATAGAGAGAGAGGGAGACATATATATGGATGGGGGGGAGAGATGGCGGAGATAAAAATAGAGGGAGGGAGATAGTGAGAGAGAGGGTGGAGAGAAAAATAAAGGGAGGGAGATAGTGATAGAGTTGGAGCATATAGGGAGACAGAGAGGTAGGTGGGAGGGAAAGGGAAGGAGAGAGAGAGATGGGGGATAGACAAACAAAGGTGCGAGAGAAAAGGAGAGAGAGGAAGGAAGATATATAGGATCTGAGAGAGGTAGGGAGAGAGAGATGGAGTTTTAGGGGAAGAGAGAGAGAGGGAAGAAAAAATATAGACAGATAGAGGTGGAGAGAGAGATTGTGTGTGACAAGGGAGATAATGGGAGAGAGTGAGTGAGAGAGGAGAGAAGGGAATATAGAGAGAAGGATAGGATAGAGAAAGGGAGATAAGGGAAAGAGAGAAAGAGAGCCAAGAAGATGGAAGGGGGGAGATAAAGGGAGAGAGATAAGGAGATAGGGATGGAGATAGTGATAGAGTTGGATAACAAAGAGAGAGAGTGATAGGGAATAGAGAGAGAGGAAGGTGGGAGAGAAAGGGAGAGAGATGGAGGAAAAAAAAGAGGAATTGAAGGGGAGAAGTGATGAAGGAAGTGAGAGATGGACTTGTAGGGGGAGAGGGAGGGAGGGAAGAAGAAATAGGTAAATAGAGAATGGTGGAGAGAGAGAGAGAAGATAGAGATGGAGAGAGAGATGAAAGAGAAAGGGAGACATGGATCCAACCATGGAGAGAGAGTAGAGGAGGAGGGAAGAGAGAGAGAGATGAAAGGGAAAGGGAGAGATGGATATAACCTATATATCGTATGTGTGTATATAAAAGCCATCCTAGATTCATCTCAACCTAGGATCTATCAAGTGGTGTGAGGGATCAAATTTATTTTCACTTTAAAATAGTGCCAAGAAGGATCAAATTTATTTTCACTTTCAGATAGTGCCAAGAAGGATCAAATTTCTTTTCACTTCAAAATATGTTTGTATCACAAGAGATTTTATCCCTTTGGGTGCTTGATAAATATGGGGTAAGATGGATCTAATTTGGCTATTTGTTAATTGATCCAACATGTAAATGTTAAATGTTAAAAATTTAGGCTTATACATATGCCTCTATATCCATTCTTAATTGGGCATACGATGATATCAGATAAAATTTGTTAAATATAAAATTTGTTAAATGTTAATTCCTTATTTTCTATTTAATTTGTCAATTTTTTTATCCACGATTACCATCATAATTACAACATACTACAATTAGAGATAGATAATTACATGTTTTCATCATATTACTGTTTCTTGTAAGTATGGAAAAAAACATTATTGAGTTTCGTTTAAATTTAACTCTTTATGGTAAAGATATTTTTAAAATTATAGTTTTGCTAATTTTAATTTAAAATAAATTTTTATATTTGTTTGTTATTTTTGAAAAAAATTAATAATATTATGATTGCTATTACTATTTTTCAACAAATAACTTTTTATAATATAAATTTTATATAATTGTAACATTTTAATTGATTTTTTTTTTCTAATTTAGAGTTTCTTAATTGTGTTAAAAACAATTTCTCTATTAATAATTAATAATTAATTATTTCTAATATTTTCCCAATCAAATAAGTTTCTTCTTAATGGGTACTAATTTCCATAGTTTTGCACAAAATAAATTAAAACATAGTTTACTAAACATGTACAAATATAGACGGTATATTTCATTGTACTTAAATTTATAAGGTTCATTGTCATAATAATGTATTTAAATGAATATTTTATATCAATTTGTCAACTTATTATTTTTATATATATCTACTCTGCAATAATTGCAGTTGTATTTAATTCTTCAAACTAATTTGATGACTAAGAATTTATGTTTAAAAATAATATTAACTAAGGAATTAGGTTTAAAAATAATATTCAACTGAATTTTTAAAATTATTAAATTACAAAATAAGTATAAAATATTAAATGATTTGCAAGTTGCATATAAAAAAATTTATTACATATAAAAGAGTAATTTATTTAAATTCTACATAGAAGAAGAGTTTAGTAAATTTAATATTTCAATATAAAATACAGACTTACCCTTATTATATTTCTACGTAACACCGACCTGATAATCTGGGATTTGATTTAAACTGGTCAATATAAAAAGTTAAATAAATTTAATCCTTCAATATAAAATATAGACTTCCCCTTCAAATTTGATCCTTCAGATACATCGTGGCCTCGGATTTGACAATCTCTATAATTAATTCTGTAGATTCTCTTTTGTTTATATCTCCAAGTGGTACTGGAGTTTCTCTCTTGTATATATTTGGGATTCCTTTGAAGTTACGAGTCTATATTTCGGCTTCCTTTGCCCTTTGCAGTTACGAATAGAAACTCCTTTTCTTCTCCTCACCAGAAGATTTGGCGTCTACTCTGCATGTTGCAAAATGCACAGCATTCTCTGTGCCTTCCCCATTGTTCCACAGGGCCGAGCTTCGTTCCTCCGTCCCTCGCTCTAATTTGGCCACATTGCACAAGATTTCCTTGACCTCAAGGTTGTCTTTAATTCCAAAAATGTGTTACGGAAACGTTTAATTGTATGTAATTGTAAGATTTTGAGATAAAAATATCTAGATTTGCAAAACAATGAACAAACTTGCAAGAGAAGGAACCAACAAGAATAGAGAAAAGAATGAAATTTGATTCTTCAATATTAGTTTTGGAATAAATACATAAAAGCAACTAAGTTAAGCTTAGTTGTACATGCAGTAACTATGGATAGTTAAAGCTAATTGAAGCTAAGTGTGTTTTATCTTCTGCTAGTGTGCACATGCACCACATGCAAGCTGTAAGTTAACTAACTAAGCAAGTGCACATCACATGCAACATTTAGAGTTTAACTAAAGCTAATATAGGTGCATGTACACCAACATAGCTAGTCTAGGTCAATGTACACCAACACCCCCCTTTAAGCATAACTTAGGTGAGTGTAATGCAAAATGAATGAGTCCTTGCAACACAACCATTTTAGGTACCCATATACAATGCATAAAAAGGATGAAAGAGGGAAAACCTAGTGGGAAGAAAACCCCCCTCAAAATATAATGCAAAAGTAGAGAAAAGAAAACTGCTAGGGAGTCGTGTCCTTCAACCCGAGACGATCTCGCAGGAATCGAAAATTTTGCTCAGTGAAAGACTTGGTGAAGATATCAGCAGTCTACTCAGAACTAGGACAGTACAGAAGATCGATGATCCCATCATGAATGAGTTCTCTAATGAAGTGCATGTGGATCTTGATGTGTTTGGTCCGCTGCTGTTGCACTAGATCTCTGCAAAACTTTAGCGTACTTTGATTATCACACCATATGACAATTGGACGATGGACACTGATACCAAGCTCAGATAGGAAATGTTGTAGACAAATTGCCTGAACAGTGGCATTGACTGCTCCTGTATACTTGGCCTCTGCTGATGATAAGGCAATGGCAGTCTGTTTCTTGCTTGACCAAAAAATTGGGCCGAATCCCAAACTAAGTACATAGCCGGAGATGGGCTTGCGATCAATGCTTTTGTCAGCCTAGTCCGAATCTGTGAACCCAATGAGATTCAAAGAACAATTGGCTGCATAATGAATCACATAGGTGAATGTTCCCTGGACATATCGAATGATGCACTTTGTAGCGTTCTAGTGTAACTCATGTGGCCCCTACATGTATCTAAAAACTGCTGCTATGACATAGGAGAGATGAGGATGGGAATGACTGAGATAAAGAATACTTCCCACAAGCTGACGGTACAATGTGCAATCAGCCAATGGTGTTTCTTTGCCATTCTCAAGCTTTATCCCTGATAAGAAAGGTGTGGTTGTTGGCTTGCAGTCACTCATGTGAAATCATACCAAATGATCTCTAACATACTTTGGTTGAGAAATGGTAATCCCAGAATCACTCTGATTGATCTCTAGTCCATGGAAGAAATTTAACAAGACCATGTCTGTCATAGAAAACCGCTTATGCAATGAAATTTTAATCTTAGTAATGACAGAAGCTAAATTACCTGTTATCAAAATATCATCTACGTAGAGTAATATGATCAACAAGGAGTCAATTTTCTTCAAAACATAAATATTCGAATTAGATTTGCAGCATACAAAATTTTGAGATCACAAATAATAATCCATCTTTGCATACCATGCTCTAGCTGCCTGCTTGAGGCCATAGAGAGACTTCTTTAGATTTCATACCAGAGATGAATTGTGTATGTATCCTGGTGGCTGCTCCATGTAGATTTCCTCCTTGAGATTGCCATGAAGAAAGGAATTCTTCACATCCATATGATGCACTTCCCATCCTCTTGTTGTTGGAATGGAGAGAGCTAGCCAAATGGAATCCATTTTTGCCATTGGAGCAAAAGTCTCATCATAGTCAACACCATGTTCTTGGTGAAAACCTTTTACTACCAATCATGACTTATATTGACTAAATTCGCAATTTGATGCTTTGTTGGTCCGGTAAACCCACTTGCACCTCACAAGTTTGCGATTGGAAGGTAGCAAAACCAAATCCCAAGTTTGCTTCTCAATGAGAGAGTTATATTCCTCATCCATTTTGGCTTCCCATTCAGGATGCCCACTTGCTTCTACATAAGTTTGTGGATCATATTCATGCATCATATAAGCATGCATGGGCATGGATGGCTCCATAGCTAAGAGTGCTTGCAGATTTTCCTCAAACAGAGGGATAGGGCAAGATCATCGAGGATATCACTCATGTTGCGCCATTTTTGTGTTGAAGGTGGTCGAGAATCTTCCGAACTACATGCAGAAGTATGATCTCAATGTTCAACAATTGGTGGTCCAACAGGCATCATAGGAAAAGACTCATCTTCATCAGAATTCTGATCTGAAGTTTCATCTGCATACTCATCAATGAGTGGTGATGGAAACTTGGTAACAAGTTCATCCGCTGGTGCATGCAAAATATCTTCGTTAAACTTTACACTCCTTTCAATAAAGAGCTCTTTAGTGTTGATATCAAGCAATCTGCACCCTTTGAATTCATCAGAATATCCAACAAACATGCATGCTTTACTTTGAGGCTCCAAAGCCTTTCTCTTCTCTATAGGAATGTGGGCCCATGCTCAAGATCCAAAAATGCGGAAATGACTAACTTCAGGGTTCATGCCAGTCCAAGCCTCAAAAGGTGTTTTTCCTGTAACAGATTTATGAGGAGATATGTTCTGGATGTATGAGGCACAATTGATTGCTTCAACCCACAATTTCGATGGAAGAGATCTTGCATGCAACATGCAATTAACCATCTCTTTCAAAGATCAATTTTTTCTTTTAGCCACGCCATTTTTCTGTGGAGTGTAAGAAATTGTATGCTGCAACTGTATGCCTGTTTCGTTACAAATATTATTGATATATTTGTTGACCTATTCTATCCCATTATCTGTGTGGAGTATCTTGATGCGTTTTCCAAATTGATTTTCTGCATGTGCTTTGAAAATCTTTAGTTGTTGAAAAACTTCACACTTGAGTTTAAAGAAGTAAGCCCACATGAATCTCATGTAATTATCTATAAATGACAACACATATCTTACTTTTCTCATTGAAAGCACTAGACATGGACCCATGAGATCACTATGTACAAGTTATAAAGGTGAAGAGGCTCTCCATGCATGCCCCTTCTTGAATTTGTCTTGTGGATGCTTTCCAAGAGCACATCCATTACAAACAGCATTTGAATATTCAATGGTCGGCAATCCTTTGACCATCCCTTGCTTGTTAAGCTATTGCATATATCTGAAATTCAAATGCCCAAATCTCTCGTGTCAAATTGTACTTTCTTCATTTGCATGCATAAGTAGCAAAATGGAATCTAATTGAGGAACAAAATCAAAAAATGTATATAGATGAGATTGATCATTTACATTGCCAGATGTAATCTTCAAGTTGGTTTGCATGTCATAAATGCTCACGGAATCTAGGGTAAATTCCACTTTTCTTCGGCTGCCTATGTGTGTTATCTGATACACTGAAAAAAGATTCACAGAAAGCCTTGGAATATGCAAGACATTCTCAAAATTTCCATCTTCGAATTGCACTCTTCCTTGTCTAGTTGCTGCAACTACAGAATTAACCCCCATGAGAATAGCAGGTCCTGAGTATGCATGCAGAGAAGAAAATGATTCCTTTCAAGAAGCCATATGATGGGAAGCTCCTGAATCGATGATCCATTCTTGTAGTGCAGAATGAAGAGCAATCAAAGCATGCCCATTACCTCTTGTATCTGGTGTTTTTTCTCTAGAATTCTTCTTGGAATTCTCAGGAATGTGGTCTCTAAGACTGTGTTGCTGGAGTCTCTGCACCATAAGATCTATAGTCTTCTTCATGCAGATTCGGGATGAAAACCACGGTGGCAATAATTTCACATTGATTTCCCTTTTGTTCCTTTCTTTTCCTTTGAGCTGGATGATGCATCAGGGGGTTTGAGATTTCCTCTCTTTCTTGGATTAGGATCCTTCTTCCCTTTTCCTTTCTAATGGTCTTTGGAATTTTCCTTTCCTTTTGCATGCACAGTGAGTGCATGCGCTTTGGAATTTTTAAGTGTGCCCATTTTGATGAGCTTATCTTGCTCATGCATCAAATACCAAATAAAAGAATCCAGTGAGAGCATCTTCCAAGCTGCATCGGTTGCAGCTCTTATTGTGTGGAATGTAGAGAAAAATACTGCATACTCTAGACAAAGTTTTGATAAAATGGAAAGAATCAACTGATTTTCTTGCTTGGATTTGTTGATCCCGCATTCTTTCAGCTGAAGCAACAAGGCTTTATACCTTGTGACAAAATCTTGAATGTTCTCAAAATTTCTCGGATCTAATGATTTTAACTCATTTTCGAGAATGTGACCTTGCATTTCATCCTGTTTTCCAAACAATCATTCCAAAGTTTTCCATACTTCATTTGGAATTGAACATGATTGAACATGAAATAGAAATTCTGGAAAGATAGATAAACATAGGATACCGAAGGCCTCGTCCATGCGATTGAAATATCTTGTTTTCTCCATTGCCGATGTTGGTTCAACTTATGTTTCCATGGTTATTCGAAATAAGCCTCTACTTCTGAGATGAAGTAGAATCTTTGGCTTCCATTCGAAGTAATTATATGGAGTAAGAATTGTCGGTTGTGGAAATTCCAATTTAGACTCCATTCTTTGTTGTTGCTTCAATCTTCTGAACCTGCAAATAAAATTGCTTGTACACTGATTACAAATCCCTATGCTCTAATAACATGTAAGATTTTGAGATATAAAGATCTAGATTTGCAAAACAATGAATAAACTTGCAAGAGAAAGAAAGAGCGAGCAAGAATAGAGAAAAGAATGAAATTTGATTCTTCAATATTAGTTCTGAAATAAATACATAAAAGCAACTAAGTTAAGCTTAGTTGTACATGTAATATCTATGGATAGTTAAAGCTAACTGAAGCTAAGTGTGCTTTATGCTCTGCTAATGTGCACATGCACCAGATGCAAGCAGTAAGTTAACTAATTAAGCAAATGCACATAACATGCAATATTTAGAGTTTAACTAAAGCTAATATAAGTGCATGTACACCAACACAGCTAGTCTAAGTGCATGTACAACAACATTAATTTTTCTGTTTTGAGAATTGAATTTAAATAGTTGTATTTTTTTTTCATGTGCTTCGTTAGTCTATTTTGAGGTGTTACAGAAACGTATTATTGTTTGGAATTTTTCTATTTTGGGAATTCTAATTAAACGCTTTATATTTTGATTTTTCTTCCATTTGTTTCATATGTCTATTTGAATGTAGTGTTACAAAAACGTTTTATTGTTTGAAATTTTTCTATTTTCGAAACTGTATTTAAATGGTTAATTTTTGTGTTATTTTCATTTGTTCCATATGTCTATTTGTATATGTTTGATATGTATTATTGTTTCGAATCTTTCTATTTTGGAAAATGTATTTAAATGGTTTAATTTTTTTGTTTTTTTCCATTTGTTTCATATGACTATTAGTATGTAGTGGTACAGAAAGGTTTATTGTTTGGAATCTTGTTTTTTTGGGGAATTGTCTATTTGTATATAGTTTTACAGAAGCCTTCTTTTTTTTGTTTTTTTTTTGTTTTTGTCGTCGTTGTCATCTGGAATCATTCTATTTTGGGAATTGTCTATTTGTATGTATCGTTACAGAAACATTTATTGTTTGGAATCATTCTATTTTGAGAATTGTATTTAAATGGTTGAAATTTTTGGTATTTTCCATTTGTTTGTGTGTAGTGTTACAGAAACGCGTTATTGTTTGGAATTTTTCTATTGAAGGAAGTGTATTTAAACGGTTAATTTCTATGTTATATCATTTTGTTATATATCTCTATTTGTATAGGTTTGATGTGTTTGGAATTTTTTTATTTAGTCACATACAAAGAGCCTTTTCACTTACATTGCTAGTTTCCTTCTACCCATTTCACTTACACTGCCAGCAATTATAACTTATTTGCCATCTCATGAATTTCTGATGTTATCTTTCAGGGAAGTTGAGAAGATCAGAATCAATTTCCA
This sequence comes from Pinus albicaulis, assembly GCA_034641835.2. NCBI lineage: Eukaryota > Viridiplantae > Streptophyta > Pinopsida > Pinales > Pinaceae > Pinus > Pinus albicaulis. The sequence continues at coordinate 1,485,411,083 of CM076581.1, forward strand.
ACTGCATGAAGCTCCCAACAGGTGGCCCATTCCATGCCACCTGAGAAAGTTGAGATCTTTAAATCTATGGAGGAGTGGGCAGAGAAAAATATATTGATTCATTTAAAGCCGGTTGAAAAGTCTTGGCAGCCACAAGAATTTTTGCCTAACCCTTCTTCTCAAGGGTTCATTGACCAGCTTATAGAGTTGCAGGAGCGGTCCCATGAATTGCCGGATGACTATTTAGTTTGTCTAGTGGGAGACATGATTACTGAAGAGGCGTTGCCTACTTATGAGATTCAGATTAACTCATATGATGGTGTAAGAGATCCGGATGACTATTTAGTTTGTCTAGTGGGAGACATAATTAGTGAAGAGGCATTGCCTACTTATCAGATTCAGATTAACTCATATGATGGTGTAAGAGATGGGACTGGTGCCAGTCTCTCTTCATGGGCAACATGGACACGTATGTGGACAGCAGAAGAGAATAAACATGGTGATCTTCTCCATAGATATCTTTACTTGTCTGGCCGACTCGACATGAGACAGATTGAAAAAACCATACAGTATCTTATGGGGTCTGGAATGGTAGTGTCTTAACGTTGCAAGCATTTTCTCAAAGTATTTTATTATGTTTATTTTGGGTAGCAAGAAGTGGGATTCTATTTTATTTGTTATTGTTTTATTTTATTTGTTTGTTTATGTTGATGGTAGATTTATGGAATATTTTGTCATTTGATAGATATGGGTTAGGTTAAATAATTGATATTAATTTATAGATTTTGGAATATTACAGAAATTTGTTTAGAAATTACTTGCTAAAAACTGCTCCTAAAGTATTTTAGTTTTGAATAAAAATTTTCTGACATTAGCATTTTTTACAGTATCCAGGTACAGAAAATAGTCCCTATTTTAGATTCATGTACACTTCCTTCCAAGAAAGAGCAACATTCATATCACATGGCAACACTGCAAGATTTGCTAAAGGATATGGTGACCTGAAGTTGGCCCAAATATGTGGAACTATTGCTGCAGACGAGAACCGCCATGAAACTGCGTACATAAAGATTGTTGAAAAATTGTTTGAGATTGATGCTGACACTACAATGCTAGCTTTTGAAGATTTGATGCGCAAAAAGGTTATAATGTCTGCACATTTGATGTATGACGGGGATGATGTTAATCTATTTAACCACTTTTCTTGTGTTGCTCAGAGACTAGGAGTTTACACCGCAGGAGACTATGCTGACATTTCGGAATTCTTGGTTGAGAGATGGAATGTGAAGAAAATAGGTAGTCTTTCTGGTAAGGGAAGGAAGGCTGAGGATTATGTATGTAATTTGGCACCTCGTATCAGAAACGTAGAAGAGCGAGCTCAACAAAGGGTAAAACAAGGACGAACCTTTGCTTTTAGTTGGATATTCAACAAACAAGTCCTGCTGTAGAAACTTTCTTGTGTTTCATCTTAGACAACTGTTGTAGTACGTTCTGTGTGTATGTATACGTTGTAGTAAAGTTCTGCATGTCTGTAAAATTATAATCCCTGTACAGGAGGCCAGAGACCTGAGTGGATTTGTTGGATTGATAACCTTGCTGAGTTTATTGGATTGGAAAATTCGAGCTGCACACTCTAGCATGGGAAGTGTAAAGGAAAAACTAGGAGGGCTAACTGGTCTCGGCATGTAAAATGTGTTCTCTGGAGTTTAAATTTTATATAATATAATAACTTTGTCTTTTAGGATGTTTGAATCGTTGTTTTCCGAGCCCTTTTGCTGTCGCTTGCATTGGTATGATGGAGCGTAAGAATCATGCATATTGTGAAGTTTCTGATCGATGGAGTAGGTGTTTGTGATATTGTATTATAATCTTTGTGAGGTTTTGTTATCGATTGCTTTTTTGGTTATTTGTTTCAAAATGATATGTTATTTATTTATTTATTTTAATTATATAAATTAAATAGTTGATAAATATTTATAAATTTAAAATATTATATTATTAACAATAAAATAAATATAAATAATAGAAATGAAAATATATATATATATATATACATTTTTGTTTATAAATAATTTAATAAATTTTTTTTAATTAAATTATACATAATATCTATAATAATAATTTTTTTAAAAATTACATCTCGTACTATTCGAAAACTTTTATTTTCATCGGCGTTTTAAAACTAATGAGGTATTTTGCATCTAAACCACATCGATGGATACATGCGGTGAACCTTCGCCAAGAATTTCCGGTAACGTTTGTCAGATTTGATCTAATGAGGTATTTTGCGTCTAAACAGCATGTATGTATGGATACATGTGGTAGACCTTCGCCATGAATTTCTGGTAACGTTTGTCAGATTTGTTTCAGAAGTACAAACATCCGTGTAAAATCCTCTGGACAAACTTCAGGCCGGGCTTGGCTACCTCTTATGTGCACCACTCTAAACTTAGGATCAATATGTAATCAGTTAGTTTTTCTTTCTCAAGTATTAACCAAGGTCAAATATCAAACTCTACTACCCTTAAAAATTTATGTCTACGCACCTCATTGATGCTATCAATTCAAATAATCCTATTCTTTCCTTTGGATGGGATGGCAATGGATCATATCAAAGCGCACTAGTCCAATTTTATTATCAATGATTGTGGGAACATAAATACATGTAATGGCGTACAAGAATTTGTGAGCACTTCTAAGTGCTGCTCTATTATATGAGTTCATTTTTTTTAATCGAGGACTAATATATGAGGAATCTATATATTACATTTATGAAAAGATTTTGGAGTACTAGGATTGAGGTTGAAGAATGATTATAATTATGAAGGTGAGAGGATAAAAAAACATTATACAAAGTGGTTTCCACTCATGCAATTCATTTGGCTATATTAATGAGGAGAGGGAGAGGAACAAATAAAGAGAAAAATAATTTTTTTTAAGTAATATAAATTATAGTGCAACATCATGATAAAAAAAAAAAAATAATAGACTAAAGAATAGGAGGAAATGAAGTGGAAAGTTGATGAAGAACTATCTAAAAAAACTAAGTCTAAATCTTATGTAAATAAAGCAAGTAAAGTGGTTGGGAAAGATGTAAAAAAAAAAGAAGTTAGTAGAAAAGACCTATTGGGGTACATTTCACTTAGTAGTTTATGAAATCATTAAACGCTTCTCCACACATTATTAGTGGATTATATGATCACCTACAATTTTTTTGTACACATTCCCTATCATTTAGCACATTTTCTATTTTTAAGGTTTTCTAAGTTTAGTAGGTTTATTTTTAGTGGGAATGCCGCTTAGCATGACATGTGGTATCAAATAGGTACTCCTTGGTGGATTAGATGGCTATTTACACTCCATTAAAGTGCATTCCACCATCCATAGCAACCTTTATTGTTAATGCCCAATTCCTCTCTACATTTTAGCACTTAGTCAGGGTTTCTTTTTTATTGTGAGGCTATTAATTAGTTAGAATGGTTTATAACTACATTTATTTTCAATTCACTCAATTATAAGATATTTTTCAAATTTTAGGCCTCTTTTTATAATTCTGATTTACTAGCCAAGTAGGAGGAGTGTTATAGTAATTAATTGAGTGCATACTGTTAGAATCTAAACATAATTCAAATTATAATTCAAATTGGTTCTTCATCCTAAAGAGTCTCTATGTTGTTCTCATATTCAAAAATAAGATAACATAAGGTTTTATGTATAATTCAAATTCTCTCCTTAGCATTTTTATTCCATGAAAATTTCTTGTTTTCATACTTAGAGCGTCTCATTGTGCTTAAAATCCAACAAGATTTGTGCCGAAATAAAATCCAACAAGACCCTAGCCAAAATAGAAGTTGAGGACAGGAAAAAAAATGTAGATGAAGAAGAGGAAGAAAGAGAATAGAATTAGAAGAATAAAAAGAAATGAAAAAAAACGTTGAGATAAATGTTGAAATAAAAAGGAAAAGAATTAAAACAAAAAAGAAAGAGAAAGAAGAAAATTGAAATAGTAAATTGATATAGGAGATTAGATGTGCATATCACTTTTACAGTTTTTGTATGGAGAGATTTGATCCCTATCAATGCTTTGAAAATATCTTTGGACACTTGGATTGTATAGAATACACAACTTAAGCTTAAAACAAAATATTTTGAAGAAATGCGGAATAGTAAGATTAGTTGAAATATTATAACCATGACAATTTATTTTTTTCAAAATTCCTAGAGGATTTATGCATTAATTCATTTATATTATTTAAATGAATTAATTTTAAGAATTTAATGAATTTCGCATATTCATATTATTATTTTTATTAAGAAATAATTCAATTTTATAACTTTTAACTATTCCTTTTCTTTATGAATTGAAATATTCTTTGATCGTGAACATTAAAATATTTTATTTTTTGAAATAAATTAGTTAACATGGATAAATTTTAATTATTTTTCAATGAAATAAAATAATGTTACTTCACATAGTTTTGAAATATTTTTACCACATCTCCTTCTTATCTAGTTGCAATATCAACAACAAACATAGAGATCATGAGATAATTATTGCTTTTTTATTTTATTTTTTTTAATCAATAATTAAACAAATATTTATATTCCTTTTTGTTTTTTAATATACTCTATGTTGTTTATTTATTTTTAGATAATATTTTATCTATATTTTAAAAGGTACACATGTCAACTCCATATTTGGCAAGGAGAAAATATCATATGGTCCTCGTGCTGTGATTTAGAACTTGCCTCTCAGTGTAATTAATTTGATCCTCAAATTTTCAATATTCATCATTAAGTACATTTGCCTGTATGTGGGAAACTTGAGACGAAAAAAATTCTCCAATCTTATATAATAGGGTGAATGGGTCATATCAGATTGGTATCGTCTTATTTCCTTCTCCTTTCATCATGTATTTGTTGATGTGGAGCCACAATTTGTCTCCAACCTAGAATTAGTGATCGAATCAGTGCTTGTCATTTCGAGCTTTTTATCGAGCTTCACTTTTGTCCAACAACTCTTGCACTTCCTAGTGAATAATCTAAATTTGCGACTAGTTGTAAAAGTACTCATCAACCTTAGAGCCAATGGGGATGGAAATGAAAGGGTCTTTAGGCACAAAAATATAGGAATAGTGAGTTGAAGACTGATTAAGCATTGCTTCATTGAAGGAAACACCTTCTCAAGATCTATTGATGAGATTGGTTGCCAACTGGTCATGAGAAGGTAAGTCTTAGGAGGTTGCAAACCCAAGAGAGGCTTAAGGTGCAAACAATGCCATGGAAAAATGTTGCATCAAGAGTGGGGATTACAGGGGGAGAGAACATCGTAGTCTGATGTACCTATGAGTGTTTGGAATATGCAAGTTGTGTTGGCCCCATGCTCATTGGTATGATAATAGCTATTGAAGAGGTCTTTGAATTTTCTATAGTGTCACAGAACATTTCTCGACATTTTGAATCCCAACGGGATCCATCTTCAATATAGAATTGTTGAATGAAGGATTGAAATAAGGAATTAGGTCAATTAATAGTGAAAGGAGAATTTAAAAGAGAAAACAGATTTAATAAATAATTTTTAAGTTAATTTTTATTTGTTATAATGTCATTAATTATATAATTGGTTTTTTTTTTTTTTTTTTTAAATATTTTTGTTAATTATTAATTTTTTTTATTAAAAATTAAAAAATAAAATAAAATTATGTTGTTATTTTGGCAAGGAGCCATTAAGATCTTGGTAAGAAACTCAGAGTCATCCAAGACTTCTACTCTGAAATGGGTATTATTTTTAATACCAAAAAAACTAAAGCCTTGATAATTAGATCCAAAAGGATCACTTATGATACTTTCATTTATGACAAAAAATTCTTGGAGGAAGTTCCTTCATACAAATGTTTGAGAATCCACATCTCTCTCTCTCTCTCTCTCTCTCTCTCTCTCTCTCTCTCTCTCTCTCTCTCTCTCTCTCTCTCTCTCTCTCTCTCTCTCTATATATATATATATATATATATATATATATATCTATCATACAAACCTATTTACCCCTCCCTCTCACCCATGGACCCTCCATCTAGTTCCCCCTCTCTCCATATCTCACATTCTATAACACATCACCCTCATACTAGGATCTATAATGTGTCTCTCAATGTCATTAATTTTAGGAAGATATATGACACTCCTTAGGCTCGTTGATGATATTGTTAATTTGGAGATATGTTTTTTCAAGAAAAAGGAAAAAATAGATAGTAAGATGAACATATGAGAAGAGAAAGGTCACTATTGACCAAGCAGTAGTCAGCACAAAATCTTCTATGTTGGATGCCAAAGAAATAAAGCTAATAACAATGACTTCTAGTCAAATATATTCTGAATATACTTATATAGTAAAAGAAAAAAATAATAATAAAAAAAGTTAAAGACTCATAATAATTGGAAATTATAAAAAATCAAATAAATTATTATAAAGAAAAGTAACACAATTTCATTTTTTTTAATATGCATTTGAGATCCATTATAAGTTAAACACTTATAAAAACATTCCTATTGAAAAAAATTCAACACTTCTTTTGATAATGTCAAAATGTACTTTATATTTACAATTAAATTCAAGAATGGAAAACAAAACCAGAAAGAGGATGGAATCAGTTTGATTTAGAAAAAAATACCAAGCTAACGTTGGGGACCCTGTGAATAAAATAGCTCATATAAATGAAAAGCATATACTTAGGGTTAGAATTGTCTTAAAGCCTTTAAATAAATATTACTAAGTTAATGTTGGGGACATTATATATAATATTTCTCATATAAATGAAAAGGATATCTTTAGCGTTAACATTGGCTTGGAACCTTAAAATAAATATTTTTTAAAAGGCATGGAGGGACATTCAAGTAGAATTTGGGGATTGTGTGAAACCATGAAAAGTGACACAATGACTTGTTGATAAATTTAATTTACCATTATATGGTCCAAGTGGTATTTTATACATTGAAGATAAGGCTACAAAAGTTTGAGGATAGAATTTCATAAAAATAGAGATACTATTTGATGTATTTTTAAAATATATAAAGCATGTATGAAAGACTATATAAAAACGCTAGGAACAATAATTTATATAGAGGGAAGAGAAAAAAAGGTCTTTATTTAAAGATGACAATAAAACACAATATGAAAGGAGCTCGCAATATTGAAAATGTTTTCAAGGCCTACTTTTATGTGAAGAAATATGCATAAGAAAATAAATAAGATTCCAAAAGTTAGGTAGAGAATGTGAAGGGTCAGTTAGGTCCCTAAATTTTGATAGCAGGCCCTTCTGCTTACTTACCCTTCTGCTTACGTGATATACAATAAATCATAGAGGTGGTTTTATCCCCATTAGGCCTAGGAATCACAGATTTGGGATATACGATAAAGTCTAGAGAGTATGTGTCAGTTTAGGGACCAATGATTCTTGATTCAAACTGTGAGTTGCGGTAAAGCTTTAAATAGTAGGAAATAAGAAAATTGCTCACGGTGTAGTAGAAGAGAATCCAGTGATATCCATGCTTGTGATGGATGGGGAATCGGGCATATATCACAGTAAAGTTAGTGATGAAATATTTATTGTGTTGGCCTAGTGATTTTGGATGTATCAAAATAAAGCCTAATTTTTATTGATGCACTGGTCGGTTCTTTGGTTTGAGTCCCACATTCATGCTTGGAATATCTCATGGGGATGATTGGATGAAGAGAGATTCGACTCAACCACATATGGTTGGGTAGAATGTGGAAGTCCCATCTTCGGTTGGTTTTTACATTTAATAATGAAGAGCTCATTCCTTTGGTATTTGGTATGAAAATGTATTGGTTATTATGTGGATTTTATTGTTATTGTATTCATGGTATTCATGGTATTATGTTGGCTATGAGCATGTATTTTATCATTGACGATATATGGATATAACCATGTTTTTACTTGTGAATGAATGCATAATGTATCTACGGTCAAAGTCATTGTATTGAAGCTAATGATGTAAGGGATAAATTCTTCTTAGCAATTCATCGATAGGTTTGAGACCCCTATATTTAAATCTTTTATTTACACCTATACATGCAATGCTTGTGACATGTTTGAAGAAATGCCTGTGATGTATAAGAGGGGTCAAGATGGGTTCCTAATGATGTGATTGATTTTGTACCTCAATTTTAATTTTATTTATCATATCCTAAACTTTCATGAAGTTCTTGGGAGTGACCTCAACTCTGGGGCTCAAAAGGTGGCTCAAATCGAGGAGTTGCAGGCATAAAACTAACCAGTTCGGGTCGTGACCACTTTCTTGTCGTCTTTTTCCTATCGCTATAGGCTTTGATCTGCTACCATGCCTTGGAATTATTGTGTATATGGTCCAATAGGGTAAACATTTTAGTCTACCATAGGGGCTAGAGGTCTGGAAGGTTGGGTTACTTCCTAGGGATGTTATTGTTGTTGTGTAAGGTGTGTTTGTCTTATTTCTATTAGTTACAGTTCGTTAAAGTCATCTAGGAGGTTGAATCTCATATTAGTAGCCTCTCGTCACACGTTTACACTTAGTGGTCAATTACTTAGGTAGATGGGGGAGGAGGGTTTTATAAAGTTGTATCAGACCATGGTTTTGCTCTCCCTGGGTGTTACTTCGTTTTTGTTCTCTTGGTGTCATATCTGATACCACGGAGTGGTATCAGATCATGGATGCACTATCCTTTGGTAATGTTTTGTTTTTGGTCTCTTTGTGTGATATCTGATACCACAAAGTGGTATCAAAGCATGGTCCAACCCTTGGACTAAATGGGTGATGTGTTGGCCATGTCTTTCTTTTGGTCGCATATTTTTTTCTCACACTTATGGTGTATGTTTTTTTTGAATCCATGTTATGTTGGCATTGTTATAGTGATGTCATCATGGGAAAGTTGTTGGTGTTGTTGGGACATGTGTCATCATGTGTCTATGATTGGTTATGTGTTGTTCATGCTTATGTATTGACTGTGTATGGTTGCTTACATTATGCTACATGTCATAAATACATTGCTTGTTTTTGCTTGGTTACATGTTGTTGTCCATGCATGATTGGGTACATGTCATTACATGTTGTACATGCATTGGTTGTTCATCTTTGGTTACATGTTGTTCGCAGTTATGTATTGTACATGTAAGTTGGCATGGTTGATGTTTCCATGCATCATTAGGTCATCGTATGCAATTAGGTCATCATGATTATATTGGTATGTTTCGATGATAATGTTCTAGTTGAGATAAAGTAGGAGATGCAACTCATTAAAATGACAATGGCATTTGTGGTGAGAGAAGATCATCATACAAGTTTGTATGCTTTTCATGCATGTATGCGATTCATGGTTTTTGTAAGCATTAGGGTTAATTATATGTTTTTAATTCTATTATTATTTTTGTTACATCTATGATAAATGCTAACTTATCGATGTAGTCATATACATTATGGTTATGTGTATGTCTTTCATTCTATTGATTTTATGGTTTCATACATGATAGATGTTATCTAATTAGTGTGATCATATGTAAATTTGTTGGTTAGTCCAACATGGTATTAACTTGATGATTATGTTATATGTTAACTTGTAGTTAGCTCTATGATTATGTTATATGTTGTTTATGAGCATGTTATATGTTAAATTATTGTTTTTATGTGTTAGTTAAGTTTATGATTATGGTTATAACATTAATATATTGATGTTATATGTATCATGGTAAATTGGATGGGCCTAGGCATATGGGTAGGGTTATGACATTTAGGTATGAGTCGACTTATTTGTGCCATTTTTCATACTAATCTAGGTTGATTGTGCATCTCTGATTGTTATGCATGAAGGCCAAATGTTTATGAGCTTATGGTGTGAACATGTTAGTTAGTTACTATTATGGATGTCATGATCTTATTTTTTTTTGAGCTTATGTGTTGTGAAGTTATTTCGTGCTAACTAGACTGATTGTGCAGACAATATAGCCTCCCCTAATATACATTAAGGTATGAACTTGCTTATGTCCTTGTACTTGAATGTTTGATTATGTTGTCTATTTTGCGTTCAAGTGTTGGTGTCTATTATGTCCTCTATTTATTTTTGAATGTTTGATTAATCACATGATATGAGTATTTTTCTATAGGATTGCATGAATAGATGATTTGATCTTAAGATGGTTGTACTAACACAATATGTGTTGAGATAGTTGATGTGTACTCGAGTATAAGCACGCAATTTCGGTAGCATTATTTCTTATGACTATTAGTTGATTATGATGTGATTGTTAGTCTTGGTAGTGGTTGATTTTAATAGATATGATGTCTTGATGTTTCAAACATGTTATTGACATGTGTGAATAGTTGTATGGAAACATGTTTGGTATTAGCATGATAAGGTAGTATTTGAATTATTTATTTAACTAACAACAAGATGATGTGATATCATACAGTAAGGCTCAATTTTAGCAAAGTAAGATAACTGGTATATTGCTATATTAATTTATGCGCTAACAATTATGTGTTTATGGCAGTATGATAGAGGGAATTGAATGGTAAAAGAGATTGCCATGAAATATTGAAGAAGGATGAAGGTGATATCCTTCGGAAGTATTGAGAACCATGGGGATTGAGTCATGGTGTTTGGTGAGAGTCTTGTGCTTTCGATATTTTGTATTTTCTTGTGCTTGATTTTTGGTCATGATTTCATATAGTGCATGATCATGCCACTTTGGTTGTGGTGTCATATTATTATTCGTTTTCATGGTTTTCTTCTTTTGCTTGTCTTTCTTGTATTTTATGCCTTGAGTCCCATGAATTGGTTTGTTAAGAGGAAAGTTAATGGAGTTCTTTTAGAGTTGTGTGGTACCCAATAGATAATTTAGGGTCCGGATGAAGATCAGTGCATGAGTAAGTGTAGAAAGAGGTAAGAATATGATAGTCTGTTGGATTAGTTGAGTCCGTTGGGTAAATGGATAGTCAAAGAGTAGGTAAAGTGAATGGATATAAGGTGTTATAGGCCTTGGATATGTTGGGATCTGTTTCTGTCAAAGTTGTGCATGATGTGCATGAATAAAGGATGTTCTCTTAACCTAAACCTGATGATATATAACAATTGTGTTGTGATCATGATTATGTTAGTGTTTATAGATGCATACATGTATGTATGTATTTATGTCATGTATGATAGGGTCATCATGGATCATGGTTATTTGAAGTTAAATGTTTATATGAATATATGTATGTATATATGTTGATATTTGACAGGGTCATCAGGAATCATGATTGTTTTATGTTGATGTTTATATATACATGAATGCATGTATGTTGTTTTTTGACATGATCATGATTGTTTTATGCTAATTATTATATATATTTATGTATCTATGTACATATTTCACTTTCATACAAGGTTGTTAGGAATAATTCTTTTGGAGGAATAATTTCTTATGTAGGTGAATGGCATGAAGAGGTTCATGGATATTAGGAATCAAGTGCCAGAGTAGCCTTGACAAATCTATGAGGTCAGTATGATATGGATATGATTTAATGTTATATTATTGTGTTATGCATATGTTTATGTTATGGACAAGTAATGTTGAGGGGTACATTAGAGAAGTGAAAGTAATGTGACCTGTGACATACTAGGATAAGCATGATAGTAGAAAGAAGCTAGAAGATGATGAACTCTTAGCTAAACTAAGACATGGGGTGAATCATTTTAATACATTCATGGACATTTAAACTTATTTACCCCTTCAATTCATAAGAATATTAATATATAATGAATCAACAAATTTAATTTGTGGAAAATAATTAATTAAGCATATTAAAACATCCCATCAACACATAATCATCAAGCACATAGACAACAGATATAAGTGGAAACCCATAAGGGAGAAAAAACACATATTATTATTGATGTGATGCAAAGGCAAGATCCAACTCCCTCTCACCACTAATTTTCTGTAGGCTCCAACATAAAGGAGGCTACTACCTCAAATTCTGCAAGCTACCACTTACAAGGAAGCTCCAACTCCCATCTATTTTCTGCAGGCTACACCCACAGGAGGGTCCTACCTCAAGCAGCTCCAACTGGACATCTATCAATCTAAAATTGAAACAGAAGCACCAAATCCCATGTATTTTTTGAAGGCTACAATCCACATGAGGCTCCTACCTCAACCATCTCACTCTGGACATCTATCAAGCTATAACTTGATATCAAAGCTCAAACTCCTTCACACTTAACTTGATATCTATTTAAATCATATTTTGATTTACCTGGATATCAACTCTTTTTACTCCTTCTTCACTACTGCCTTTTCAGCCTTCATATATATGCTTCTTATTAGCTCTATATGTGCAAAAAATCTATATCTTCTCACTCTCATTCTTTCACTCTCTAACCTTCTACGACTCTCTTACCTTCTTCCACTCTTTTCTATTATGTAGTTATCTAACATTATTCCAATCTCTTGTATTTTTCATCTTTCTAACCTTTTTTACACACTAATATTACATATTTTATATAGATAACTTCTTGGTTGTTTACATTCTATATGGGAATATGAAGTGAACATGCATGACTCTTGAACTTCTACCCACTAATTTCCTTACTCAAAATATTCATAATGTTACATCAATATATACAATTATTTCAGTATCACATGGAGCTTTTCTTTTCCTTGGAGACATTCCTTTGCATCACAAACAATATAAAATCATCATTGAATTTAAGTTTACAGTTACAACAATATTTCAATTCGGCCCTTTCAGATTCTTCCTTTTCTGTTCATTTTGTCTTCTCTGCCTGCTGTCCCTTTGTCTTCTCTACCTACTGTTATATTTCCAACTGTGTAACATGATCATCTTCTACCTGACTCGACCCAGATCTGACATTTCCAACAATGTCATTTTAACTATCTTTTTCACGAATCTACCTATTCTCCTTTGCCCACATCGTTCAACATTTTGATTAATAAAACTGCAATACCTTTACTCTACATTTGTGTCATTTACCCAAGTTTATTTTCCATGCATTCAATATTTTCCTTTGTAGCCTGACTCGGCCTCCGCTTCCAACATTTCTTCATAAAAACAACGCAAACACACTAAACCTGGACATGAAATGTATTAATATTTACCTCTGAAATGCATCGTGTCCACTTCAAGAATCGCACTTCGCACTTTATCATTCTTATGTGTTTCTTAAGTGCTTATCCTCCCAATCTTTGCAATTTGTGATATGTGATTGGGTCCCACTTAAATTTATCATAACTTCGCTATCACAAATATCTATTGCATGTTTCTTATTGCAAAGTTCTCCGATATCTCGATCTTCACCTCTTGTGATTTGCGATATGCGAAATGCGAGCCAGGTCCATGTCATCCCCACATCATCATGCCACGTCACCTTGCCACGTTATCATAAATTAACTGTGATCTGTGGGGTCAGGGTCACGTCACTACCTATGTCAACTCCACATCACTACCTACATAATCTTCTGTACTTCGCATGTCGAGTATCACTACTTACAACATGTAGCTTACAATAACTTAATAAAAATATAAATCGCCGATGGTAATATGTGATCACATCGCAAACCGCAATTCTTATCACACCGCAACAAAACATAGTAAACTTGCGAAAACTTAACATATAAGTTTAAACCTTGTCGATAGCGATGTGCGTTACTACCGTATCATATAGCGACGTCACCATATTGCACTTCGTAGTCTTTTTTTATTTATGTGTTTCTTCAGTTCTTGCGATCATGCTTTCGGTTGTGATTGCAATATGCGATTAAGCAGCCGAACACTATCCTGCAGGCATTTACTATGGACATTACCCAAATCAACCTGTTGAACTACATGCACCCTCGTGCACTAAAAATAACCCAACCCTACTTGACTTTTTCATGACTCGCTGCACTGTTCTAAACGTAAAGATACATGACTCAACCCACTCATGCACCACTCTTCCCAGGTTCATGACTTCACCCAATGCATTTAAGACTTCACCCAATATGTTCACGACTTGACCCAACTTGCTGCCTTTGCTACCTTTGCTCCTTTTCTACATTTGCTACTGCTTCTCTGCTCCTTTTCCATCAAGGATAATTCTAGTGTTACTCCTTTTTTTCCTTTACCATCAGTGACAATATTTTCAACATCCTCCCCCTTTGGCATTGATGGCAACACATCCACCAATACTCCAATACTTCCTCTAATACTTCCTCCCCCTCTCATTCTGAGAAGTTTCTTTCTTCCTTTGCTTGCTTTTCAGAAGTTCCTTTCTTCTTTTGCTTGCTTCCCCCCCCCCACCCCTTTGACACAAATGGCAAAGGGTTACACATTTTTCTAGTGTAGTTTCCATCTTTGCACTACTTCTCTCTGAGTTGTGTATATGCCTTCTTCATTCTGATCTTTTTTTATTGATTGTATTCCAATCAATATGCCTTGTTAGTAGAATAATTTGGAAACCATTCAAATTTCAGGTATGTACACAACAAAATGATATCATCCAACAACACAGACTCCTTGCACTTGCATAATGCTAAAAGTGATGATAACGACACTCCATAAAAAAAACTATACTAGACTGTATAATAATAGTTACACCATTGGAATAATACAACAATAATGAGGATGCTCCATGTGATATAGACAATTTGCTCCAAATATACTTCAGCCTCTGTTAATATCACAAGAGAACATGGGACAAGACAAGATCAATTTCAAGTTTGTAGCTACCAACAAGAATATACATATCGATCTTGGTATTCATTTGCAATGCATATCTGTTAAGGAAGATTGTTGACAGAATATGTCTTCGACTGTACTACACATCTGAAATATACCTTCGTTCAACTATGATGATGACAATCTGTCTTTTGCAGCTGTGGTTCACCTTTACTGCCTGTTGGTGGTGATATGTGCTAGATTGTTGACAGGTATATTACACTAACAGCCGAAAGACCCTTGATGCTGATGTGAACAATTAATCTCAAGAATCCTTACAAGTTGTTGTAAAACTAGACAATATTTCAATCTAAAAGACCCAATGACTTTAATACTGAATAGTGGAATATTCATATCAAACCCTTAATTCCAGATATGTTTAATGCATTGTATTGTACAGTCTTATTATTGCAATAGAATCAAGTTATGAAGCCTTCATTCCTTATTCTTACTCATGTGGGTGAGAATGGCATAATTTCTAGGCTAAGGGAGAGATTCAAAGCTATAATTACAACCAAGAGTATCGAATCAAGGTAACTATACTGAGGAGAACGTGTTTCACATTATTTTATACTATGACTTCATTAAAGATTGAAGGATATATTTTCATAGAACATGGTTCATAGACCAACTACTCATAATCACATTATAAAACCTTCACAATTAAACTACATACCTCTTGTTGCATAACACAAATACAATCACAGTTAAGACAACCTTCATAGTTTCTATAAAAAATATACAAACTCTGATTCTGCCATTAATAACCTTGATCATTATGTCATATTGTTATTAAATGAATGTCACTACACATGCCTTTCCAGGTTTTCTCCATAATGACTGATGTTCCATATACACTGCAAATTTCTATGCTTTGATAATACAACTCGACTTTCTTCTGCATTTTCAACCAGAAGACACCTTCTAATAATTAGAGAAACCAGACCTGTTGTACCCAAAGTATTGGTTCAACAACAATACCATTACTCCAGTGCAGAAAGAAATTGTTAGTGTTGTGATGGTCTCATTCAACTATTTTTTCTCCTCTCAAAATATGCCCAAATTAAATGCAAGAACAACATACCATAACACTGTATCAATAATAACTCTTAGTATTCTATTGATAGGAGGACTGCTGAAAATCCCAATCCATGAATATTTGTATAGATATAATGGTAATGAATTTTTTTATTACTCATCCTTATTAATTTTGTTTAATTGTTAACACTTGCAATGTGATGCAAAGTGTGATTGTCCACTATGGATATTTCTATTTCTATAGCTCGAAACATAATTTTTTTTATTTTAACCATTCATTACATAGTGTGTTGTTGTCTTCTTAGCTTACATGCTCATGGATGATGTTACCTCTAACACCATGGTTGCTTGCTGCATTATCCCCTTCCATCAACCTGTTGGATATTAAATGTTTCAGGTGTCCTTCTTCCTCTATAGTTCTCTGTCAGAGGTATTGTCCTTTCCTTTCCTGGACTTTTAGCTGCTCTTATTCCAAGGAGATATTCTTAGACTACTTTTATGGGGACCTTTTATGAACTGCTCTCCCCCGGTGATGTTGCTTCTTATCTATTACTCGCTGTATATTTGCATTGCTTCCTAGAGCATCTTCCCCTGAGAGTATGATGGATTCATTATCTTATTGAAGTAATAGGCTCCCCCTTTCTCTTTTTCTTCCATACTTTATTTGGGTTCTTCATAATGTTTGCACTTATTATTTATTCACACTTTTGTCTGATTTGATTGGATTCCATCATCTATTTAGAGTTATTTAATGTATATGGAAGCTTATAGTCTTTTCTTTGTGACCAAGCTTGTGGCATATATAACATCTTCTTTTACCAAGGTATGTTTGAGCTGATGTATGACATTTTGTGCTAATTTTTTAACATAATTTATGATCAACATATTTATGTCGAAATTCATTTCATGAATAGAAATAGCCTTGGAAATTATTTTTGTACCTATTGAAAGGATGTCCTCTCCATTTGTTTGCTTGAGGTAGTCTTTTCATTTCATGCATCTTTTTCTAATTAAACTTGAGTTGCCTTGTCTTACAATGAGCTGTTACATGTCCATAGTCATTGCATGAATAACAGCATCCATGGAACTTATTTGTGTATCTGGTGAAAGCTTGTCCTTCCCATCTGCTTGATTGAGAAATTTTTCTTATTGGCTGTATCTTTTGCTGGTTGGATTGGATTTTATTTGTCTTACAATATGTCGCAATATGTTCAGGTTTTTGGCAGGAAAAACAAGTGATACTTCTCACAGAAGGAAGGAACCTCCTTGGATATCTTATGAATTTTTTCAATTCATCCTTAGGGGCCTATGAGCCTTTTGTATTTGATTGTTTCTTCATTTATTTCTTTGTCACTTGAGGTTGTTGTTTGTTTATGTTTTCTTCATTATACATCCTGGTCTTGCTAGCTTCTAATTTTGTGGATTCCCCTTTTGCTGCTTCATTATCCTTTACATATTTTACAAAAATGATATCCTTCTTATCCTCTACCATGGATTTGCTGGTTTCTCCTTCATAGCCTATCCCAGGATTTATATGATGATATGTTTGAGTATTTAGTATCTTTTCCAACTGTCCAGAGCTTTTCATTTGAGAAATATTCATAGTTAATTCAATTTGGGTATTCTCTAATTTCTTCCTTGGGCTTACCACTTCATCTTCCATCTTTTCACGCTCCTTATTTTTCTCCTTTATTTCCATTTTCAGAATATCCTCTATTTTCCTTGATTATTCTAGTTCAAATTTCAATTTAATAAGATCTTCTGAATCTCGTTCTTCCTTGACATATTTATGAAGAATATCTTTATGTTTCTTACTCTTAACTTTAAGTCTATCTATTTCCTCCAGAGAACTAATTATCTCACCCTAAAGATCTACCTCACCTTCTTCTTCATCTTCCAGAAGGTATCCTTCAAGCTATTCCTTGGCCATCAACACAAATTCATAGGTTCCTTCTTCATTTGAGGATTCATCTAAGCTTTGAGATGCACTGCTATGTTGCTGACCATAAAATGATTTTCCATTAAATCTCTTCCCTTTCTTCCAGTTATTTATTTCATTTTTCTCTATCTCTTGTGCTTGTTTTTCTGCTCTCTTATGGGGATATTTTAAAGTATAGTTCCCCACTCTTATATAATTAAAGCACTTAAATGGAATTTTACCTTTGTACTTAATTATGCCTCTCTCCGTTATTCAAAAAAATTTGGCTTCCTCTTCATTAGAGGATAAGCATGTACCTTCCTTCCCTTATATACACTTGTTTTCTTTAAAGGAAACTTCGCTCATGTTTGACTTCCCTTTAGGAAGTCTCATCTCATATGTTGTTACATTTCCAACTAATTGGTTTCTAGTTAAGGTTTCCCAGTCTGATGTTTCTTCTATGCCAGAAACCTTAGGATTAAATCTGGATGGTAGAGATCTCAATATTTTCTAAACTACAACAATTTATTTAATTTCTTCTTCTAGGCCTATCATGATATTCACAAATTTTGCAACTCTTAAGAAGAATGCAGCTATATCTTCATCTTCATTCATTTTCATGTTTTCAAACTGAGTTCTATGTTCTTGCAGGCCATCTTCACCTTTGAGTCTCCCTCATGAATATTTTCTAATGTATCTTAGATTTCTTGGGAAGACTTACTAAGCATTACTTTGATCAATTCTGAATCACTTGGACTGCTCAAGAGTGCATTCATTTCTTTCGCATTAGCCATGAAATTTTGTTTGGCTTATTTCTCAATGTTAGTTTCCTTTTGTGCATATTTTTCTTTCACAACAACCCAAACTTCTATTCATAGATACATTAAGTATGTCCTCATTCTTATTTTCTAGAAAGCATAGTTTGTGCCAGTAAACAATGGTGCTTTATTTGTTTAGCATCCTTCTAGGCTAGCCATTTTGGGAATGTAGGATCTCCTTCTAGTTGTTAAACTATTATTGAAGGAACTTGGCTCTGATACCAATTGATGAACTCTTAGCTAAACTTAGAGGCGGGGTGAATCAGTTTAGTACATTCATGAACATTTAAAATTTTTCTTTAAACTAATTTACCCATTCAATTCATAAGGAGCTTAATACATAATGAATCAAAAAAATTAACGTATGAAAAAAAGTAATTAAGCATATTAAAACATCCCATCAACACATAATCATCAAGAACATAGACAACATATATAAGTGGAAACCCATAAGGGAGAAAACCACATGTTATTATTGTTGTGATGTAAAGGCAAGCTCCAAATCCCTCTCATTATTGATTTTCTATAGGCTCCAACCTACATGAGGCCACTACCTCAAATTATGCAAGCTACAACTTGGAAGGAAGCTCCAACTCCCATCTATTTTCTGCAGGATACAACCCACAGGGGGCTCTTAACTCAACCAACTCCAAATGGACATCTATCAAGCTACAACTTGAAATAGAAGCCCAACTCCCATGTATTTTCTCTGGGATACAACCCATAGGAGGCTCATACCTCAACCAGCTCCAACTTGACATCTATCAAGATACATCTTGATATGGAATGTCCAACTCCATCACGCTACAGTAAAATCATATGCTGATTTATGTGGATATCAACTCTATTTCAGTCCTTCTTCACTACTACCTTTTCAACCTTCATATCTTATTCTTATCAGCTCTAGATGTGAAGAGCATCTCTATCTACTCATTCTCATTCTTCCACTCTCTAACCTTCTGTAGCTCTCTTACCTTATTCCATTCTTTTCCATTCTCCAATTATCTAACATTCGTCTGCTCTCTTGTATTCTACAGCTTTCTAACTTTTTTGCACACTGATATTACATATTTATATAGATAACTTCATGGTTTTTTGCATTCTATATGGGAATATGAAGTGAACAAGCATGACTCTTTGCCTTCTACCCACTCATTTCCTCACTCAGCATATTCAGAATGTTACAACAATATATACAATTATTTCAGTATCACATGGAGTTTTGATTTTCCTTGGAGACTTTCCTTTGCATCACATACAATATAAAATAATCAATGAATTTACATTTAGATTTACAACAATATTTCCAATGAGCCCTTTCAACTTCTTGATCTTTTTTACATTTTTTCTTCTCTCTTGTTGAGGCATTCAAAAGGTGCTTCATCTCTTTCCTTGACCTCTTTGGGATATACTTCTTGAAACCCTTCCATATAACAAGCAACTTGAATCTCCTCCTCAGGTTTAATTATTATCTCTAGTCTTTCATTCCAACCTCATCTCCACAAACTTGGGCCACTCTTTCAGCTCAAATATCTCCTTATCAAAGTCCTTTTGGCTTAATTTATTTGGCATGACATTCCTCTTGGAATCCTTTCTTCCTCTGATACAAATTCTCTTGGAAACCTGATTATGGCCCTCAATGACTGTCTCTTTTCTTCCCTTCTTGTGATATTTTGTTTTCCCACTATATGGTTTAGACAAGACCTTATAAGAAGCCTTATTCATCACTTATTACATGAACACCTCACCTCCACCTTGCTATTGGCGTCCATTGTTTCCCTCCATTGGAACCTCTGGAGAAATCCTTTCTCTTCTCTTGCTTTTGTTGCACCTTTCTCGTGTATTCAAAACTACTCTAGTTCTCTTCCCTTAGGGAGCATATTTTTCTACTTCACTCTTCAACCGCAATTGGGTTCTCTTATTTATAAGTCTCTCTTACTACAACCATTCCTTTCCACTTCTTATAGAAAATATAATAATTATTTACAATTCCATGATGGTTGTAGCTATCCTATATGTAGTTGTTTTCTGTAAGTAGTAGCTTTCTTTATTTAAAAAAAAATAACATACCAATTACCTACCAATGTTTCTTCTAAATAGCTCTTCCAACTCTTCACTTGGTAGGGTCTCTCTTCTTTTTTCTCTTTCTAACTTGCCTCCTTGATGGAAATTTATTGCTCTTTGATTCTTTATCTTATGAGAAGTTACATTAATTTCTTCTCCCGAAGTAATTTCTTTTCACAATCTCGTATTGTGTTCCTCCTCTTGGAAAAATTCATTTTCCTACTTCTTATCCCTCTGTCTCACTTCTCTATCCTTCCTTTACAAAATTATCAAAACTGTCAATCGCCATTAAAATAAGTAGAGAAATTATTAACTTCTGGTCTAGCACATTCACCTCTTTGTGGACTTCAACATTTATTGGTTGCAACGACAATGCTCGAAAAATAGCTTCAACTCTAATATTAGATGATAGTTGGCCATTTCCCATGATTTTCCCTATATCCATGTCTCATTCCTTGAGTTCCCAGTAAGTCTAATTTCAGAAACGGTAGAGGCAACCTCCTTTTAAAATACCTCTCTTTATGTTTTTAAAAATACCTAGAACCAATGTACATATACTTCATGGATCTTGTGTGAAACCGACCAAATTTTTTTTCTTGAGATGACATCCTCGCTCTAGGCCTCTTTATGTCTATAGTATATGTGTTGAAACACCCTTTATTTTTTTTTTATCGAGACCTCCTTTTCATTGCCATGAATTTATTTTAAACTTAACCTTCGATTTGTGTATGCACACCTCTTGCAGTCCTCGATGGAACCAAGGGGTAGTTGGCACCAAATTGAGTTGAAGGTTGGGATTCAACTTAGTTTAGGAATATTTATGCTACATTCCCAACTGTTCTCACGTTCAACTAGATGAAAACCTCAATTTGTCCTTTAGCCTAAGGATAGTAGGGAGTGGAATTTTCATGTGAAATGTCCAATTTGGTAGCTAATTCGGTCATCATATGATTCTGAAAATTATTTTCATGATAAGAAACTATTTCTTGTGTAACACCAAACATAGAAATAACATGGTTGAAGAAAAAGTATGCAATCATTTCTCCAGTGTTGTTAAATGTGGGAAATACTTCCGCCCACTTAGTAAATTAGTCTACAACGACAATGGTATAACCATGCCCCTATTTGAGTGAGGGTTACATGTCATAAATTTTAAACCACATTTTTCAAAGGGACCAAAAATTACATACATATTCAATGTAACAGGCGGAGCACAAACTTTGTGATCTTAGATTCGGCACACATGACACTTCTGGACTACAAGGATACAATCACGGAAAATGGTACGCCAAAATTAACGAGCGTGTAAGACATTCTGTGTGGTAGCATAAAAATATATGTCTATTCCACATGACCATGAGTGCCATTCATTAAAAGATTTCTCGGCCTCCTCGAGATTTATGCACCTCCGTAAAATCGTATCAATTCCACAATGGTAGAGGATGTTGACAATAATTAGATAATTTCGGAATTGGTACCAGATACGTCATTTCTCAGAGTGAGAGGCATTAGTTTGGAAAGCCTAGGTCTAGATATAGATTATAAAATATCCATACCATGGGTCAGATGATGAAATCAAAAACAATGACTCGTTTCAGATAGAATCTTCAGATGTAGATTGAGCATCAAGGCAAGGAATATCGCACATTAGCTCATTGAAAACTAGGGATTTCTTCGACTTGGATTTAATAAACTCCAAGTTGAACCCTTAGAGAAAGATGATCCTCTCAGATTATTTTCCAACGATAAATTTATATGACATTATATATGTCATAGGGTTTCAATCCGAAATGACTGTACTTTTATGAGGAAAGATGTAATGGAGAAACTGTTGGATGGTTTGAATTACCCCCCAAGACAATTTTTCTATATGAGTATACATGATTTAGGTATCATTGAGGTTTCGACTCAGATAATAAAATGTATATTTAGTCCCTAATTCATTTTATTGGACCAACACCATATCTATAGTACAAGTGGAAGTTGTAAGATAGAATAAATAGTCACGTTGATAGTCAAGGGGGTATAAAAGAGATGCCTGAACCAACACATTTGTTAGGGAATCAAATTATTTACGTGAAACGTCATCCCAATGGAAGGGAATCCCTTTTTTCATTAAGTGAGTAAAACCCTTGGACATCTCAGTGTAATTAGGTATGAACCTCCCTAGGACATTAGCTTTCCCTTTGAGTCTTTGTAACAAAACGAGGGAATACAATATAGGAATATTGATGATTTCTTATACTTTAAAAGAATCAATATGAGTTCCTTCTTTTGAAACGATGAAATCCAGGAGTCGACAAGAACTGACATAGAACACACATTTTTGTAGATTAATTTGAATATTATAATGTTCAAAACGAAGAAAACAATCCCTTAAATGCATCGGGTGATTATCTGGATGTTTACAATGAGAAAGGAGATCACCCAAATAGGGTTACATGATACGTTTGATGTCATGAAATGTGTAATATATCGCACACTGAATCCTGGACTCAATGTTCCTCAAGTTTAATGGGAGTTTTTGATAAGAAAATTTACCACAGGGAAAAATAAATGTAGTCTTATGTTGGTACCCTGCAAGAATTTTGATTTCATTATAGCCCGAGAATGCATACGTAAATGAATAATTCTGACAAGCAGCGCAGTCATCAATAATACCAGTCCATAAATAGGGCCGGATAATTTTCTTTTTGACAAGCACGATTTACATCCTGATAATTAATGCATAATCAGATCATGAAATGTTTCTTCATGATAGGGAAAGTGTTTGATACTTAATCACTTAAAGGAATGGGGTATATGAACCCAACCCAAAGAAGCTTTTCAATTTCATATTTTATCCCAACAACCTTCCTCGGATGGATCGAATGGAGGTGATGTCATATGCGTTTGGAATTAGGATACGTCATAATCTTGTGCGCCACTGTGTTTGGGTCGATACCTGGAATTTCTTCATATATCCAGGAAAAGACATATCGAAATTCACAAAAAAGGGCTTGATAAATATTGATGTCAGATGAAGAAAAAGATGCTCCAATGTATATATTCTTTATTATACCTTGTTTGAAAAAAATATAAATAGGAATCGTCTCTTCTATATTCAATAGGTTCCTTTCAGAGTTGATCTCATGAATGAAATTCATAAAGGGTTCAAAAAAATCAGGCAGGTACACACCACTGAGATTATCCTCAAGGGAATCTAGTAAGGAGTAACTATGATGATGTTTGTCCCAAGGTCCATCTTCGGAAATCATGATCTCCATGATTATCTCTGCTGGTGCTGGAATCAACACTTGGACTGCAACAAGTGCCTGGCGAGACACATCCTAAAATCTAAGACAATTTAATGATTTGTTTTATGGGGTTGGTATATGGTATAAAATTTGATTCACTGAAAATATATTTCAGTCAAATCCACAACTCTACTAATGAGGTTATTGTAACTTGATGTGGTAGCAGAGTGCAATTTTGTAGCCTATGAGGAGCAGAAACTATAAGATGAGAAAGGAAACAGTAGGTATGTAAAACAAAAATCTACTACATTTGCTAGAAATTCACAAAAGTCGTAGTTTGATAATATTCCATTAAGAGAAATCTATTTGTAGTCTAACAATATTCTCACTGAAATATCTTGAAGAATAACTATCATGAGTGATTCTCTTTCACTGTTATAACATATATTTTACGAGGAATGCTCACTGTGCGAGACTAACAAAAACAAATAAGACACTTAACACATTTAAGCACTGATAGGAACACATAATGGCATAATGGTTTCCAAAATTTAATTGAAAGAAAGGAGATATGGAAACACAAGTAAAGTTGACAATACACACAACAAATTGGTAATAATTCCTTAGTAGTATCATTCCATTTCATTCACAAAAAATATTACAGATCATATGAGTCAAAAATTCTAAAACCGTCAACCCTTATTACATAAAATCAACTCTTAAATAGAGTTGCGCAAAAAAAAAATACCACTAAACTTTAGGAATGAAATTAAATAAAACAAACTAAAAATAGTAAACAAATCAAACTATTTCATAAATTTAGAATTGTTGAATGATTCGATGCTTAAAAAATATGAAGCATGAAACTATTTGACTGCCACATTAGCTTCTTTCTGCCACCTAGCCTAACTATCTTCACTGCTGCAAGAAATGTGGAACTGACTACCACATGCATGCTTTAAATTAGAGGGGTAAAACCTGCCACTTAAAATAAGAATTTCATTAACCTAATCAAACACTTGCCTTTAAAGAATGCTTGGTTGCTTGGTGCTTCAACTCTAATTCTTCTTCTTTTGATTTGTGGTAAAATGGGTCCCTGTTGACAGGGTAGTGCATTTTTCTGTACTTCTTGTACTTTTCTTGATGACCGAACATGACCCTATCTTATTTGAACTCCCAAAATCCAATGGAGCAGATGCCACAACTCTTCACTTTTACATTCCTCAAACGAACCAGCTTAATATTCCATAAGCCACCAAGCCATTCCAAAAAAGGTGTAACAACAGTTGAAAATGACATGTGGTTGTTTTCCCCAAAATGTGCAAAAAAAAACACTGAAATTTAGAAACGAGCTTCATTAATGACACCTAGAAACAACAACTCCTATGGATAATGCATGCATGTAACTACTCCTTAGTATCACCCCTCAATACTTGAAGAAAAAAAACCCCCACTCCCTTCATCCAAAAAGTTAGGAAATAATAGCCACTTTCTGGGTTTGCTGTAAAAACCAGATTTTCTGTAAAAGGTAGCTATTATCAGAAATCCTATAGATAGTTGCATTTTTTTATCAAACCAAAATGCATGTGCCTCTCCTTCTTTGAATTGCCTTAAATGTTTAAATAAATCAAGTATAGAAGCAAGTTGTTCAAACTTGAGATAGAAAATCTACACGAAGCCCTAATTTCTTGTTGGAGATGACAAACTGGTTGCTGGAAATGTAACTCTATTAGTTGTAATATTCTGCTTCAATCATAATGAGTAGATATAGGTTAGCTCCACCAAAAATATAATCACTCCTTTATAATATAAATTCTAATTTAGAAATAATCACCCTTTTAAAAAGAACAATATCTCATAACATAGAAGATCTTCAATTAATTTCAAGGAGAGTGATCGTTTCTCTGAAAAATTCTCCTTGCACAAATTTTCCAGGTAATAGCTACCTTTTTCACTGTGTTACAAATGTGACCTTCAATGTGGACTTGAGGTTTGAGTTGGCTTGTGGTTAGAGTCATGGTCATGTGGTGGTTGTAACTAAGGGCTTGAGGTAGACAAAGGCCCATTATTTTGATAAATAAAAATATAATAATAACTTTATAAAAATATAAAATTAATATTATTTTTTACTTTCTCTTTTAATAAAACATAAATAGGCTAGTGTAGTATAGATATGCTAGATTTTAGGCACAATATAGTATTGGAGTAATTTAGCATTAGAATGAAAACATGCACAGTAGGATGATTTTGAACATAATTCATTTTGGAAAATAAGGAAAGGATCGAGGATATTGAAGAGAAATGGAGAAAATGGTAAAAATGATGCTAAAGAATTAAATCATAAGGAGCTAGAGAGTACGAAAAATTATGGAGAGGGCAGCTTTGAAAGGAATCAAAACCAGTGGCAATAGTGGCTCTAATTGGGGATGATATGCCCCCTATAGGCTATCATGAACCATATACTAGTACCTTGAATCCAAATCTTATCTCTCCAACCAGTGATCCTGCTCATTAAATGAAAAATACTAGCATGCCTAGCCATTGAGTAATGGAGTCAAAGGCATCCTTTCAATTCTGCAACTTATTTCTCCAAACATAAGTTGGATTCAAAATAAAAACTGAAATCTAAAATTATGAATAAAAATTCTCAAAACAACAAGCTTATTCATTTCTCTACTTCTAATATGATTAGAATGGAAACCTTCATGCAATATGGAACTTGTTGTAAAACCATTCAAACAAATGGAAAAACCTCATATGGATTTTGAATCTTAAAGGCAGAACTGAAAGAATCCGTATCATAACATAGTGTATCTTGTGGTGAAAATAATCACAAAGAGGGATACTCATAAAGAATTAAATGCCTTCACTATTAGAGAACTCCAAATCATCAGCTACTAAATGATGAAAAAAATTAAATGCTACCTCTGCAATGATGTCCCTTTCAAAATTCCGAAAGGTGTAGCTGTTTATCCAAAAATTCCACCGAAAATATGATTTCTTCATCTGTGTGAAGTCACCACTGAATCCAGAACAATGGATTTTCCAGGTGAAAAAATGTAGTTCTCTTCAAGTTATCAATTCATGTTCACCTTCAAGAATCGATCTTCAACAATTAAAATAAGAGACTCGAGAAAATACTTCATTTTAAGGCCTTCCTCTCCCAGCAGATGCACCAAAAGATGTTGGTGCTGGAATCAACACTTGGACTGCAACAAGCACCTAAGCAGACACATCCTAAGCTCTAAGGAAATATGTTTGATTTATGAGATTGGTAGGTGGTATAAACGCTGATTCACTGAAAAGAGAATTCAGTCAAATCCACAGTTCTACTAATGAGGGTATTGGAACTTGATATGGTGGCAAGGAGTGATTTTTTACCCTATGAGGAGAAGAAATAGTAAGGTGGGATAGGGAACAACAGGTCTACAAGGAATAAATCTGCTTCATTTGGTAGAAATTAACAAAAGTTATAGTTTAACAATATTTCATCAAGACAAGGCTATTCCTAGTCTTACAATATTCTTACTGAAATATCATAATGGATAACTATCATGAGTGATGCTCTTCCACTATTATAACATACATTTTATTAGGAATTTTCACTATGTGAGACTAAAAAAAACTGATAAAAAGCATAACATGTTTAAGAGACTCATAAGAACACATAGTAGCATGATGGTTAGTAAACTGAAACTGAAAGAAATAAGATATGGAAACACAATTAAAGTTGACAATACACACAATAGATTAGTAATAAGTCCTCAGTTGTATCATTCCAATTCATTCAAAAAATATATTACAAATCATATCAGTGAATATTCTAAAGCCACCAAACCCTATTACATAAAACTCAACTCTTAAATAGAGTTGCACAAAACAAACTACTGCTAAATTTTAGGAATGAAATTAAATAAAACAAACTAAAAATAGTAAACAAATAAAATTGTTACATAAATTTAGAACCGCTAAATGATTTGAGGCTTAAAAATATAAAGCAAGAAACTATTTGACTACCACATAAGCTTCCTTATGCCACCTTCCCTAACTATGTTCGTTGTTACAAGAAATGTATAACTAACTGCCACCTGCATGCTTAAAATTAGGGGGGTAAAACTTGCCACTTGGAAAACCCATTTCATTAGCCTAATAAATATCTTTCCTTGAAAGAATTCTCCGGAAATTGGTGCTTCATCTCTAATTCTACTTCTTTTGATTTCTTGGAAAATATTGCTCCACAAAAATTATAACAATAGTTGAAAATGACATGTGGTTGTTTTCCCCAAAAAGTGCAAAACATAATGCTGAAATTTAGAAAGGATATTTATCAATGACACCTGGAAACAACTAATCCTATGGATAATGCATGCATGTAACTACTCCTTAGTATAACCCCTCGAGAGTTGAAGAAAATCTTCCTGCACTCCCTTCATCCAAAAATTTAGGAAATAATAGCTACTTTCTGGGTATGCTGTAAAAACTAGATTTTATGTAAAAGGAAACTATTATAAAAAATCCTATAGATAGCTGAGTTTTTTTATGAAACCAAAATGCGTTCAACTCTCCTTCTTTGAATTTCCTTAAGTGTTTAAATAAAATCAAGTATAGAAGCAATTTTTTCATACTTGAGATAGAAAATCTACACGGAGCCCTAATTTCTTGCTAGAGATGACAAACTAGTTGCTGGAAACGTAACTCTGTTAGTTGTAATCTTCCACTTAGCCATAATGAGTAGATATAGGTTAGCCCCACCAAAAATATAATCACTCCTTTATAATATAACTTCTAATTTAGAAATAATTACCCTTTTAAAAAGAATAATATCTCATAACATAGAATATCTTGAATTAATTTCAAAGGAGAACGACCATTTCTCTGAAAAATTATCCTTGCACGAATTTTCCAGGTAATAGCTATCTTTTTCACTGTGCTAATAATGTGACCTTCAATGTGGACTTGAGGTTTGAATTGGCTTGTGTTTAGACTCGTGGTTCTGTGGTGGTTGTAACTAAGGGCTCGAGGTAGACAAAGGCCCATTTTTTTGTTAAATAAAAATGTAATAATAATTTTATAAAAATATAAATTAATATTATTTTTTACTTTGTATTATAGTAAAACTAAATAGGTGAGAGTAGTATAGATATGCTATGTTTTAGGCATAGGATAGTACTTGGGGTAATTTAGCATTAGAATGCAAATAGCCACATTAGAATGAATTTGAACATTTGGCATTTTGGAAAATAAGGAAAGGATTGAGGATATTAAAGACAAATTGAGAAAATGGCGAAAATGATACGAAATAATTGAGTCGTAAGGAGCTAGAGGCTAAGAAAAATGGCGGAGAGGGAAGATTTGAAAGGAATCAGAACCAATGCTAACAGTGCATCTACCAGGAGATGAAGGCCTTGAAACGAAGTATTGTCCTAAGTCTCTTGTTTGAATTACTGAAGATCAATTCTTGAAGGTGAACATGAATTGATAACTTGAAGACGACTACAATTTTTCGCCTTGCGACTCAATTGTTCCAGATTCAGTGGCGACTTCACGGGGATGCAGAGATCAAATTTTCAATGGAAGTTTTCGATAAACAGCTACACCTTTCAGAATTCTAAAAGGGACATCATTGCAGAGGTAGCATTTAATGTTTTTCCTCATTCAGTAGCTGATGATTTGGAGTTATCTTATAGTGAATACAATCAATGCTTTATGAGTATCCCGCGTTGTGATTATTTTAATCATGAGCTACACTATGTTATGATATGGATTCTTTCAGTTCTGCCTTTAATATTCAGAATCCATATGAGGTTTTTTTAGTTATTTGAATGATTGTACAAAAAGTTCCATATTGCATTAAGATTTCCATTCAAATAAGATTAGAAGTAGAGCAATGAATAAGCTTGTATTTTTTAGCATTTTTTCATAATGTTAGATTCCAGTTTTCAGTTTGAATCCAGTTTCAGTTTGGAGAAATAAGTTGTAGAATTGAAACGATTCTTTTGACTCCATTACCCAATAGCTAGGAATGCTAGTCTTTTTGAGTTAATGAGTAGGATCATTGGTTGGAGAGATAAAAGTTGGATTCAAGGCACTAGTCTACGGTTCTTGATAGCTCGTAGGGGGCATATCATCCCCAATTAGTGCCACTGTTAGAATTGGTTTTGATTCCTTTCAAAGATTCCCTCTCCATCATTTTTCTTAGCCTCTAACTCCTTATGATTCAATTCTTTCACATCATTTTCACCATTTTCTCCATTTCTCTTCAATATCCTCAGTCCTTTCCTTATTTTCCAAAATGCCAAATGTTCAAATTCATCTTGATGTGGCTATTTGAATTCTAATGCTAAATTACCCCAATACTATCCTATGCCTAAAATCTAGCATATCTATACTACTCTGGCCTATTTAAGTTTTATTAAAAGAGAAAGTAAAAAATAATATTAATCTTATATTTTTATAAAATTATTATTATATTTTTATTTATAAAAAAAATGGGGCTTTATCTACCTCAAGCCCTTATTTAAAACCACCACAGAACCACGAGTCTAACCAAAATCCAAGTCAAACCTCAAGTCCACATTGAAGGTCACATTATTAACATAGTGAAAAAGGTAGCTATTACCTGGAAAAATCGTGCAAGGAGCATTTTTCAGAGAAACTATCATTCTCCGTTGAAATTAATTAAATATCTTCTATGTTATGAGATATTATTATTTTTAAAAGGGTCATTATTTCTAAATTAGAATTTATATTATAAAGGAGTGATTATATTATCGATGGAGCTAACCTATATCTACTCATTATGGCTGAAGCAGAAGATTACAGTGAACAGAGTTACATTTCCAACAACCAGTTCATCATCTCCAGCAAGAAATTAGGGCTCTGTGTAGATTTTCTGTCTCAATTTTGAACAACTTGCTTCTATACTTGATTTTATTTAAAAATTGAAGGCAAGTGAAAGAAGGAGAGGCACACGCATTTTGGTGTGATAAAAAAATATAGCTATATATGGTATTTCTGATAATAGCTTCCTTTTACTGAAAATATGGTTTTTACAGCAAACCCAAAAAGTAGCTATCATTTCATAAATTTTTGGATGAAGGGAGTGGGGGCAGTTTTTCTTCAAGTCTCGAGGGGTGATACTAAGGAGTAGTTACATGCATGCATTATCCACAGTAGTAGTTGTTTCCAGATGTCATTCATGAAGCTCCTTTCTAAATTTCAACATGATGGTTTGCACTTTTTGGGGAAAACAACCACATGTCATTTTCAACCATTGTTACACTTTTTGTGGACTGATATTTTCCCAGAAATAAATAGAAGCACAAGTAGAGTTGAAGCACCAAGTTCTCGAGCATTATTTAAAGGAAAAAGTTTGATCAAGTTAATGCAATTCTTGTTCCAAGTGGTAGGTTTTACCCCATAATTTTAAGCATGCAGGTGGCAGTCAGTTCCACATTTCTTGCAGTTGTGAAGATAATTAGGGGAGATGGAAAAAAGAAGCTTATGTGGAAGTCAAACAGTTTCATGCCTCAGATTTTTTAAGCCTCAAATCATTCAGCAGTTTTAAATTTATGGAACAATTTGATTTGTATATTATTTTTAGTTTGTTTTATTTAATTTCATTCCTAAAATTTAGCAGCAGTTTATTTTGTGAAACTCTATTTAAGAGTTGAGTTTTACATAATAAGGGTTGGTGGCTTGAGAATATTGAATCATATAATCTGTAATCTTTTTTGTGAATGAAATGGAATGATACTACTGAGGACTTATTACAAATCTGTTGTGTGTATTGTCAACTTTACTTGTGTTTCCATATCTTATTTCTTTCAGTTTCAGTTTACAAACCATCATGCTATTATGTGTTCTTATCGGTATCTTAAACGTGTTATGTTTTTTATAAGTTTTTGTTAGTTTCACACAGTGAGCATTCCTAGTAAAATGTATGTTATAATAGTGGAAGAGAATCACTCATGATAGTTATCATTTATGATATTTCAGTAAGAATATCATAAGACTAGGAATAGCCTTCTCTTGATGACATATTGTTAAACTATAAATTTTGTTAATTTATACCAAATGCATTAGATTTCGGCTTTGTAGACCTATTGTTTCCTATCCCACCTTACTGTTTCTCCTCCTCATAGGCTACAAACTAATTCCCTGCTACCATATCAGGTTCCAATACCCTTATTAGTTGAACTTTGGATTTGAATGAATTCTCTTTTCAGTGAATCAGAGTTTATACCACCTACCAATCCCATAATTTAAAATTTTCCTTAGAGATT
The DNA here is from genome assembly GCA_034641835.2 of Pinus albicaulis. Lineage (NCBI taxonomy): Eukaryota > Viridiplantae > Streptophyta > Pinopsida > Pinales > Pinaceae > Pinus > Pinus albicaulis. The sequence goes on from CM076581.1 coordinate 1,485,443,169, forward strand.
AGGATGTGTCTAGTCAGGCGCTTGCTGCCGTCCAAGTGCTGATTCCAGCACCAACAATCTCATTAGTAGATGTTAGACAAATTTTTGGTCACCTAACCTGTTACTATTAGATGGAGGAAAGTACACCATGTAAGACGAACTTGACCATAGTAAAATTTCTTTCACTATGAAAAATAACTTAGTAATCAATAATTTATTAAGTTTTTTCTGGTCTAAACATGAAACCCCATGAGGAATAATTGAATAAATCCTTATTTGTTTTATTTTCCTCAAGGGATAATTAATTAAACCACAATTTAATTAATATTTTTGGTCATATTTAACCCAAAACAGGAAAATTAATTAGATAAATCTTATTTATCTTATTAGTTTCTAGGAATAATTATCTAAAACATTGTTTAAATAATATTCCTTGTTAAATTTGACTAAATCATTTATAAATAATTGAATAAATCATTATTTATTTAATTCTTACTCAACCATATTCTTAGAATAATAAATAAATCATTTATTTATTTATTATTTACAAATAAAGCGATTTGACCAAATTCAAATTCTTTTTCCCTCCATAAAAAATAGTAAAATATTGCATAAAATTTGGATTTAGATTTGGTTAATAAAATTTTAATTATACACCAATATCTAGACTAACTCAATATTTTGTTATAAATAGAAGGGTTTTTTCATTCATTCACTACCTTTTGTTGCCTAAAGATCACTCTCGATCTATACTTTTGGTCTGACTTTGATCCTCCATCATTGTCATATTTTTCTACTTTTTTCTTGTGAGGTCCCTTTGAGTTCCATTTTTATTTGGGTTTTATATTTTTGGTCTGACTTTGATCCTCCATCATTGTCATATTTTTCTACTTTTTTCTTGTGAGGTCCCTTTGAGTTCCATTTTTATTTGGGTTTTATACACCATCAAGAGAGAGAGATCTTAAATTTTAAGCACTGAGGACATACAAGAACGCATCCTATTGAGGGGGACTGGTAACATATTTCTATGTTCCCTTCGCAGGTGTCATAATACAAAAAATTGTTGTCTTGTTGATTGGATGCATGGAGAAACTCTCACTTATTTCTTGTTGTTTAATGTCTTTAACTGCATAGATCTCGATTTCTGTAGCATTTATTCTGATCACTAACTGCATATCTAAGGAAACTGACAACCATATTTGATGTTAGGTTTGTTTTTTATGCAGAGCTAAAGTGAGCTTTTTTCGTACACTTGCGATTAGAATTCACACTAACAACTGGAGACTCCACAAGAGTTTATAATTATGACCACTATCGTTTTTCAAATCCATACATGACAAGCTATGTCAACCCGTAGGGTTTTTCTTCAGCTTCTTATTGTTCATTTCTTGATGTTTTTTTAACCTTTAAAACCCTAAAACAGTAAAAATTCTTAGTTCTGTATGTTTCTGGGTCGATTGTGAAGGTAACAGGTATCAGCTGTACCAAAAACAAAAACTGTTTTCTGAAACCTGCTCCTAAAACATCTTCAAGTACAGGTCACACTTTTTGGGCCGAAACCTGTGACCTCAACCTTCAGGACATGGAAGACAGTCTGAAATTTGCGACCTTAGTAGAAAACAGGTCACAAATTCCAACCTGTACTTTTTCTGTCAATTTTTCTGTGATTTTTCAGGATTTGTTTGTGCTACTATTCAAGTTTGTTTGAACTCCCTCTCCACCCATGTTCGACCTATACTTTCTTATTTTTACCCTTCGAAGTAGGAACCAAGCCCCCTAGGGCTTCATTATGCTTCCACCTTTTTAGGAGAAGTTTAGCTGAAGCAAGTCTTCTGAGATTTTTGTGTGTTCAGCCATTTTTCAGATGTGAAACTATACTTGCAGTTACTTTTCAGATTGGTTATAAATCCATCCAAAACACCTCTTTTTAGTTTTTTTTGGTTCTCCTTTAGGGTCCCCTCCATTTCCCTTCAGGTTGTAGCCTTTCGCCACCCTTTTTGCAGCATTTTTCACCTTGGTTTTTTGTTATTTTCTACACCTCTTTCTAGCAGATCTGACCCTTAGATCCTTGTACCTCTCAAATTTAAATCCATTGGCCATTTTGTGTGTTTTGACTAGATTTCATCCACCAATAGACTAGTTTTTTTGAATCCCTCTTCCTTGGGTTTAAATTGATGCACGTTTAGTTGTTTATTTTCTGTCGTATTCAATTTCCTTTACAGTCATTTTTAGATTTATTTACAGTTATACAATATCCTTTTTAATTTTTCTCTACACACATATGTGCTTAATTAGAATTAACACACATATCACATATACGCACACCATATGTGAAGAGTGTCTCGTTTAAACCTCCAAGCCAAGACTCAAACATTGTAATCAAGTGATCTTGCACCTCCATGCCCTTGTTTGTCTCTCTTCCTTTTATGATCCATGTCTATTTCCCATCATTGTGCCACCAAGGCATTTAGCCCGGAGACTCCCAGGCCTTCATCTTCAGTTTCCATTAGGAAGACTTGCTCCTCCGCGTAGGATTCGAGTTCTTCCTCCACTAAGTCCCCATTATGACTCTACTTCTAGTTCATTTGGTTCCCCTTCCGGTTCTATTCGTGACTCTCCTCCAGCTTTCACCTTCACCATGTCTAGTTCACGACCTCACGCCAGTGGCAGCCCTAACTGTAATGCTAGGAATGCTACTAATGGTGCCGTAACATGAACTATCCTCGCTACTCCCTTGCTCCCTTATATGGTAGGCCTTAGTATTACCTATTTTAGCCAGTTGATTAATGATCCCATAAACCATGATCCTCAATGGCCTGCTATGGCAACCAAGCTTGTTTGAGACATCCCCATGTTTGAAGGAATTGTTGGAGAGGATCCTACCAACCATGTTCGTTCTTTCCATAGGTGGTTTTCTTCTAACTCCATCACCGATGAATCTGTCCATCTTCGATTATTACAGTGTATTCTTACTACATAATCTTCCAAGTGGTATTTCGACCAAGCCTCCTCCTCTCATACTACTTTTGCGACCCTTCCAAGCACTTTTCTATCTTACTTCTAGCTTCCCCTTTTCTATGACACTAGAACTGAACTCTTGACCTCTTTTTGTCAATCTTATGTGACCTGCCTATCTGACCATGTTCAAGAATGAAAGAGAATAAAGATCCTATCTCGAGCCCCTACCTTCAAACACCATATCTACATGAACAGATTCCTTAGATCCCTTTTTCCTGCTATTGGAAAATATGTCGCATCTCACTTCCCTTGGACCGAGGAAGCTACCCTCTAGATTGCGTTGATATATGACGTGATCTATGCATAATCTAGTTATGTTTATACCATCTTACCTAATCTCCCTAGATCCGGTGGTGCCAATGCACCAGGGGCATCCCATGTCACGCACGATATCGTTGTACACCTTTCACATTGGTACACTCATCCTCCCATGGGTTATGTTTTCCCTTAGGGAGGGACGAGTTCCTCCAGCACCTTCCCCCCTCCTAGTAGTATGTATTCAGGATGCAACATGCCTCCTCCTTTTTCCCAACCTTTTTACCCCAATTTCTCCCAACCTCTTTATTATATGTATCCGGAGCCTAGTGATCCAGTTCCTCCAGCATTGGCACCTCAACCTCCCTTTCCTTCTCAAGCTTTGCAATAGCAGCCACCACCCCCTCAGGGTTAGGTGTATGCATAACAGAGTGCGACTAATCCTCCTACTTAAAAAATGAAGAGGAAAGGAAACCAAAACCAATATTCCCTACGTAATACAGGAAAAAATCCCCAAGCAAATGCACCTAACATTACAACCTAGGAATAGGGCACTCAACCCAAGTATGACAGGCCCATTCGCCTGAATAAACCTTGTTCTCATTGCGGCATATATGGTGACTATGCCCATTATTTTCCTCTTTTACCTCAGATGCGTATGATCTGGGAAGCTTAAGCAACATCCCAAGGACAACAAGCCTCCCCTTCGGTTCCTCCTAATCTTGTACCTATCCAGACGACTATGTTTACTAATACTTTCCCCCGGCAAGGATATGTGGCTGCCCAACCCCCTGAAAGTCACTCATCCAGTCAAATTCCTCCCTCTGGTACCTCTGATTACTAGATCCTCATGATGGACTCTGATGAACCCATTACGATTGACCTCAACCTTTAGACTTGGTCCCATTAGTACAACAAGCCCCCCACTATGTCTGTTACTGAGCCCCCTTCTTCAGGTCCCATAGAGCCTCTTTCAACAACCAATGGTCCTTTAAAAATCTCTTAGCCTAAGTCAGAGGATCATACCAAGATCCCCTAGGGACCATTACGCTGAAATTATGCTTTTGGTAAAGTTTCCCACTCATATAGTATAGTAGATGACTTGGCGCAATCCTCTGTCATCATGTCAATGCTAGAAGTCCTCTAGTCGTGACCTTCACAAAAAAAAGCTCTACTAACTACCATGGGCACTATGGATCCCTCAGATGATCATTTTATTTTATTCTATGTTGACGGGTCAGAACATCCCCCCCTTCCTGCTTTTGTTTCCTTCCAAATCACTGTCAAGATCCAATATGCCAACGTCTATCGTTATATCATTAACGATGGGGCATCCACCAGTGTTATGTCCACTTCGGTTTCGAAGAAACTCAAATATCCTAAGTTATCCCCTTCCACTATCAATCTCTAAGCATGGGATGACCACTCTTTCGAGCCCCTTGGCATGTTCTATAGCTATCCTATTACTTTTGCAGGCAAGATTGTTTGTGTTGACGTAGAAGTCCTTGATGCCCCCTTAGACTCCAACATTCTATTGGATCATAGCTACACTTATGAGATGTATTTTGTTCCATCTATGGTTCACCGTAAGATGTGTTGAGATTCAACAAGATGATGAGCTTAGTGAAAAGAGTCACCTTCACTAAGTAGGCCAGTAGGCTATTTTTGGCACAAGTCTATTTTTAGACTATGTCTATCATATTTCAGAAGTTTCAGAATGTTATTTGTGGATGGTTGATCAAGTTGGAAAAATAGATGAAATTCTATTTTTAGAATATTGGGCGAAGTCTATTTATAGATCGTTGATCTAAAAATAGATGCATGTTGATTATTATTAGCTCTTAATAATAATCAGACTCTAAACAACAACTTATTCTCCTAGAGCACTTTGTTTTAGTGCATAGATGTGGCACATCAGTGGACTGAAGGAATTATGCAATTCTCAAGGGTCTACTGGAGTTCATGCATGGAGGATTCATTCAGAACTCAAGTGGCAGAGTTATGACAAAGTTGGAAGAGTAGTTATGGAGTTGTATTCAATTTAACTCAGTTAGACTCAGTTAAGCTAGTTGTATCTAGTCTAACTGAATGATACAATAGTGAGAGTGGAGTGAATTAATTAATTAATTATTTCACAAATAATAACTCATTAATAAACTGAAAAATATAGTAGTTAACTACAATGCATGTCAGTTGTAGTCGAGACCCAGTGGAGAGATAGGTGAAAGGGCAAGATGGACTATCTGTTGTGACTATAGTGATGTATTGATTGCATCACACACACATTCGAGTTGCCAATGAGGATTTCGCAGTCAAGGAAAGGATAATTTGAATTCATTCAAAGCTATTCCTCAGCAGGGATTGTGCAGTGGAGGCAGGCTAGCAGGAGGGCAAAGATTGGTGCATGGATTTGTAGATTTTTCCTGATTAGTGTATGACAATTGTATTGTACTGAGAGCTTGATGTAGTAAGATTTGTATGAGATTATCATACGATCTCCATGATACATAATATATGATTGTTGGGGTTTTTAGCTTCAGGATTTCTTGTTAAACAACTTTTTTATGTTCGATTGCTTTTATTTATGCTTTACATGTGTGTGCAATTAATTTTCCGCAAAAGGTTAATAGTGGAATGATTCATTATTTTGCAGGAAGTTAAATATTGTGAGATCAGGTGAATATAGGACATATGCATTCTTAGTGCAAATAATTTATACATGTTATTGTATCATTTTTAATTCTTGGATATTGCAATTGTGAAGTATTGGTGAGTTTGTGCTGGTGGACAATTCGAATTTGCTACAAAAGATTCTTGGTGCAGAAGTTGAGTATACATTGAAATGGCTTTCAATGGGTTGTGATTGAAGTATGCCCTTTATGGGAGCTTGAATTACATAGCCTGGAAGGACAAGATGGAGGCATTTTTGGAGGATAATCGACTGAAGGAGTTCATCGATAGCGATGTTCCTAAGCCGGGATCTAGCGATGTTGCATTACTTGTTGCATGGAAAAAGAAGACAACAAAGACAAGAAGAATTCTGTTGGAAGGTGTGAAGGACCCTATTGTGTCCAGCCTTCATGGGAAAGCCACTCCATTCTTAATGTGAAAGGATTTGACAGAATTTTTCCAAAGAATAAGTGACCAGAGGAAGTTGGCGCTTAAAGACAAGCTCACAAAAATAAAAATGGAGAAGGGCGACAATATTCCAAAATACCTCACGAAGTTTTTCCACTGCAAGGATGAACTAGGAGGTGCGGGGGTTACTGTTGATGATGAAGACTTGGTGAGATTGGATCTCCCTGGGCTTTGAAGAGTTTTCATAGCAACGAAGACTCTGTCAATGGATGGGAGTGACTTTGGTCAGATCTTGTGCAGGAGGAGATAAGGTGGGGTACCAGGGATGGATCTTCCTCAAAGAATGAATATGAAGAGAATTGTGCTTTGGCTGCCGAAGCAAGGAAATGGAAGGGTAAAAAAATTTCTTCAAAATCTGAAGCTAAAGGCAAGAAGCAGGATTTGTCAAAAGTGAAGTTTTCTCACTATCACGAACATGGGAATTTCGCCACTAACTGTCCACAGAAGAATAAGAACAAGAAGGTTGCTTGAGCTTCAGCTGGAGAGGCCTTAGCCTAAAAATTTGAACTTGATTTCTCTTTGATCGCACACTTGGTTTCAATTTGTATGGGATCGGTGTGGTATCTTGATAGTGGTGCATCTTTCCATATGACGAGAGACAAAGAGTTGTTTAGTGACTTGGAGGAGAAGGACCTCCAGATGCATATAGATATGGGCGACGATGGTCGGTACAGTGCAACTGGAATTGGGACCATTACCTTTAAGAGGGATTCTGGTAATCCATTCTTGTTGAAGAATGTTATGCATGTTACAGGTCTAAAGAAGAACTTGGTCTCAGTCGCAATGCTGGAAGACAAAGGTTATGATGTTGTTTTCAGTGAGGGAAAATCCTTGCTTCGGCATGAAAAAATGGGTCAAACCAAGAAATAGGGGTTCAAATTAAGAATCTCTACAAGCTGGAGGTAGATGGATGCACTGCAATGGTGGGAAAATTAGAAGAATTGGTGAGCCAAGATGGGGGCGAATTATGGCACAGGAGATTGGGCCATCTTCACCATGGCACTTTGAAGATTTTGCAGCAGATTTCTATTGGAATTCCAAAGGGTACTCTTACGTAGTCAGATTAGTGCAAGGGATGTCCTATGGGTATGTTTGTGAAGACCACCTTTCATGAGGAGGAGAATCGTGCTTTGGTGATCCTTGAGATAATTTACACAGACGTGTGTGGACCTTTCTTGGTTTCTTCAACAAAAAAACATAGGTATTATGTTATATTTGTTGATGAATATTCTCATAGATGCTGGATATTCTTCATGCAGAAGAAGAGTGAAACGTTCTCAAAGTTCTATGAGTTCAATGCATTGGTGGAGAAGGAGCCGGGGAAGCAAGTGAAATCTCTACGGAGAAATAATGGTGGTGAATACATCTCGGGCGAATTCAAATACTTTTATAGCAAAGAAGGAATTTGAAGAGAACTCATAGCACCTCATAACCCACAGCAGAATGGGGTTGTGGATAGGAAGAAAAAAATGATCATGGGTGCTACATGAGCGATGCTGCATGACTAGGGCCTACCAATGCACTTGTGGGTAGAAGCATGCAACACTGCAGTTTATGTGCAAAACCATTGTCCTCATAGAGTACTTTGCATGAGTACACCTGAAGAATATTTTCCTCGTAAGAAGCTTGATATTTCTTATTTGAAGATTTTTGGCTCACCTGTTTACATTCATGTGAAAAATGACGCCAGGAAGACGCTGGAGCCGACTGCAGAAGTTGGGATATTTGTGGGGTACACAGAAACAACCCAAGATTTGTTGCTCGAGGCTTCTCACAGATTGAGGGGATTGAATATGAAGAAACCTTTGCACCTGTCACATGATATTCTTCCATATGGACCATCCTTTCTCTCTTAGTATGGATGGGTTGACACATTCATCAAATGGATGTGAAGACTACGTTCCTTAATGGGATCATTAAGGAAGAGGTGTACATTGAGCAACCTGAAGGATTTTAGATCTTTAGCAGCGAGTCACATGTGTGTAGGCTCAAAAGAGCGTTGTATGGGCTGAAACAAGAACCACGTGCTTGGTACACTCGGATCAACAGTTATTTCATTGGACTTGGCTTCACCAAGGGTGAGGCGGATGCAAACCTATACTGGATTGTGGTGGAGGGTAAGATTTTAATCATTGTTCTTTATGTTGATGATTTAATAATAACAGGTGATGAGTAGTTGATACAGTAATGCAAGGTAGATCTTTCAAAGGAGTTTGAGATGAAGGTTTTGGGCCTCCTTCATTATTTCCTTGGATTGGAAATATGGCAGTGGGAAGGTGACCTGTTTGTGTCTCAAGGCAAGTATGCCCAAGAGATACTGGAGAAGTTTCACATGCAAGGCTGCAAGCCTATCGACACTCCTCTTCTAGGAAATTGGAAGAAATAGGATGCTACATCGGCAGAGGTAGTGGATGCCACTGTTTATCGATAGTTGTGGGTGCGCTCATGTATTTAGTCAATACAAGATCGAACATATGCTATGCGGTGAACTAGCTTTCACAAGCGATGGTTAAGCCTACCAAGCTATTTTGGAAGGCAGGCAAGCATGTCCTGAGATATCTCAGGGGCACATATGAGTATGGTTTATGGTACAGATAGATGGATGAGGTGAAGTTGCATGGCTTCAAGGATACAGATTCGGCAAGAATCCCAAAATAAAGAAACAGCACATCATGAGGGATTTTCAGTATTGGATCTACAACATTTTATTGGTACAACACGAAGAAAATATCCGTGGCACTCAATTCAGAAAAAGTGGAATACATGGCGACAATTCAAGCTGCATGTGAGGCTATCTGGATGAGGAAGATCCTGGTTGGTTTGTTCGGTTCACATTTAGATCCCACAGTGATACATTGTGATAATTTGAGTTGCATTAAACTCTCGGTTAATCCCGTGTCTCATGATAGATATAAACATATTGATATTTAGTATCATCATATCAGAGATTGTGTGCAGCAGAAGATCATGTTGCTTTAGTACATTCCTACAGAGGATCGGGATGCAGATATTCTGATGAAGGTGCTCACCAGGAGAAAATTCGAATACCATGGAGGCGGGATCAGAGTGAAGGATAATCCCTATCTTGTTGAGAGGGAGTGTTGAGATTAAACAAGATCATGAGCTTAGTGAAAAAAGTTGCCTTCACTAAGTGGGCTCATAGGCTATTTTTCGTACAAGTCTATTTTTATACTATGTCTATTTTTAGACATGGTGATCATATTTCAGAAGTTGTAGGATGCTATTTGTGGATGGTTGATAAATTTGGAAAAATAGATGAAATACTATTTTTAGAATATTTGGCGAAGTCTATTTATAGATCGATGATCTAAAAATATATGCATGTCGATTGTTACTAGCTCTTAGTAATAATCAGACTCTAAACAAAAAATTATTCTCTTGGAGCACTTTTTTTCAGTGCACAAATGTGGCACATCAGTGGACTGAGGGAATTATGCAATTCCCAAGGGTTTAATAGAGTTCATGCATTGAGGATTCAGTTAGAACTCAAGTGGCAGAGTTATGATAGAGTTGGAAGAGTAGTTATGGAGTTGTATTCAGTTTAACTCAGTTAGACTCAGTTGAGCTAGTTGTATCTAGTCTAACTGATTGATACACTAGTGAGAGTGGAATGAATTAATTAGTTAATTAATTCACAAATAATAACTCATTAGTCAACTAAACAGTACATCAATTAACTACAATGCATGTCAGTTCCAGTGGAGACCAAGTGGAGAGATATGTGAAAGGGCAAGATGGACTATCTGTTGTGACTATAGTGATGCATTGATTACATCACACACACATTGGAGTTGCCAATGATGATTTCACAGTTAAGGAAAGGGTAATTCAAATTCATTCAAAGCTATTCTTCAGCAGGGATTGCGCAGTGGAGGCAGTCTAGCAGGAGGGAAAATATTGGTGCATGCATTTGCATATTTTTCTTGATTAGTGTATGATGATTGTATTGTACTGAGAGCTTGATGTACTAAGCTTTGTATGAGATTGTCATATGATCTCCATGATACATAATTTATGGTTGTTGGGGTTTTCATCTTGAGGCTTTCCCATTAAACAACTGTGTTATGTGCGACTGTTTTTATTTATTATTTACATGTGTGTGCAATTAATTTTCCTCAAAATATTAATAGTGGAATGATTCAGTATTTTGCAAGAAGTTAAATATTGTGAGATCAGGTGAATCTAGGACATATGCATGCTTAGTTCATATAATTTCTACAAGATGTGCCTTCCTCATAAGGGAAATATCCTCATGATCAATCAACTGACATATTACGTACCAAAGTCCTAGAACTCCCCTGATTCCATCATCTCTTCGGTGGCCAAAAAACAAGTAGTCGAACCGCTGACCAGTGTCTCACCTGCAGCTTATAAATATTCCTCTTTTCTTGGTTCATTCCTTGGTCTCCCCCCTCATATCTCTGACCCTGGCTGGTCGAATGTTTGCATGATGTAATCACCTCGAATGAACCAGTTCAACTAGTCAGCAGCCCCGCCCTTTGCAACCTTCTCCTAGCACCTTGAATTAGCCTTCAAGACCCTCTGCTCAAGGCCTGTCATCTGCAGCTAGTGTCCAAGATCATATCCACCCTCCTAGAATGGTTCCTCCTGGCTTTAACTATCTCTGAGCTGTCTCGCCTGGCCCTCACCCCTCCAGTCAGATAGAGTTTCGTGCTCCCCCTCGTGGAGTATTTTTGGTACATATTATGGCTACCTTGTCTCTTCATAACATGACCCTAGAGATTCCATTCTGGTTCATTGATTCCCTAGCCAATATCCTGCCTAGTCATCCCAAACCTTATACATCTTTGACCTCGGTCCAAATAGTTTCCACGACCCCTCCCTTTTCTTTTATGCCTCAGCCACCTCAACATGACCCTGCTCTTGTTTCGAAAGCCTCAGGTGAGGGGGGGAAAGACTGCAAGAAGGCACGTAAGGACAAGCCTTCCCAGAAAACCGATGCTTCTCCTTAGCCTCAAAATCATACCCGTCGGTGTGCCTTATGTGATGTTGTCAGTCATGCCACACATACCTATCCTGAATTGCCTCGTATCAAGCCGATGTTCAATGAAGCATTTCCAGAGTCTGATATCCCATAGGTCTATGTCACTTTACCTGATTTAGTAATGAAATTCAAGTCTTTTTGCACAGATCAACCTTTTGCTTTATGTGATTTCCATGGCCACTATACCCACCTCTGCCCCCCATCTCAAGGACTACCATATTTTAGGAATACAAGACTAAATAGAATGAGTCTACCTCTCCCATCCATATGAAGTATGATTCATGCCAACATGAGGATACAATTTCTCCCATTGACATTCCCCTTCCTGATATCTAGATGACAGAGCCTTCGGTCACCATCCTCTACCTGTCGTGATCTATGAGATCCATAGTGTAAGACCCCTCTGGTACCTCCCCTCTCGTTACGATTGACCTCCCTTCAGTGATCACCCTGGGTTCAACATCGGTGGATCCCTCATCTACTTGTTTTTCCATTGTCCCCTGTGATGATGTGCATGTGAACCTTCCTTCTCATGATGATGAGTCAGGTAGCTTTGCCGTGTCATGTGGTATCTCTTCAACCTATCACCCCATCTTCTACTGTGATGATGACATCATGGAAGTTGTTTCAACCCATGACTTCATCTTTCCTACCCATAAGAGGAATTAGACCATCCGTGTCTATGGTGACTTTCGGGACCTAAGTACAAACTACCCCCAAGGCAGTTCCCCCACACCATCCCCTTTTTAGTGTGCAGGAGGTAGAATTCCTATCCATAGCACTCCCTATAGTAGTGCTTGTTTGATTTCTGCCTTGTGTTCAGGTTTCCAGGATTTTTCATCATCCTCTCATTGGTTCTCTTATGGCACCTTTCAGATGGAGCCCCTATCCACACCATATATCGATTATGCCAATGGTGCAAGTCACTACTCCTAGAATCTAGCCTCGACAACTTCAGCCATTTTTACCCCATTACATTCACTTGTCCTCTCTAACGGCGTATGCATTGGTGCTCCCACCAAAAACCAGGCTGAATATGATGTAGTGATAGGTTTATTAGCCGATTCCCTTTCTCGTTGCATCCTTCACCTTCATGTTTGTTTAGATTTCTTTCTTCTTGTCATGCAATTGAATGGTTTCTATCATTTGCATAATCCTGTCCTTTTTAGAATATATTTACGAGTGAAGCTTTTGATGCATTAATTTGAAACCATTACGTTCAGTCATGTACCTAAAGCACAAAATCAGTATGTATATATCATTGCAAACAATATTCTAGATTGGAATTTATCACACGTATTTAACATAAGATAATAACAATAAACCATAAAACGATATATATCCATAATATGTATTATTCAAAATGTTTTAGAGTCCATCAACTCTGATACATATGACATGCCCATAGCATGTTACAAAAAATCCAAACTGGGGGCACGTCATGCCCCTACATCTAATCACTATATGGAGGGTCCAGGGCCAATTGCTCAGCTTCGATAGCTCGTAGATCATGCATTCCCTGTCTATCCATCACCATACACTACATGATTCCTAGCCACTCTAAGGGCAGAAAAATAAATTGTTCTATGTGTTGGTCATCAAAATATTGCTAGCCATGCTCTAAAACACTAGTCAGTATCCTCTCACCTCTATGAGAGATTTCCTCTAGGAGGGAAACTGCATCCTCACTTTGCGGGCCCCTCTAACTATTTGGTGTTGTAGCTCCTAATACTACAGGTCGCCCCATATTCCCGGTCAATTTCACGAGTGTTACACCTGCATACCTAGAGCGAATGAATTAGTACCACATAGAATATTATGAAACTTTAAAGTGCACATAAAAAATAAGCAACTTTTCACTTACCATCAACCCCCCATGCTCGACCTGGCTATAGTGGAAATTCTAGGTCCCCATGATAACTCATCCCACTATAAGGATAGTCATCTATTTACAGTGGCATGAAATCCCAATGAGCAAAAAACTCTCATCGGAACACCCGTCCGACTGCCCCACCTCCGCCTCTACACAATAGCCGCCCCTAGTGGTGCATCTTGGGCTCTCACAGGCCCCCATCCTAGATTGTATGGCCGAAGTGTCGGGATCTTCTCAAGTAATAGTGAGCAAACCACTGTACCATATGTATAGTCGTGGTTCACCTACCGCTTGCATAATGACAAGTGTCATTTCAATGATGACAACATCATTTGGGCCCACGCATAGTAGGTCCCACTCAACACACTCTCAACAAGCATCATCTGACCCCCAGTGATGTGGTGGCGCACCTTGTTGTCCACGATACACAACACCGATGCGACCATAACACGAGTTTCTAGCCTCTCTGGATATTCGCTCGGTATCTGTATCCCTTTCACATGGAGACTTGGTTGACAGTGGTGCTCTACAAACTCCATAATGTTTTTCCCTTGTGGTAACACTAGCTATGTGTTTTCCACCATCCCAAGTGGCAGGAGACTAGTTAGGAAATATATATCTTGGATAGTCAGCCCAGTCTAGTGCCCCTACACTATAAATATCTCATGATCCAAATCCCAATAGCTAACAATCCAGGCCAGCAAGGGTTCTTATGCTTTCATAAAAGGGTTATCCACAAACTTCAGGACCCCAAACCTGGCCAATGCAGCACGAGCACCATGAACCTCTCAAATCTCAAACCATAATGTGTCCATGTCTCTTTCTCTCTAGTTTATCCTCAACTCTACCATATCGGCAATAAACCATCATGTTTCTTAGTGTACAGAAATGAAATATTGCATCATAACCATAAAATCCCAGCTATAACACAAAACATCACTAAAAAACCCTCTCTCTTATAGGTCACACATTTCAGGCCATTCCTAGGACAATTCGCAGTTTTCTACCAAAAACCTACTACCGACATCGCAGATAATGCCCCAAAAAGTGCGACCCAACCGTGAAGAAGAGCAAGGGTCCGTTCTTGAGCTATAGCTTCCTAAACCAAACTTTTAATCCACTGAATTGAAAGAGTATGGTTAGGCCTCTTACCTACAACTAGAGAATCTCGATTCCAACAGTCGGTTTGTCCACTACGATCACTGTAATATTTAGGGCCTTTTCTCCTATCTACATTCAAAACAATTACACTTTCAAAAGAATCAAATTGGAAGGAAAATGCCTTATTAAAAGAAACACTCCAGATTTTTCTTTTTCCAACTATGAACAAACTGTAGCTCAGCTTGCAAAACCATCAACACCATTGGAAAGATCTCATTGAGCTTTAAAATGGGTATCCTTACGTTTTTTTCAATTCGATACTACACATGGACACATTTTGTAATATTCCCAAATTTTCACAAAATAATTGGAATATTAGAGTTCTTTATTTTCTTAATTAATTAAGTAAATAAAAGGGTGGAGGGACCCATAATCCTCAAAGAAAAATAAGATCCACTTTTTATGTGTAAATGTGGATTATTTAATCATATATCTACATAATAGAGTAGTGGAGAAACTAATAATGTGAAAGGAGTGGTGGTCATTTCTCATTAATGAGATAGATCATAGAGATTGAAGGAGTAAAATAAGATCATGGAGGGAATCTAATGTAAGATCATAGAGAATTCATGATGAAGTGGTGGAGAAAGTAGTGCATTTAATGCACACATGATGGAGAGGCTGCACATTGCTTGTAGACATGATGGAGGACTTGGAGGGACAACGCAGTCACTGATGGAGGATTATGTCCACATGAACAACATAGTTTAGAGGTGGGCCAGGGCTTGGGAAGGCTCACTTTGTATATAAATAAGATTAAGGAAACATTTGAGGCAAGATTTATTTTATTATTTTACGATCTGTTTAGATCTGGAGTTGTTTTTTTACATTCCATGCACTCTTATGTTGTTTAGCTAAGTCTGCAGTGTTGTTTAGCAGATGGTGTTCCCGAGTGGGAATCCCACCCTTACCCATGAGGGACTTGTGTGCCTACTTTGGGAAGGTATTCTAAGCTACTATTTCATTATCAGACATTGGTGCCATAATAATCCTACTCTCTGAGGAACATATACCTTCAGGAATTGCATTATTTCTAAAGATCAATTTGGGAGGAGAAGGTTGTCTTTAGTATTTTAGTTGGAGAACCAGTGAAGGATTATTCCTGTCACCTTGGGCTTCAATATCAACATTCTGAGGGCCTCATTTCAGATCTAGCATCAGGCCAAATGTTATTTACCTCCTATCAACATTTGTCTCATCAAGTAATGTGCAGTCCATCATTGTAGATCTAGAGGAGGAAGGAAGTTTCTAGCATTTTAGCTAGGAATCCTATGAGGGATCATCCCCTCTCCTTGCCATGACTATTTCAGTTATCCTGGAGCTTAGTGCAACAAATTTTAGTAGCCATTGAGACTCTCCCTCTAGGACAACACGGTTTTTCTAACAATTGCATCTTCAATTGCTGCATTTTGAGGAGTAGGAAGAAGAGACAATATCTCAAGCTTCTAGCTTGGATATCTAAAGAAGTGATCATCCCTTCAAGATTAGATATGGTTGTACATCATATTGCAGCCATCATATGATCAGATCTAGCTCAGACCCGCAGACCCATCGGTTGTAGAGTGAAACCCTAAGAGGGTGATTTTCCTAGACTCGTATATCTAGAATATCATTTCTAGGTTATCTTGGGTTGCCATCATAGAGCCAAGATCTTGAATCTTGGCATGATCAGAGCTCCTAAGCTCCATATATTTTACTCTTTTCATAACCATACAACCATCGCCAAAGTGATGTTGCGCATTAAGCCTCTCGTAGTTCTCTTGTCCTGTGAGCCACACAATTCTTGTTGTAGCATGTTTGTAGCGTCATTATAGGCCACTTCTTTGGCTATAGTACCTCTATTTGTACAATGTTGTAATTGTAATCCATCTCCAATGAATAGAATGGCTCGCCTATTCTATCTATATATGTGCTGATCATAACCTTTATGTACATTTTATGTGTATCAAATATTGTGTTTTTGTATCAATGCATTATTCCATTCTGGGATATTACAGTGGTATCAGAGCATGATCTTTGGATCAACTTGTAAAAATTATTGAAAACATAAGAAAATAAGATAGCAGAGATCTACTATAGTGGAGGGATTAAGTTTTGTTGCATATTCCTTGAGAACTATGAAGGATCTCTCCAAGGAGATCAATGAAATGAAGAAAGAAACTCAAAGAGAAACCTCAACAAGGTTTCAGGATGAATAAGACCCTAGTACTTCTTATCAGTGGCAAAGAAGACTGGAGAATCATAGATCTCCTCATAGATATATTATGCCCACTTTCTTTGAAGAAGGTGAATGGTATAGCAATGAAGGAAGAAGAGAACCTGAGACTCATGAGACTCTCAACTTATATCTTGAAGAGTACAAAGCACAGTCGAGTATGATCCTGTGTACAATGGTTGGCTATGAGTTCAACATTGTGCCTTTCTTTAAGACATCACATGTTTTACCTTGCAGATCTATAACACTATTAATGAGCAACATTGAGAAGAAGAGGACCCATACCTTATGGAAGCAATCAAATGGCAGCTTCATTCATGAAGGAATGGAGAAAAATATGATAGATGGTGGACATCTTCAGAAGGAATATTTTCTCCTTTCTAGATGACACTTTCTCAATGAGCATATCATAGCTCAAAGAGAAACTTCTACCTGCAACAGATCCAAAACCTCACTAGTTTTGGAGGGCCATTGGTGAAAAGAGAATCTCATGGGGAGATCTCATTGGAGGTGCACTTAAAAATATCGTGGAGTGCAAATTTATTCAACATTTTGAGGTGGTTAGTTTCCTACAATGGGAGGATGCCATGTTTTTGCATAATGATATCCATCATCCACATTGGGATGAATGGTTGATGATGTAGAGAAAGGGGTTTCCAAACCACTTGAAGAACTATCATAGAGGTCAGCAAGAAGCATGGCTACATTGGTTTCTCTTCGGTGAGTATGGTTACTATCCAACAACACATATTTTTATGATCCATGCCTTGTACAACACTCATGTAATGAAGAAGGAGGCATGGCTTCACTGGCCGCTCTTGGGTGAGTATGGTTACCACCCAATAGCTCAAATTTCTTTGACTCATGCCTTGTGTGTTAATGAAATAATGCAGCAAAAGAAGGCATGTTTAATTTGATTATTACTAAGAGATTTTGGCCATCACATGAAATCTCCTATTTCTATGTGTTTTTTATTGTGTAAAACTTGGCATGGTGCTCTCATGATGTGTATTGATGGTGTTTTCTTGTATGGGGCTCATGTTATAGTCCACATGTCTATCATTATGTTTTTACTCCATTATGTGCATGAGGAGGTGAAAAGGCACCAAGGACTCTTGTTGCTTTGGTTTCTTTTGGAGGATTTTGGCTTATCCATCTTGCATGGTGGAGATGGAGGATGGCAGCAAGAGGCCTTACTCTGGTGGTTACTATTGGGAGAATATGGTTTGAAATCTTTGTCTACCCATATATCTCTATTTATTCTTCTACATAATTTTGGAATGATCCTTGGATCCAACAAGGCCAACAGGGCTAAGGATGAGGGCATGTCAATGCTCAATCTACTTCATAAAGCATGGGATGAAGAGATGTTTTGTGAGATTGAACATCCCATTTATGGGAAGAACCATTTTATATTATGTATCTCATGTATTGATGATTATGTTGGGCAACTTATGGTTATCACTTGGTACTTCTTGGAGAATGAAGGACATCTAACTACATAGTTGGAAGTCATTCTATGCATTATTGAGAGACAACTTTGGAACCAAACATGCATAATGCATTGTAGCGGATGGAGGAGGCATTCCTTATGTGGATGCCATTTGGAGGGGTTTTATGGATTTGCATCTACTTTTGCAGTTTCTTGAGGACAAGAAACATTTTTCCAGGGAGGACTGTATTATTCCCAATTTTTCCCAAAATAATTGGAATATTAGAGTTCTTAACTTTCTTAATTAATTAAGTAAATAAAGGGGTGGAGGGACACCTAATCATCAAATATGAATAAGATCCATTGTTTATGTCTTAATGTGGATTATTTAATCATAGATCTACATAATGGAGTAGTGGAGAAACTACTAATGTGAAAGGACTGGTGGTCCTGTCTCATTAATGAGATAGATCATAGAGGTTGAAGCAGTCAACTGAGGTCATGGAGGGAATCTAATGTAAGATCATAGAGAATTCATGATGAAGTGATGGAGAATGTAGTGCATTTAATGCGAAAATGATGGAGAGGGTGCACATTGCATGTAGAGATGATGGAGGACTTGGAGAGACATCACAGTCAACCATGGAGGATTATGTCCATGTGAACAACGTAGTTTAGAGGTGGGCCAGGGCTTGGGAACAATCACTTTATATAGAAATGAGATGGAGGAAACATTGGAGGTAGGATTTAGTTTTTGATTTTATGATCTGTTTTGATCTTGAGTTGTCTTTTGACATTCAATGCACTCTTATGTTGTTTAGCTAAGTCTGCAGTGCTATTTAGCATAAGGTGTTCCTGAGCGAGAATCCCACCCTTACCCATAGGGTACTTATGTGCCTACTCTGGGAAGGTATTTTGAGCTGCTATTTCATCATCGTACATTGATGCCATAATATTGCTACTCTCTCCAGAACATATACCTTTAGGAATTGTGTTATTTCTGAAGATCAGTTTCGTCGGAGGAGGTTGTCTTCAGTATTTCAGCTCGAGAACTGGTGAAGGATTATTCCTGTCACCTCGCGCTTCAAGATCAACATTTCCAGGGACTCATTTCATATCTAGCATAAGGAAAAATGTTTTTGACCTCCTATCAGTAACATTCCTATCAAGGACTGTGCAATCTATCATTGTAGATCGAGAGGAGGAAGGAAGTTTCTAGCATTTCAGCTAGGAATATTGTGAGGGATCGTCCGCTCACCTTCCCATCATTGTTTCCATCAGCCTAGAGCTTAGTGCAGAACATTTCAGTAGGAATTAAGTCACCCCCTCTTGTACAGTGCAATTTTTTCCAGCAGCTACATTTTCAGTTGCTGCATTTTGAGGAGGAGGAAGAAGAGACAAGATATCAAGCTTCTAGCTTGGAGATCTTAAGAAGGGATCATCCCTTCAATATTAGATCTAGTTGAACATCATATTTTTGCCATCATATGATGATATCTAGCTCAAACCTACAGACCCAACAATTGTAGAGTGAAACCCTAAGAGGGTGATTTTCCTAGACTCATAGATCTAGAGAATGCTTTCTTGGTTATCTTGGGTAGCCATCATAGAGCCTAGATCTTGAATCTTGGAATCATCAGAGATCTTGAGCTCCATAGATCTACATTTACCTTTTAGGAATCTATGTGTACATCATCAGCAAAAGGGACAATGCAGTATTGCTTGCTACAACTCTCCAGCTACAAAGTTCTTGTTGTAGCATGTTTGCAGGCTCATTCTAGGCAACTTATTTTGCTAGAGTACCTCTATTTGTACACTTTTGTAGCTGTAATCCATCTCAAATGATTAAAATGGCTCACCTATTCTATCTATATCTTTTTTTATCATAATATTTATGTACATTTTCTGTGTATCAAATACTGTGTTTGTGTACCAATGCATTATTTCATTTTGGGATATTACACATTTTTTCTAGGAAGGGTCACTTCACCACTCCTCAAAATCAAAGGGTAAATTTTCTTCATGAGTAACCATCTTGTAACTATGTTTTTATTGTCTGCACCAGGTCTGTTCTGTGTGGCAGCATCACCGAGCAACCCTTGTCTAGAGCATCTAAGTTGAGTCATCATCACATCCATGGAGTCTGTCCCAAGTCCATGTGCATCCCGCCATATTACTCCATCCTTCATTTCTTTGTTCCTATCTCATGTCACACATTTTGGCCTTCAGTCATACTATCCCCTATTCCCTCCAATTTCAAGTCAGTAGCTACTAGGTCATCAATGCCATTTATGCTCTAATGAGGGAAGTCATCAGCCTGCCACTCAGTACCCGCCCATTCCACCATTATCCTTGGTGTTAGTCTATTAGTCTCTCTACAATTATCCATCGGGCCTTAGTTGAGGATCCCTTATTTCATCATCTATTTTAGAACTCCTTTTGTCGACATCAACTTAATCATTCTAGAAGATAGGTATAGAGGGTGGTGTACCTTGGTTCCAGCTTCCACTCTTGTTTAGTGCCTCGGACTAGGAAAAGGGACTTTTTATTTCCCTTTGAATTGATTGTTTCTCAGTTCCAGTTCCTTATGAAATGATCAAGATCTGTATACTTGATGGTCCATGATGCAGCATATTGTACCAATGATTCGTGGGTGTGCATGAGATGTTTCAGACCTTATGAGGGGGTGGCCCTTCAGGTAGCCCCCAACATACCTGGATGACCTCTCTACTACAACCTTGGATGCAACTCCATAGATTTTATGGTTCCGACCTCTGCCGCTTGTAGCACCTCTTTAGTTTGCATGTATCATTCATATTTTTAGAGCACTTTCCTCTTTTATAGGGCCTCTTTTGTTGTACTTATATCTCATGTACTCAGCTATTATTGTATAAGTCCTGGATATTTTCTTAGGCACAGTATGTATGTGGGATCCATTATCATGTTTTCCTCTAGCCCATGCTTATCCCATCATGTACTATATAGTTCAGTCCCTTGTGTATTGGATGCATCATTATTCTTTGAACTTTGTTATCTCGGCAGGCATGGGTATGCCTCCCTCGCCTCATGTAGAATAGGTAATCACTAATAAAAGAGACTTATCACACCTGTAAGTCTCACCTCCTCAGGGTCTTGTCCTCTAGAACTTTAGTCTACCTTATATTTCTCTCTCCTTGACTCCCCCCTTCAGCGTTTAGTGATTGAGTTCTTACAATGTACTTTAGTCATACGATTAGCTCCTGACGCTCATACGCTAGGGGGAAATCATAGGGGCTTCACTCAAGGAACTTGTGACATATCACGTGCATTCATGGCATACTAAACAATACCCCTAATTTGACTACATGTTGGAAAATACCTCTAAAAATCACATTATTTAATCCCCTACCAATATGAACCCAATACAACTTCCCAATTTATAAAACCTCTACCTTCACTAGATATTGTAGGTATCCATTTTTTCATTAACATTTTTATACCCCTTTATATTTTTTCATTAACTTTGAGCTCCATTTTTTATACCTGTCAATATAAAAACCGATTATGCCCTATATATCCCCCAATATATTATGTCATTTTTACCTCAATGCATATCCCCCAATATGAACCCACGTGGTATGGTATTTCTCCCCCACTGAAGCCCCTGTGGAGGAAATATATTACACCAATTTTTGGTCACCTAACCTATTACTATTATATCGACCAAAGTACACCATGTAAGATCAATTTTACCATATTAAAATTTCTTTCACTATGAAAAATAACTTAGTAATCCATAATTTATTAAGCTGTTTATCTTCTAAACAGGAAACCCCATGAGGAATAATTGAATAAATCCTTATTTGTTTGATTTTCCTCAAGGGATAATTAATTAAACCATAGTTTAATTAGTATTCCTGGTCATATTTAACCCAAATTAGGAAAATTAATTAGATAAATCATTATTTATCTTATCATTTTCTAGGAATAATGATCTAAAACACTATTTAAATAATATTCCTTGTTAAATTTAACTAAATCATTGATAAATAATTGAATAAATCATTATTTACTTAATTAATAAACCATATTCTTAAAATAATAAATAAATCATTTATTTATTTATTATTTACAAATAAATGGATTTTACCAAATTCAAATTCTTTTTCCCTAAAAAAAAAAAATATTCCATGAAATTTGGATCTAGATTTGGTTAATAATATTTTAATTATGCACCAATATCTAGACTAACTCAATATTTTTTTATAAATAGAAGGGTTTTTCCATTCATTCACGACCTTTTTTTTCCTAAATATCACTCTGGATCTATACTTTTGTTTTTACTTCGATCCTCCATCATTGTCATATTTTTCTACTTTTTTCATCTGAGCTCCCTTTGAGTTTCATTTTTGTTTGGGTTTTCTACACCATCAAGAGAGAGAGATCTTATATCTTAAGTGCTGAGGACATAAAAGAACCCATCTAATGGAGGGGGACTAGTAACATCTTTCTGTGTTCGCTTGCTAGGTGTCATAATACAAAAAAATATTTAAAAAATTATTGTCTTGTTCATTGGATGTATGGAGTAATTGTTACTTATTGCTTGTTTTTTAATGTCTTTAACCACATAGATCTAGATTTTTTTAGAATTTATTCTGATCACTAACTACAGATCTAAGGAAATTGACAGCCATCTTTGATGTTAGGGTTGTTTGGGATGCACAACTAAAGTGAGGTATTTTCATACACTTGCGATTAGAATTTACATTAACATTAGATAATAAGTGAGATAAAGGATCAAGGGGTGTGCCATAATCTATCGATTTATCTACCCAATTGATTAAAGAAAAAGTAAGGGATGCACAAGCTTAATAGATGGCTTCATAATCTATCTCAAAGAGGCTAAGCGACATTATAGATCCAAAACTTTGGAAGTTAATTTCATGAGGTACAATCCATGGATAAACTATGATTACAGAGGATGATATCATATTGATATAAGAAACCAAAGGTGAGGAGTCAAGAAGGAGAGAAGGAAATGAAAATGTCCCTATAAGCGATGAATCCTTTAATAATTTAACTCAGACATGTTGATAGGAATGTAGAATTTCCCTATAAGAGGGACACTTCCAATAACATTAGAATCAAAGGTGAAAAGGGTGAGTCGATCTATGAATATCATCATGCCTTTATGAGGAAAGGAAATCATACGGAAGTAAGTGAAAATGACGAAAGCCATAGCGTAAACCAACATACATCCAAGCAGAAGATTATAATCAAGAGATATGTCAATAAATTATACTTCAATGGAGACAATTTCCCCCCCTAGTTCTAGTTGGAGAGAATTTATAATTCCATAGGGTTAATACATCCTTGCATTAAAGGATTTTAATTTTGTGGTCGATATACTTGGTTGGGGAAAACCAATCACCTTCCAGCAATAAATGGACATAATGCAGGTTCAAGCTCCTTCATCCACAATAGAACGATCAATGTTCTTACCACAGACGATCAACTGGATCATAAAAGCTTACAGAGAGGTAAGCCAAGGGATATAATTTTCATGGGAGAAAACCACTAGTTTGGAATCCGATGGATCGAAACATCTAATAGCTGATAGCAAGATATTCTATTAGGTGGGCCAATTTCGTAAGGGTTGGCATAGCTGATGGAGACTAAGCCAAGTCTTAAACTATGTTATAATTTTTGGAAGCTCTTGAATGGGGGTTGAAATCAAAATTATGGATAAGAAACTTCAGAGGCTTAATATTAAATTTTTTAAGAACCAGAGGTGGAACAAGATCATATGATGGTGGTTCTAAAATGAAAGGTTGATTAGTAGCTTGAACATTCATTGGATTCACAATATGATTGTTTCGAGTGGTTTCCATAACATCCTATTTCAGCTTTGAGGAGGAAAGCGTCAAAATCATGCTAGAGGAAGAAGGGTCTCGGGAAACCATATGAGTCTCCTAATTGGGAAATGGGTCGATCAACACAGCAGGAGAAGTGGAATATTTAAGAAAATGGTTCACTTCATCATGGTGTGGAAAATCATGTGTAAATTGACCCTTGTTGCAAATAAATCATGGGTATCGAGGCTTTTGTTTCTCATTGGAAGATGAATTTGTTTTTTTATCCTACAGTGATGAATATTTGTTTTCCTTCCCTTTTCATTTATTATTTATTCCAATTTTTTGTTGAGACTTTCCTTTATCAAATTAAATGAAATTTATCTCAGAAACAGAAGCTATAGGAGGGTGGGATTCAGGGTTTTCTGCCGGAGCGATGAGAGAAATAACAGATGGTTTACTCGCCAACTACAAACTAGAATAATTAATCAAGCCATCGGTAGCATGGGATTATTTATCAGGTGGAGAATGAAAAATGTTTTAAGGTCTTAGAGTGTTAGGTATCTTATCATATAGTGTGCCCAATTGGGTATAAACGAAATCCAAATATTGAGCATGAGAAATGACTTGCTCTTTGATCTCAACTCCACCTTTGGCCACATCTTCTGTTATGGGGGCTAGCAGAGATTTAGTAAATGATTCTGCTAACAACTAATAGGGAGCATAAGCCTTGACTAACCATCGGTGATGCCTCTTCTCATGAATGTGATTTGAAATGTAAGTGGAATGTAACTTTTTGAATTTAGTCAATAGTTCTATTCCAGTTTCGTATTTGATGGGAAACTAGAAATGCATGAGGAAGGTAGTGGCTAAAGTGCTGAAATCATGAAACAAAACTATAGTTAATTCAATATACCATTTAGTTGTAGTACCTATAAGCATTCATGGAAAACACAAAGTCGAATAGAATCATCGTTAAGGGAGTTAGATTAACACTATATATGATACACCATAACATGCATCAATGGGCCTTCTCTAGGATTCCCATTGGATTTTGGTATATTAGAAGGAAACTTGGTGGGAATAATTGACCACCTTGGAGAATGATAAATGGGATCATTAGTAAGATAAATTAAGTCTGGAAATTCGAGAGTAGCTACAAAAGGCAACTGTTTATTAATGTCTAGAGGAGCACGGCGTGGATATGAAGGGATAGCCTCAGAAACATGCACTTGCATTCCTGGATAAGGATGCTTCTAATAATAACCTGGATACTAGAATTAGGAGGATTCTAATAACTAGCATACAAGTGATCTTTCTGTCTAGCTCGAGGATGATAATAAAGCTACTGGAATGGTTGGGTGTGCACTTGATGGCCTTGAAAGGCGCTTTATGTGGTCCATAGTGTTCCATGATAGGGGTCTGCATTTCTTCATGGTAAGGTGGGTTTGATTGGAATTGCGCCAAATGTTTTATAATTTGACCAATTGGAACTTGAGGAGTACCTTTTCGAATAAATTGAGAAGGTGAGACACCTTTTACGGGTTGGGTAAGTAGGACCTGGGGAGAGCCATATACTGTTGGAATAGGTTGTCAAGGTTGGCTCACATATATTTGAAATTTTTTAGATGTTGATGGATAGATGAGAATATGGGATGAAGATTTTTCCATTTGAGGATTCAACAATCGATCCCAAAATGGACGAGGTTGAATGGGTAAAGTAGGTTTACAAGCACTGGAACCCATTCAAGGATAAGTAGTAATATAATTCGATAGGCTACCATATTGTGGTATACCAACAACATGTTCCCCCCTATCAATATGGGATGGGATGATGGAGGAAACTATGATCCAGATGGAGGGTACCCAACATAAGGAGAGTTAGGTTGTTTAGGGTAGCTTTCCCCACTGACATAGGGTCCAACCTACTCCTCTATCATATGCATAGGTGGAGGAAGTGGAGAAGAATAAGTGGAATTAATAAGAGAAGTAATAGATATTATTATCGAATTAGATGACATGAGAAAGGTCGAAGGACTCGAAAGTGCATCATAAAAGGTACCAGTTAATAACTGATAACTAGACGGGACATATGGGCCACCATACAAATGAGTTCCGTGTGATGTTAAAGATGTAGATGAGGAAGCAACGCTTGATGTCTCAACCATAGTAGTGGACTTGGGCTAGGATGTTAAATTAGTTCCAGTCATTGTTAACAATCGCGCTGAATATTGTCACAAGAGATCTACGGTTAAGCCCAAAGAATCAGGTAAAGGAGTTTGTGTTGGAATTTGAAGAGATGGAAGAGGATTGGTTGGATAAAAGTGGAGTCCTTCCCAATGAAATGGATTAGCAGTACAAGGCTCTTATGGAGGTATCTATTCAATACTCACAAGTCCATATGGAAGAGGTTCACCGTTAGGCCCAAGATATATCTATCTGAGACAAAGGAAGAGAGGAGGAAGGTCCCGGATCAGTAGGTAAATATGGTTGAGGTTTCGTAAGTTAAACAACCTTAGCAAGTAGAGAATCTAACTTAGGAATGTCAAGCTCAATGAACTTAGGTAACAAAGTTTCAAGGACTTTTGTTTCCATTATGTAAGCCTAACCAACAATATTAGATGTCATCCCAGGTTAGGAACTCAAAGGGATAGATGATTCTGGTAGATCAATATGGGGAGGAGGGCCAAAAGTAGTTATTGAAGTTCCCGATTTGGAAGTTTGCATTTTATAATCCTTTTGAAGACAGTTAGGAGTACTCTCTCAAGGAAGAGGAGGCTTATTTTTCATTCTACGTGAACTATGGGGAGGGGGAATTTATTATTCCATGTTCAATAATAAATTTTATTAAGAAAAAAAGAAATAAATAAAAAAAGAGGGTAATCTAGGCATAAAAGATTAACAAGAAATCATGAAATGAAATATACATGTTAGCGAACCAAGGAATTAAGGTACATAATCTAATATCCCTAAATTTTTTGTTCGATGTATCATGGTATACAAGGCGGTACACTCGGTTACCTATGGCGAGGATAGAAACCTATAGGGGACTCCCCAAATATACTCAATAGTACGTGGGAGTATAGTCCATAGTAGTGTTGTTAATGTGTAACAGTTCAATGAGAGTGTTCCCATATACTTTTCATGCGAGGAATGGAATCTGATATACCCGAAGGTACGCGGAGAACGATCTTATACACTTACGTCTGTGGAATGAAATTTCACCCATGGGATGCAATGCTGGAAAACAATGACAAATTCTATTCTTAACAACACCAAAACACTTCTCGATCCTAGAGCTATAGATGTTTGTGTTAATGTTATAAATGTTCCTTAAGTTGATTCAATAAATGTTACTATTTATATTTTATTAAGTTTCATTTTTGGGGTCACCATGAATGTCACCTAAATATCCTAAAATGCAAATCTAGCATGAGAAAATAGGAATATTTCTCTTTCAACAAAAATATAACTAAAGAAGGGAAGAAACAATAAATATGGAACATATAATATGCAACAAAAAAGATGTAAGATGAAATTTCCTTTCCAATGCAGTTGTTCTTATGTTAATGAACATGCAAAACTGTAAATGGAAATGCGAAAAAAATTATTTTCACCACGAAAAAATTTTAAATGAAGAAAAATAATATGTAAATGCTTAATCACTGATTCATATAGAATTTTTAGAATGAGGAGTAGAACAAAAATTCATCCAATTGATAAAAAATCAAACATAATCATTTTGCAAGCAACCAAGTGATAAGAACAAAGAGAAATCAACACCAATTCTTACGAAAGGAAAAAAAATGGAAAGATGCATTAGAGAGACTGTAATACACTCAAGAATTGAGGAAGTTCAACTGGAAGTAGGATAATAAAATAGAGGCTCAAAAACCAAGGAAAAATTGGTGCAAAAAATAGCAAAACGGAGGTGCAGAAGTGGCACCAGTGCTTTGCAACGTTGGTAAAAAGTGGGTCCATGTGAGGTGCAATGCTCTGTTGGACGCAGTCAAGGAGAATTGGTCCTAAAACTAACTCAGATGATGATGTTTAGGTCTAAAACTCCGAGGTATGAAAGGAATATGCTTATGTCTTTGTGCAAGATGATGAAAAGGGGGAATAGGATGTTGATTTTTCCCATAGGAGGTTCATTTATCAGATGTGAAAAAATAGCCTCTAACAACTCATTTTAAATATAGAAAGACATAATGATAAAGATAACAGGGTATTACATACTCCCCCTATTTTTAATCAAAATTTTCCTTGGTGTTAATTGTTGAATAAATTAAGCTTCGAAAGTGTACCAAATATGTCTATTTCATTTATTTTCTAAATCCCAAGTATACCCCAGAGGTGTAAAGTGCTTCTACTACACTTGAACCCAAGCGATGAATCAATTCCAAAGAAGGATCTATTTCCGATCAAAGATGTGAATTTGCTCTGCCAGGGATACCCTTCCGGTTCCACTTGTATCAAATTTCAATCAATAATGTGATAATTATCATGGAAATATTTTTTTAACAAATACACTTGAAAAAAGTTGCGCATATTGATATGGCTAAGTAAATCCAACTGATATGCCATTGGTCCAACTCTGTCTAAAATATCAAAGGGTCCGAAAAATCGTGGTTCCAATTTTGTACAGGTTCCAGTTCTTGAGGTAATTTTTCTTGGTTCTACCCTTAAATATAAATGGTCTAAAATCTTGAATTCCTTGTGAGTTTTCTTATAATTGACATAATTTTTTTTCCTATCTTGTGTAGTTTAATGTTTTATCTAAGTTTCTACACCACCTATTCTATTTTTTCAATGCATCTAGCCCCAAGATTAATTGAACTTCTCATTGACTCCATCTGAGAGGTGTGTAGAATTTTCTGCCATGCAAAGCTTTGAAGAGACTCATTTTCATTGAGACTTGGTAACTGTTATGAAAATAAAATTCTGCCAAGTGTAGAAAATCCTCTAATTTTGTAGTTTTATCCTTGACGTACATCCTTACCATGTCATCTAGAATATGATTAGTTCTCTATGTCTGCCCATATTTTTGGGGGTAGTATGGAGTGCTAAAGTTTAGTTGTACTCCCATGCCTAAAAATAAGGGTCTCAAAAATTTGGAAGCAAATTTGGCATCTGTATCAGAGATTATCATCCTATATACTCCATGTAATCAGATATTTTTTTAATAATTTAATGTTGGCGATATGTGTTGTCCCATAATTAGACTATACTGGTATGAAATGTGTTTCCTTGCTTAAAGTTTCCACCACAACCATAATGGGATCATGTTGGCGGTTAGTATTTGGAAACACAATATTATAATCTATCGAAATTAATTCCCATTTCCATTCAGGAATGGGGAATGGGTTTAGAAATCCAGTAGGATGTTTGTGCTCCACCTTTACCTAATGACATTCTAAACATTTCGATATGTATTCTCCCACTTCCTTTTCCATACCCAGCTATAAAAATTCATTCCTTAATGATGTTACCATATTTTTATATCCATGATGTACCGCATACAGTTTCTTATGATGTCCAATTAATATAAAATGTTTCAAAGAACTCACATTAGGATAATACAATCTAATTCTGTGGATTAACAAATTTTCAGAGTTTTCTGCAGGTTTTGTTGAATTTCCAGGTATTTATGGTATTCTAGTATGGAATTTTTAATATTCCCCACAAAATATGTATTAATAATGCTAACAAAGACCATCATTATGGCATGTCAATTTCTTATAAATGCATCTAGAATTTTATTTTATTTTCCTTTTATATGTTTAATGTCAAACTCGAATTCAATAAGAAAAGATAACCAACTACACTATCTAGCATTAAGATTTGGTTGGCTCAAAAATATTTGAAGATGATATGATATGTCACCAAAGTAAGTTTTTTTGCTAATAGGTACATCCTGCACATTATTAAAGCATGTTTTACAACAGCCAACTCTAGGTCATATACTGCTTAGTTTGTTTTGTGCGTTTTCAATTTCCTAGACTCATATGCTATTACTGAATTCTATTGCATCAAGACTCCCCCTAACCCTTTCAAATAAGCATCCATGTAGACAATAAATTATTTATTTAGATATTTTATCTATAGAATAGGAGCCACTGTAAGTAAATGTTTCAATTTTTCAGAGCTTTCCTAACATTTTATTGTCCACTGAAGTTAAATTCCTTTCTTTTGTAAGGATATAATAGGGTAGGCCAGTTTATAGAATCATTCTATGAATATTCGGTAATATCTAGTGATTCTCATGAATGAACCAATAACTGACACATCTTTAGTTATGTGAAAATAAAAATAGCCTTCATCTTCTTAGGGTCAACAGACAATGCCTCCTTTGAAATGACCTGACCCAAAGATTGTATTCTATCTTTAAAAAACTCACATTTTCTCAATTTAATATATATATCATTTTCGTTTAATGTTTTTAGCACTAACATTAGGTGTTCCTTATGTTCTTTTTCATTCTTGGAATACACTAAAATGTCAACTATAAATACTAGCACAAATTTGTTAAGGTAATTTTTAAGTAAATTTTTCATTAAGCACATAAAGGTTGACAGTGCATTAGTAACACAAAATAGTAACACTACAAATTCATAGTGACCATATCGGGTTCATAAAGTAGTATTATTAATGTCTATATCCTTTATTCTCAGCTAGTGATACCCTATCCTTAAATAAATTTTGAAAACATGTTCTCTCCCCTCACTTTATGAAACAAATCACCAATACAGGGTAGCGAGTATTTATTTTTGAGGATTAGCTTATTTAATTATCGATAATCAATGCACATTTTGAATGTGCCATATTTTTTCTTAATAAGTAGCATAGGGCCCCCCTATGGTGAGACATTGGGTCTAATGTATACTTTCTCTAGCCATTCCTGTAAGTGTATCTTCAATTATAATAATTTTGTAATACTCATTCTCTAAGGATCTCTAAAAACTAGGGTGGTACTGAGCACAGTATCAATGGAGAAATTGATGTATTTGCGAGCAGGTGAACCTAGGATTTAGTCTAGAAAAACATCCTAAAATTGATTAATGATTGACCTTGTATCTAAATTTTTATTTTCTAATTATTGTTTATTTGTTTCCACCTGCACAATGTCTAACTAATACCCTTTTCTTGCAATCCTTTTCAGTTGTAAAGATGATATTTTTCTGGCTGATATAGGTTTTGGTATACCTTTAATTAACTTGGTTTTCCATCTTGACTCACACAACTTACTATTTTCTCTAAAAAGTTTATAACAACTCATTGTTTCCCCAACCATTCCATGCCTATTAATATATCATATGAACCCAAAAAAAAAAAAATGTACTTACGTGGAATATTCATTTAAGTTGATGGGACATTGTCTTGCTTGGATGCATAGCTTTCTTTTTGTGACAGTCTTTAACTGTACCAACCATGCAGTCTTAAAATTTTCATATTTTAATTCATATTTTTCCACAAGCAAGGGACTAATGTAACTTAAACTCGCCCCTAAATCAATTAAAACATAAACCTATTTTTTTTAAATAGTACCATCAATCTCAATCATCATAGGCTAATGTTCAACCTATCTATCCTCCAAGTCGGCACTCCTGCTAGGAATGTCTCTGGCAATGTCATTCATAGTTGTTTCCTTATGGACAGTTTGAATATCATGAATGGATTTGGGATTATGTGGGAAATATCTCAATAGGTGTGCTTGACTACACCCCTAGCACTTCAGAAGGTCTCTCTCCTTAACCTTATTGATATTTTTATTTTTCAAGTTCATGGGTTTGGAACGAGTCTGAGACTGTGTTGGCTGATTTAAATTTCCCTTCGTTAAATTCTTCCATTGATGGTACTTCTAAAAATTCTTAATAAAAGATGGTTTCTTCCTTTTTGATCCCATTGAATTTATGTTCATGTCCTTACCTTATCGAGGTTTTAAACTTTCACCGCTACTCTTAAACTGCTAGTAGCACAATATTGCTTTCCTTACTGCCTCATCCATTGTCTTAGGATTTTCAAGCTCAATCCTTTATTTTTAAGGGGCTAGTAAGAAATTTATTAATAATCATACCTTTTCTTTATCCTCTTCAATACAAGGGCATATTGTAGTAAATTGGTAATTTTTTCCACAAGCTCATCCATTATTAATTTCCCAACATTAATTCATGAAACACATTTGCTCGATTGTCATAATACCATTCATTTATATATCGATACTTGAACTATATCTAGGATTCCTTCGAGAAAATTTTCTTCCCATCCAAGGTATGTATTGCTTTGGAATTTTCCCACAAGAGAGCATCTTTACCTTGCGGTGAGTAAATGCCTAATCTGGCTCTGAAATTTCTCTCACATTCATACATTTGGACATAATTGGTCATGTTTAGGATCCATGCCTCAACATCCTCTTCCCTCTCCCCATCAAAATTATGGGGTTTTATTTTCCTAAAAACCCCTTGCAACTTCACCCTCTTCTTTATTTTTTGATTTTTTGGGTAAGTCTTATCTGAATAACATCCACTTTCTAACTTCTTTGATTCCATCTCCAATCTCTTTATTTTCAGTGCTTCTGGCTCTGTCATTCTGTGACTAGAATTTTTAGTCAACTATGTTATCATTCTTTCCTTCTCCTCACTACCCTTTAGAATTAGTTTGTTGTTCTTTCTGAGGTGAGCCAACTCTTGCTACAAGTTTTTCATAATATCTATAAAATAAAATGTTGGTCGGGTACTTTGGTTTCTCGACTCTATATATAACTCCTCTCATTTTTCAACAAGTGGAGAGGGTTATTATTCATTTTTTAATGGTACTATTCACTTGAATACCTTATAGTCAACACAAACTAGTGTTAGAAGATTAATCTTTAATTCAACCCTGTGGTTTTACACATATCTAATTATTACTATGGTGGTTCCTTTTGAGACTGGGTTTTGAAACCATGCTCTGATATCATTTTCTGATATCATTTTGTCACATCGCTCATTTATACTATACATTTTTTTTCCATATACTATTCTTATTGCTACTATATACTATTCTTATGGTTACTATAGGTGGACTATTTCCTTTTATCATTGTCAACTTTATAATCCACGATATTTTGTTTCTTTTTATATTACACCCTCCTCCCCAATTTTTTTTAACTAGTGTTCCACATTCTTTAGTTGTCCGTATATAATTCCTAATGTATATACATATATTAGTCCCCTAGAATATTACTATGTCAAGTTCTGATCCCCCTCCCCCTAAATTAAATCCGTAGCTACGGTCACTATAGAATAAATTTTAATCATATCTTGCACCTTAATTTGGTTAGTAATGATCTCATTACCATTAATGTATCTCCATATTTCCATAACCAACATTTGGGAAATTAATGTGATGGGAGTACTACACTCCTGTACTACTATGCTACAAATAAGAGTTCGCCATGACTCCATGTGCCATGTGACTTTCACATGGGAACCCAATCCTACTCTAAGAACGACATAGATGGTTTGAAGTTATTGTATGATTGGACCCACTTTTCCAAACCATATGTCACCCTTTTTTGTTCCTTACCTTCCATTCTGCCTGGTGTTCAACTCATAGCTTGCTGACAGTAGGAATTATAGGGCTTGACATGTTAACTCTTTCCTATGCCATGAACATGCCTCCATTTCCTTCTCCTTTCGCACGGGACAACTGGTCATTTTAATGTTATGGTATGTTTTATTTTTAGTGTTTTCCTCTCTGAAACTTATTTACAACACGCTACGAGTTATTTTGTGTTAATGCTACCCCTTGGAATATAAATTTTAGTCTCACTCTAGTCAGCCTGCGAGACTCGCAGAAGTCCAATTCTAGAAGTTTCAGAGTATATTCTACAGGTGATTTTTTTTTTCTTTTTTTTTACACTTGTTGGTTCGCATTTACTATTTGAGGTTTTATATAATCGATACCTTCTATCATGGCTAATTTGGGGTCTATTTTCTTTCTCTTTCCCAATTTTATCATGCTAGTAGGTAGACCAACCTATGTGTCTAAGTAAAAATCCCCTTGCAGCCCAAAAATAATTTTCTAGAGTCTTCTGCTACCTAAGAATTTGGGGTTTTCTTTCATTGCAAGATATTGACTTGTCTTTTCTATCTTTTATGTATCCTCTATTGAAAAGTCTCCAGTAATTTGAAATGTTATTATATACCCAACTCGACAATATTTCCAGTGTTTTTACATTCCACAAAAAAAAAAAAGAATTAAAAGGGGTCTTCTCTATTGCAGGAATTACAATTGGGTTTCTCTTTCATTTATCATAACCTTGTGATTTTCTAAAACATCACCTCGTTACTTGGTATTTTATAACATTTTGGTTATTTTTTACTGCATGTAACGAAAATATATGATTTTAGGCTTCATTTTTCCTCCACAACATGAATTAATTTCTTCCCACTGAAAACCCCTTAGCTTTCCACAGGTCAGTTTCATGTTTTCGGCGCTAAGAAGTTCATTATGAGTGTCTTATGATTGGCCTCTCCCTTATTGTAGATTTTTTCTCATAGAAATTTCTCATTCAAGATATCATCCCATAAGGTTTGGTTTATTGGTAGCAACCATACTATAGCCTTGGAATGTGTTATTTATTTCTTATCGTATATACTGTGGGCTAGTTTATTTTGACCACAACTTGTTATTCCTGGGAATTTCATAAGATTGTGATTTGTATATCCTTTTTTGTTTTCCCTTTGATGTCGTTGTATCAATCTAAATGAAAGACCATACCCTAGGGTTCTTTTTTTGAATTATATTTTGAATTGTATACAGAAACAAGATTTCATGATGATATAACTCTGAAGTGATTTATTCTTAAGGTTTCCCTTTCCATACTTGTGATTTCCATTTTATGACATAGGCACACTTATTTTAGTATGATTTTCTAAATGGAAAAATGGGAGTTTATATATCTCAGATGAATGAAGGAGATTACCTCAACTTGTTTAGGCTATATTTATAAATGGACTATTTGAATAACTGTGATATTCTAGTAGGGAAAAGACATTCTCAATTTTTCTTTATTAATGTGGCTTTATTTATTTTGTTCTTATGTAATGGTACACTATAGACGTTGAAAAATTAACTACAATCATTTCGCTCAAATTTGTTGTGGTTTCTAGTTGCACCTGAAGGCATCTATTTCCTAATTAAACTCAAGTTATAATTATGGTTCCTCTATTTGTATTCAAAGGTATTGCCGATTTATAAGTGACTGTATTCGAAATATCAACCTATGTATTTTTTCTGTTAATTAAAATTCAAAATTTATGAATGTGTTATATTTCAATTATAATTTCTTACGGATGACGCTTCTTGTTTTTTTTATTTTTCTATTTCTCACTATTTCTTTCTTTTCTTATTGTACCCACTATCGAATTGAATTCATACTTCATTTATCAAAACCTATATATATGGATATATACTCATTCTATTTTCCAAGCCATGAACATACTTTGGTTCTAAATTGAACTCCAATAACCATTATTGATTTCTCCATCTTTCAAGGTTTTGTTTAGATAGGTGAAATTTTCCACCTTTGAATTTATGTTTATTATAACACTTGGAAACCATATGGTGGCTTTACTATAGCCATTATCAATGAAATTTTTGTTTCATGTATGTTTACACACACATACATGCATATGCAAGCGTTAAGTTAATTTTACAGACTCGTTGACCTACATTGGAAAATTTAATGTGAAATAATTTTAGTTTTGGTCATTTGTAGATATTTTAAGGGGTTTGTGATGATTAACCCCTGTCTGATTCCCTTCTATACCATTTTCATTGACCTCAAGGAGGATATGTCAATCCTGCAGTAGTGAGTTTTTATTTTTACAAAAAAAAATTGAGTATATACATTGAATGTGTTAATCTCATATTAGCATTGCATCCCTAGAAATTATAAGTATAATATCTTGTACTTATACAAATTCCCATTGATATCATATATATCCTAAACTTTCATTCTCTATTTCCTACCCATCACAACATAACCCAATATTTGAATATGTATTTTTACGACTCCATTATCTACCTCGCATAGCTGATCATACCACACGGGGAAAATACATCCTTAACTATAATTAATTTTCCCATGCCACACAAAAATTTAAGGAAACACACCATAATTAAATCAGGAACATGTAAACCATATAATTTTCATTACATCTACAAACATTGCTTCATACACATTTTCGCCAGTAATATTTTCCTTTTTCCTAGGAAAACATATTTGCATAGCTAATTTGGAAGAAGTTACACATCAAATGATTTTTATTGTAGTATCTTACTTTATTCTCAACATCCATACTCATAATAATACAGTCGCTCCACACATACATGCATAGGAATTTCAGTAAGTAACTACAATAAGCTGATA
The DNA here is from genome assembly GCA_034641835.2 of Pinus albicaulis. Classification (NCBI taxonomy): domain Eukaryota; kingdom Viridiplantae; phylum Streptophyta; class Pinopsida; order Pinales; family Pinaceae; genus Pinus; species Pinus albicaulis. Next base: position 1,485,479,512 of record CM076581.1, read on the forward strand.
AAAATATACTTAAGTAGTCAATCAACATCATCAATAAAAATTACATGTTTAGGTAAACAATATAACATAGAAGCACTCAATAAAGAACATATCCATAATTTTTTTCATATAACCAGAATTCTAACTGTAATTGTAAATTGGAACTACAATTGGGAAAAACACTATTCCTCCCCACCTTGAACTGAGATTTTTTCTTACCACAAAGTCAACAACTTCTTTGATTCCCAAATAATGCATTTTATACATTTGGTTCCCTAGAAATTTTTTACTTAGAAGTGTGTCGTTTTTATTACGTCTTCCAACATACTTTCCTAGACTATATTTGATTTGTGTTTTTGAGAAAGGTGTTTCTTCCTTTTTATTTAAATTTCACCTTTCTCTATCATCGCGCTTTATTCCACCCATACTGAGCACCTTTCTCTAACTATTTTATTTAATGGAATTTTCCCTATCATATTATTAAATCTCATTTATTATCTCCTAAGGATTTTTAGGAGTCCCTTTTAGGGAAGATTTATTTTACTCTCATCCATCAAATATGGGTTTCCAAATTTCGCAATAATCTCTTTATTCTAGTGCTTTTTTCTCATGAAATTTCTAGCTTTCCATTTATTACTAAAAATTATTTATTAAATCATAAAAATTTCATGTTCATATTCATTCCAAGAAATCATGGCTTTCATACCATCAATTTTATAAAAAATTTAGTCCAAATATAACAAGACGTAATCATAAAGAAACATTGGTATTACATGGTGCAAGCACGCTATTATAGGAAGTTCATAAGGAAATTCTCTTGGATTTCATATCCTATTAAGTCATTACAGAGGAAAGGTAATAAATTTGATTGGAAAGAGGAATGTACGCCTAGTTCTGAGTAGTTGAAGGAGTTGCAGATCTGGACAAAGAGTTGTTTTATGTAAAATTGCTTACAAGAGAGGGCTTGCTGAGTCCTTATGTAGGAAGGAGAAGTGGTATGGTATGAATCAACCAAAATGAATGAGCATGACCAGAATTATCCCACATGTGATATTGATTTGGTAGCAATCATTCATGCATTGAATATGTGAAGGCACTATCTTCTTGGCAGGAGGTTTGTACTAATGAGTGATCACAATGGATTCCAATATCTATTTTACCAATGCAACCTAAATCCTAGACAAGCTAGATGGATGACCATGATAAGTGAGTTCGAATTTGAGATTAGGTACCGTAAAGGAAAATAGAACAAGGTTGTATATTCTCTTAGAAATATGATACAGGTGAATCATATAGAAACTATGACATCCTATGGTTCATATTAACATGATTGAATATTGCAAGAAAGGTGATAGGATTACAAGTATAAGGAGCTTATCCACAAGTTAGAGTAGGGTATGCATGATCACGATGTGTATTATCATCTCTCAACAGATGGTTTGATCATGTTTAGGGATAGGATATATGTGTCAAACAATAGTCAGCTCAAGAATATTATCATGAGGGAATTTCATGCTAATTCATATTCAGGACATCCAAGATATCAGAATACAATGATAATGGTGAAGAATTTATATTATTGGTCGAATCTAAAAATGGGAGTGGCAGGTTCTCTTATGAGATGCTTGGATTTTCAATAGGTAAAATCAGGTTGTAAGCATCAAGGAGGATTACTACAGCCGAATCCAATTCCAGAGCAGAAATGGGAGGTCATTTCCATGGATTTCATTATATTTTTCTCCAGGGCATCTTAACAACATGATTATATAACTCTTGTGGTTCAAAGGTTGACAAAGGTAGTGCACTTAATTCTAGTGAAGTCTACATATTCAACTAAGGATGTAGCACATATTTTCGTCAGGGATGTAGTGAGGTTGCATATTGTTATGAAGAATATTGTGTCAAATAGGGATGCTAAGTTCACTTCTAGGTTCTAGAAATATTTATTCAAAAGTTTGGGTATAGAGTTGGCCTTCAATATAACTTATCATACACAGACAAATGGACACACACAGGGTCAATGGGATTTTGGAGGACAGGTTGAGAATGTATGTGATGTATCGGTAGTGAAAATGGGAAGAGTATCTTACAATCATTGAATTTTCTTACAGTAATGGGTATCGAGATTATTTTAGGATTAGTTTATATTAGGCACTTTATGGGTGAATTTTTAATACTCCCATAAATTTAAGTGATCCAATTAATAGGGTGTTGATAGGACTACACATGTTGGAAGATATTAAACAAGAAATGCAGGTTATCAAGAAGAATTTAAAGGCAACACAGGATATATAGAAGAGTTATGTAGATCATAACAGGATGTTTAAGGAGATTCAGGTTGGGGAACATGTGTACTTATGCATCAAGGCTAAGAAGAGTTCCTTGGAAATTGGAACATGTGTCAAGCTGGCACCCCAGTTTTATGGACCTTTCAATATTATTGAGACAATTGGACTAGTACCATATTAATTTTCACTCCCTCCAACAGTGAAAGTCCATGATTTTTTTCCATATGTCATTACATAAGAAGTATGTCAAGGATCATGATCATCTGATGGACTGGTCTATATTGCATGTGGAGCCAAAAGGATAATTCCATCCAAAACCTCAGTGAATTTTGCAGAAAAACATTATAATAATTTGCAATCAATAAAGTGAGGAATTTAAAGTGCGAGGGAAGCACTTTGGGGCCGATGAAGCTACATGGGAGATGGTTGATCAGATACAGGGTATGTATCCTTCTCTATTCATTGGTTGAGTTGATGTATTTTTCGTATATGCTTTGCTATGGTATTTTGGTATATGTATATATGTATATGGATGTTAATACATCCATGAATTATGTTATAAAGATCTAATAAGTGGTATGGGTGTCATGTCATTATGGTTGTTATGATTTTTATGGTTGTCATATTGGTTTTATTTTCATCAGTGTTTTCAATGTAAATACTACAAAAATCTAAGTTATAAAGCTCCATGGGTAGTATGTTTCTCTTTTCTGTGGTATTGATCAACATCGGTGTCATTGAAAACCAAGGATTGTGTTCTCCAAAAGGGGAGGGTTCTATAACAACCCTAGTAAAAATTCCATGTAATAATGCTAATAAAGGAAAATAATAACCAAGGTCATGGGGCATGTATTCCAAAATAAATTTTGGGAAAAAAAGAGTGATGGGGATCACTTTTGATTAATTAATGGATATGGAAATTGGAAAATGTAATGTCAAAGTATTTGGAAAGACACGAGGAATTAATTGGCATTTTATTTATGAAATAATGGAAAATAGGAGAAAAGGAAGCCAAAAGGTCACAAGTTACATGTGCAAAGGAAAATGAAGGGAAATTATGGAACTTGATGAAAATAGAGGCCTGATTAATAAAAAGGATTCAAAGGATTAATTTGTAGCTTTTGTCAATTCAAACTTTTAAGAGTTTAGTTGTGTATCTCTCTCATTATTTTATCTCTCTCATACTCTTGGATACTTAGAGTTTTCTTGGATCTTGGAGGAGTGTTACATAATTGGTATTTGTAGAAATAAGGAAAATGAAGAGAAGGAAAGCATAATATGACATCGAGATCAACATCTAGAACAAGTTTTTCTTGCATGTACCAAGTTGCATGTATAATTTCATTGCTAGTTTTGGCATGCATGGCATATGCATGTGGTTTCTCAGTCATTGATACGTCATTGACGTGGAGGATTTCTTGGTTTGATAGTGTATTTTCTTGGCCTTTCCATTTCCTAGATAGCCATGGAGTTTTGGGTTTTACTTATGTTTTCTAGTTGGCGCTCAAGTTCCTTTGGATGTGGGTTGAGTTACTAGTTATTGGAGCCTTGGTTCGACAAACGCTCTGGAAGCCCCATAACAACTTGGGTTGGGTTACTATTACTCGAAGCCTTGGTTGAAAAGACACTTGGAATCCCTTGGTGGCTTGACTTACTATTTTGATAAGCCTAAGTTGGACAAACACTCTAGAGTTTGACAATAGCTGTGGGTTGAGTTACTAGTCCTAGAAGCCTTGGTTGGAACAAACACTATAGATTCCTAGACAACTTGGGTAGAGTTATATTTGGTGATGGTTAGTGATGTCCAAAAATGAGGTGGAATCATTGGGGGAGGGTTGAGGTGGTTTGGCCTACATAAGTCTTCGTTTTTTTTTTTTTTTCATGAGATCCCAAATTCATACTTGGAATATGGCACGAGGGTGATTGGTTGAAAGAGAGATTTGGTTTAACCCAATATGTGAACACTGTTATTGATGAAATAGGTAACTGCACTAGTACCTACTTTTTGACGTAGCAAGAAAAACACTTGATTTTGAAAAGTGGTGATGGAGAATCAAATTATTATTTTTAGCATGTTTTTGGCACTTTAATTTATTATTATTATTATTATTATTTTTCTGTGATGGTTTTTTTGTCGATTTTGAATAGTGGTGGCATGTCATCACTAACATTTTTTTAGAGGATTGATTTTGACACTATACATTTTCTAATGTCTTCTTCTTCTGTGAGATGTTTATTTTTAAGTGAATTTATGTACTTGTGTTTTAAAAAGAAAAAAAATATGTATTTTTTAAAATAAAAAATTGTAATGATGTCTTCACTTTTTCACATAGATAAAAAATGAAAAAAGGGTCAATATTATAAAGTTTATATTTTCTACATCTTTATGTATTGCTAATTAATTTTTCAATGAAAATTGAGTAATTGTCGCTAAAAAACCAATATTTTGAATGATATGACAAAAAATACAAATTTTCAATACAAATAGAATGCAAAAAATACACTTTTAGAGACTTTTTGTTAAAAAAACATGTTAAATAAACTAATTTTTGGGAAAATCTTAATATAAAAACTTAGCATTTTTATTGAATTTTATGTCAAAAAATAATAGTAATCGCATGTTTTTTGTAAAAAATAAGGATTCTTCTCATAAAATATCAAAATCTAAACATTACAAGTGAAATTGATTAATAGATCTAAAAAATGACCTTTGTTTACAAGCATAACTTAAAGATCCTCAACAGTATCAACTAATACATGTTCAACATCATCTATAACATCATTGATGGCTTCTTCCGCAACATTTTCTACTTCATTTTGATCATTCTCGTCTTCTAATGGATCTTTCATGTCTACAAATCTTCCAAAGTGTCCCTTTCCAATCATTCCATATAATGGTGGTTGAGGTTCCTTTTCTTTTTTTGCCACACATGATTCATTAAAATCCCCTTTCCTCAAACCAAATTCTTGCTTCGCATCTGGAAGGAATTCAAGAGCGTTAATTCTTTGTTGAATAAATTTGCATTGCACTGGGTCTTTCTCAATGGAAATGCAATTTCTTCCTTTTGGTAGGCAACATCTAGTGTTGTACCTAATCATCAAGTACAAAAGAAATAACTTTAAGAAAATTAGTATAAAGACATAAAATGTAAAAAATAAAATATTTAAATTTAAATTTGTATAATAAAACTTACCTAAACCTAAAAATAGATCCAAAACCCAATCTCCTTCATTTTTCGGCGTTGCCCGGCCTGCCTCTGGCCCCCGGCTGGGCAGAGGGAAATTCCTAGAAACGCCCTCTACCGAGTTGGGGGCCATAGGTAGGTTGGGAAGTCCTCGACGACGCCACCCGACCGGCCTCTGCCCAGTCGAGGGAATTTCTTGGAATCGCCCTCGGCCCAGTCAAGGGTGATTCTCAGAATCTCTCTCTGCCCAGTCGGGAGCGATTATCGGAATCGTCCTCTACCTAGCCGAGGGTGATTCTCGGAATCGTCCTCCACCCAACAGGGGGTCGGAGGCAGGCCAGGCGGCGCTGTCGAGGGCTTCCCAACCTACCTCCAGCCCCGGGTTGGGCGGAGGCAAGCCGGGCGGTACCGTTGAGGCAGGTTGGGCAACCCTCGATGGTGCCACCCGGTTGGCCTCTGACCCCCAGATAGGCAGAGGGAGATTCTCAGAATCACCCTCTGCCTGGCCAAGGGCCAAAGGCCAACTGGACGGCACCGTCAGGGGCTGCCCAACTTACCTCTTGCCCCTGGCTGGGAGGAGGGCGATTCCGAGAATCGCCCTCCACCCATCCATGGGTCAGAGGGAGGTTGGGAAGTCCTGGACAGTGCTTCCCATCCTACCTTCAGCCTTCGGCCCCTAGCTGGGTGGGGGGCGATTCCAAGAATCATCCTTGGCAAGGCAGAGGGTGATTCCGAGAATCACCCCCGGATGGGTGGAGGGCGATTATGAGAATCACCCCTGGCTGGGCAGAAGACGATTCCAAGAATCACCCTAGGTTGGGCAGAGGGTGATTCTCGGAATCACCCTCCTTCCAGCTAGGGGTGATTCTCGGAATCGCCCTCCGCCCAGCCTAGGGTGATTGTTGGAATTTCCCTCCACCCAGCTAGGGGTGATTCTCGGAATCTCCCTCCGCTCAGCCGTGGGTGATTCTCGAAATCGTCCTCCTCCTAGCGGGGGTTGATTCTTGGAATCGTCCTCTGCCCAGCTGGGGGTGATTCTCAGAACTTCCCACCACCTAATTTGGGGTGATTCTTAGAATTGTCATCCACCCGGTAGGGGGTGATTCTCGAAATTTCCCTTCGCCCACGAGTGGTGTTATCGAGGGCTACCTAGCCTGCCTCCGACCCGGGGCTGGATGGTGGGTGATTCTCGAAATCACCTTCTACCTAGCTAAGGGCCGAAGGCAGGCTGGGAAGCTCTCGACGATGTCACCTGGCTGGCCTCCGGCCCCCGGATGGGCGGAGGGTGATTCTAAAAATCTCAGTTCGCCCAGCAGGGGGCTGGAGGCCCGCTAGGTGGCGCCATTGAGGTCTACCTAGCCTTCCTTTGCCTAGCCGAGGGCTGGAGGCAGGCTCGACAGCCCTCGACAGTGCCACCCATCCTGCCTCCGGCCCCTAGCTGGGCAAAAGGCGATTTTGAGAATCAACCTCGGCTGGGAGGAGGGCGATTCCGAGAATCACCCTCAGTTGGGCGGAGGGTGATTCCGAGAATCACCACCGAATGGGTGGAGGGAAATTCTGAGAATCACCCCTGGCTGAGCGGAGAGCGATTTCGAGAATCACCCCCGGCTAGGCAGAGGGTGATTCCGAGAATGACCTTCCACCCAGCCGGGGGTGATTCTTGGAATCACCCTCTATCTAGCAGGGGGCCAGAGGCCGGCTGGGCGGCCCCGTCAAGGGCTACCCATCCTGCCTCTGGCCTTGATGGGCAGCAAATTAATTTTTTATTTTATTTTATTTTTTTCAAACACAAACTATTTAAATAAATTAATTAAAAAAAAAAAAACTATTATAATAAAAAAATATATATTTAAAAAAAAATAAAAAAAAACAAAAAAAAACTATTCAATTAAAATTTTAAAATATAAAAATAAAATAAAAACAAATTAAAAAATATGTTTTAAAAAATAAACAAAGAAATATAAAAAAATATATATATATATTTTAATTTTATTTATTTTTTAAATTAAAACAATTATTATTTAAAATATAAAAAAACAACTAAAAAAAAAATTAAAACATCTTTTAAAATATAGAAAAACATATATAAGAAGATTTTAATTTTAATTTTTTATTTTCCTAAAACTAAAACAATTATAATTTAAAATATAGAAAAAAAATTTAAAAAATTAAAAAAAAAATCTTTTATAGAAACAAACAAATATATGAATAATAATTTTTTCATTTACTTGTTCATTTTTAAAAATTGTTTAAGTCACATAATTTCTTCATAATTTCATGCTTCAAGTATCTTGAAAACTTAAGATTTAAAAAATTGAGATTTACAACTCGTCATGAAGGTTTTTATGCGCTATGAAATTTTATCTTTAATGTTATGGTTGAAAATAATTACAATTTTAGGGTTGTTTAGAGTCAAGATATTTTATGTTTAACAACATGGATAAAAATTGTTCGAAATGATAAGCCCTTCAGACATGATTTTGTTTATATCTAACATCATCTATCAAAAAATTTAGAATTTTACTTCAATATCGTAATATGATGTCCTTAATTCCATTATTACTATGTGTCAAAAGTGTGACACAATGTTTTTTTTTGTTATTCTAGCATCAACTCGTTTTGTTTTGAGGTTGTTTTTTCAATCATTTTTTCAAGAAATAATTTCGTTTTTAGCATAATTTTATAAAAAGGTGAAATTAGACCTTGAGAAAAAAAAAATGTGTTCTGGAATACACACTTTTTTTGGGGGGGCGTTTTTTCATGTTTTTTTTAGTCTTTTTGGGCTAGAGTTCCCGTTTTGAGGTAATAGTTCCTATTTCATCGGTAACATTGTTTATGGTCTAGTGGTACATGGAAGTCCCTAACTTTATTGGATTTTCATATTTTAATAAGAAATATTTTCCCTTTCGTACTTTCATGAGTAATTTTTCTTGTCATTATGTGGATTTAATGGTTGTTTTCTCATTCTTATATCTCTTTTTATTTGATGGTCATCAGAATTTTTCTTTTACAATTATGATGTATGACTTTCATAGAAATTTTAGTGAATGAATTCCCTAATAGATGATAATTTAGCTATTGGGAGTAGTTATCAATCCTCCTTGATGATTCTCAAATAAATATGAGATCCCTATTGTCAGATATGTTGTTATGACATGTAGATTAAATGTTCATGATCGGTTTGACGAAATTCCTATCATGGATAGTAGCCATATAAGTCAAGTATTTGTTAAATTTTTTTCATTAGTAGCCTTTTTAAATGTTATTTATCATTTATGGAACCTTCATGAAGTTATGGGAAGTGGTCACAGTCCTAATCCTAAAAAAGTGGCTCAGAATCTCGGGTCACTAACACAAAATTTCCTGAAAAAGGGCACAGTTGTGTGGATGCCTTGCTGTGGGAATGATTCTAGAGTCCCAGTCATATGCATACCTTGTCATGGGACCGATTAAGGCTATAGGTCATTGTAAAAGAATTCTCTATCAGATGTTGGACACCTAAAGGGGTTATTTGGCTCCTAAAGTTTATGTATCTTCCAAGGAAGGTCAGATTGGTATTTTCTCGTCAGTTCCACTTCTTTAAGTGTACACGGGGATTGTAATTACATCATAGTAACTCTTCGTCATATGTTTACCCTAGTGGACTAGTTAGCTTGGGTAAATGTGGAAGGAGGATGTTACATGTTAGATTCAACTTTAAGATAGATCTAGGATAATTTTTATATGCACATTCCATATCTAGGTTGGATCCATCTCTCCCCCCCTCTCTCTCTTCCCTACTTCTATACTCTCCATCCCTCTCACCTCTCTCTTAAGTCCTCTCTCTCTTTCTTTCTCTCTCTCCTCCATCTCTCTCTATGTGCCCTCCAACTCTATCACTATCTCCCTCCCTCTCTCCTTCTCTCTCTCCCCTTCTCTACCCCGTCCATCTATATGTATCTCTCTCTCTTGTCCTTTCCTCTCCCTCTCTCTCACCTCTCCTCTCTATATTCCCTCCTATCCTATATCCAACTCTCTCCATCTCCACCTCTATCTCTTTATGTTTTTCTCATTCCCTCCTTATCTCTCCCAATCCAACTCCATATTTATAGCCCTCCCTCTCTCCTTTCCATGCCTTCCTCTCTCTCTTATTTCCTCATTATCCCTCTCAATTACACCTACCTCTCCCTCCCTCTACCAACAACTCTCTCTCTCTTCCCTCCATATCTCTCTCTCTCTCTCTCTCTCTCTCTCTCACACACACACACACACACACATTATTAGTCCCTACCAAGGAAAACCTCTAACACAGAATTGTCTATTGATAATTATTAGTTTAGCATTGACCAATGAAAATTATTATGTTTAACTTTGAAAAAAATTATTTATTTTTAGATATTATTCAAAAAAAAAAATTAAGCATTTGATTTGACCATAACTTAAGGCCTTATTGCATAATTTGCACAATGTAATTCCATGTGGATAATTGACTTACATAATTTATGGAAATGGTTGCAATATTTCTGCATGAATTTTATATATTTGTACTCAAGTAAATAAGGTATCTACTATCAATTACTTCCCACCATATTTTAATTAAGCCTTTTATACTTACTGAGTTACTTCCTACCTTGATTTATATTTTCTTTAGCACATATGTAGAAGTAAAATTGTACTAATCTGTAGACTTTTACTACCCACCAAAATTTATGCAAATTTTCTTTACTTGATTAAGAAATTTACTTATCCACTTCACATCTCAATTTAATATTTACTCCTAAAGAAATAATATAGGATGATTTTTCTATCAACCATTGTTAGTTTACCATTGACCAATGTAACTTATAATTATTTATGCAATTTTTCCTAGAGCATAATTTCTATCTTTTCCACTTCACATATAAATTTCCTATTTACCCCTGAAGAAAGAATATAGGATGACTTTTCTATCAATCTTTATTAATTTACCATTGACCAATGTAACCTATTGTTATTTATGCAAATTTTCCTAGAGCATAATTTCTAACTTGACTTGGAGGGGCTAAGTCCACCTTACGAAACATAAATATAATATAACAAATTGACTTTATTATTTTTATTACTTTTAGAATTTTACTATTAATTTAAAAAATATTTAAATTTTTACAATAAAACATTTGTAATAAAAATAATAAAATTCAATTTGTTATATTATAATTATGTTTTCTGGGGAAACCTAAGCCCTCCAACTCAAGCTAGAAATTATGCTCTTGGGGAAATTGCATAAATAACTATAAGGTGCATTGGTCAATGTTAAATCAATAATGGTTGATAAACAATTCATCTTATATATTTCTTTAGTAGTATCTAATAAATTGATATGCCAAGTGGATAAGTAAATTTCTTGCAAAGAACTTGTACAAGTTTTGGTGGGTAGTAACCACTTGTAGTTCTACACATTTGCAATTTTCTCCTGCATAAGTGTTGAAGAAAAAATAAATAAAAGTTCGAAGTAACTCATATAAGTAAGTTTTTAACATCTTATTCCTATCCATTTTTTATTCAAATACTTGCTTAAATTATGGTGGGAATAAATTAATGGTAGATATGTTAATTAATTGACTATAAGTTATTTTTTAGTATTTTATTTTTAAATGATTTCCTTGCAAACCTTAGGAATACAAAATTACTACACAAATATCTAAAAATCATGCATGAATATTGAAAACATATCCAAATTATGACATAAAATATAAAATATGGAATGAAGTTATCCACATAATATTATATTGTGCAAAGGCTCTCCTGAAAAAAAATATATGTTAATGATTCGATAACCATATTTAAATTTAATTAATAATCACATAAAAGCATAATACTTACAATAAAACAATATAACAAGTTACTTAACCATGAATATCCAACTCAACTTTATCATGGTTATTATTAACTTGTAAATACGTTTTTGTACAATACCATGGATTATCAATACCACATTCCAAAAAAACATAACTCATTTCATAATAAAAATAAAATGTGAAACATTTTAGAAATTACATATAGAATTGATTATATAGCGTGAAAATTATCCATCATAGCACTGAGCGAGGGTAGGAGAGATGAGGAGATACTGACAGAGCTAGAGGATGGCAGAGACAAGGAGAGGTGTAAGAGAGAGGGAGACACACACACACACACACACACACACACACACACACACACACACACACACACATATATATATATCTATGGAGTTGGAGGGGGAGAGAGACGGAGGGAAGAACAAATACATAGAAAGATACATGTAGAGAGAGGGAATAACAAGTGAGAGATAGAGAGAGAGGGAGAAATATATATATGGATGGGGGGGAGAGAGGGCAGAGAGAAAAATAAAGGGAGGGAGATAGTGATAGAGTTGGAGCATATAGGGAAAGAGAGAGATGGTTGAGAGAGAGAGGGAGGTGGGAGGGAAAGGGAAGGAGAGAGAGATATGGGGGGATAGGCAAACAAAGGTGCGAGAGAAAGGGAGAGAGAGGAAGGAAGAGAGATATGATTGGAGAGAGGTAGGGAGAGAGAGTTGGAGTTTTAGGGGAAGAAAGAGAGAGAGAGAGAGAGAGAGAGAGAGAGAGAGGGAAGAAAAGCATAAAAAGATAGAGGTGGAGAGAGAGAGTGTGTGTGACAAGGGAGATATTGGGAGAGAGTGAGTGAGAGAGGAGAGAAGGGAAGATAGAGAGAAGGATAGGATAGAGAAAGGGAGATAAGGGAAAGAGTGACAGAGCGCCAAGAAGATGGAGGGGGTAGATAAAGGGAGAGAGAGAAGGAGATAGGGAGGGAGATAGTAATAGAGCTGGATAACAAAGAGAGAGAGTGATTGGGATTAGGTAGAGAGGAAGGTGGGAGAGAAAGGGAGAGAGAGGGAGGAAAAAAAAGAGGGATTGAAGGGGAGAAGTGATGAAGGAAGTGAGAGATGGAGTTGTAGGGGGAGAGAGAGGGAGTGAAGAAGAAATAGGTAAATAGAGAAAGGTGGAGAGAGAGAGAGAGAGAGAGAGAGATGAAAGGGAAAGGGAGAGATGGATCCAACCATGGAGAGAGAGTAGAGTAGGAGGGAAGTGAGAGAGATGAAAGGGAAAGGGAGAGATGGATCTAACCTATATATCGTATGTGTTTATATAAAAGTCATCCTAGATCCATCTTAACCCAGGATCTATCAAGTGGTGTGAGGGATCAAATTTCTTTTCACTTTATAATAGTGCGAAGAAGGATCAAATTTATTTTCACTTTGAAATAGTGCGAGAAGGATCAAATTTCTTTTCACTCCAAAATATGTTTGTATCACAAGAGATTTGATCCCTTTCGGTGCTTGATAGATATGGGGGTAAGATGGATCTAATTTTGTTATTTGTTAATTAATCCAACATATAAATGTTAAATGTTAAAAATTTAGGCTTATACATATGCCTCTATATCCATTCTTAATTAGGGCATACAATGATATCAAATAAAATGTGTTAAATGTTAATTCCTTATTTTCTATTTAATTTGTCAATTTTTTTCTCCACAATTACCATCATAATTACAACATACTACAATTAGAAATAGATATTTACATGTTTTCATCATATTATTGTTTCTTGTAAGTATGGAAAAAAACGTTATTGAGATTGGTTTAAATTTAACTCTCCAGGGTAAAGAAATTTTTAAAATTATAGTTTTGCTAATTTTAATTTAAAATAAATTTTTATATTTATTTGTGAAATTAATAATATTATCATTGCTATTACTACTTTTCAACAAATAACTTCTTATGATATAATGTTTATATAATTGTAACATTTTAATTGATTTTTTTTCTTCTAATTTATAATTTTTTTTAATTATGTTAAAAATAATTTATTTATTAATAATTAATAATTAATTATTTCTAATAATTCCCCAATCAAATAAGTATCTTTTCAATGGGTACTAATTTGCATACATTGTTTTTATCCACACCACATAGTTTTGCACAAAATAAATTAAAACCATCCACACCAAATAGTTTTACACAAAATAAATTTAAACATAGTTTCCTAAACATGTACAAGTATAGATGGTATATTTCATTATATTTAAATTTATAAGGTTCATGGTCATAATAATGTATTTAAATGAATATTTTATATCAATTTGTCAACTTATTATTTTTATATATATCTACTCAGCAATAATTGAAGTTGTATTTCATTTTTCAAAACTAATTTGATGACTAAGAATTTATGTTTAAAAATAATATTGACTAAGGAATTAGGTTTAAAAATAATATTCAACTGAATTTTTAAAATTATTAAATTACAAAATATTAAATGATTTGCAAGTTGCATATAAAAAATTTTAAATTACATATAAAAGAGTAATTTATTTCAATGGTCTACATAGAAGAAGAGTTTAATAAATTTAATATTTCAATATAACATAGACTTACACTTACTATATTTCTACGAACACCGACCTGATAATCTGGGAGTTGATTTAAACTGGTCAATATAAAAAGTCAAATAAATTTAATCCTTCAATATAAAATATAGACTCCCCTTCAAATTTGATACCTGGGTGGCGGATACTTGTTGGCCTCGGATTTCACAATTCTTTATAATTAATTCTGTAGATTCTCTTGTGTTTGTCTCCAAGTGGTACTGGAGTTTCTCTCTTGTATATATTTGGGCTTACTTTGAAGTTACGAGTCTATATTTCGGCTTCCTTTGCCCTTTGCAGTTACGAGTAGAAACTCCTTTTCTTCTCCTCACCAGAAGATATGGCGTCTGCTCTTTATGTCGGAAAATGCACAGCATTCTCTGCGCCTTCGCCATTGTTTCACAGGGCTGAGCTTCGTTCCTCCGTCCCCCGCTCTCATTTGGCCACATTGCACAAGATTTCCTTGACCCCAAGGTTGTCTTTAATTCCAAAAATGTGTTACAGAAACGTTCAAGTGCATGTAATTTTTCTATTTTGGGAATTGTATTTAAATGGTTGTATTTTTTTTTTCATTTGCTTCGTTAGTCTATTTTTAGGTGTTACAGAAACGTATTATTGTTCGGAATTTTTCTATTTCGGGAACTGTATTTAAATGATTTATACTTTGTTTTTTTTTTTTCCGTTTGTTTCATGTCTATTTGGATGGATGTAGTGTTACAGAAGCGTTTTTTTGTCTGGAATCATTATATTTTGGGAATTGTCTATTTGTATGTAGCGTTACAGAAACGTTTATTGTTTGGAATCATTCTATTTTGGGAATTGTATTTAAATGGTTGATTATCTTGGTTTTTTCCATTTCTTTGTAGGTAGTGTTACAGAAACGCTTTACTGTTCGGAATTTTTCTATTAAAGGAAGTGTATTTAAATGGTTAATTTCTATGTTATATCATTTTGTTTTATATCTCTATTGGTATAGGCTTGATGTGTTTGGAATTTTTTTATTTAATCACATACAAAGAGCCTTTTCACTTACATTGCTAGTTTCCTTGTAGCCATTTCACTTACACTGCCAGCAATTATAACTTATTTGCCATCTCATGAATTTCTGATGTTATCTTTCAGGGAAGTTGAGAAGATCAGAATCAATTTCCAACCGCATGAAGTTCGCCAACAGGTGGCCCATTCCATGCCACCTGAGAAGGTTGAGATCTTCAAATCTCTGGAGGAGTGGGCGGAGAAGAATATACTGATTCACTTAAAGCCGGTTGAAAATTCTTGGCAGCCACAAGACTTTTTGCCTAACCCTTCTTCCGAAGGGTTCATTGACCAACTTATAGAGTTGCGGGAGCGGTCCCATGAATTGCCGGATGACTATTTAGTTTGTCTAGTGGGAGACATGATTACTGAAGAAGCATTGCCTACTTATCAGACTCAGATTAACTCATATGATGGTGTAAGAGATGAGACTGGTGCCAGTCTCACTTCATGGGCAACATGGACACGTATGTGGACAGCAGAGGAGAATAGACATGGAGATCTTCTCCATAGATATCTTTACTTGTCTGGCCGAGTCGACATGAGACAGATTGAAAAAACCATACAGTATCTTATGGGGTCTGGAATGGTACTGTCTTAACGTTAGCAAGCATTTTTTCAAAGTATTTTATTATGTTTATTCTCGGTAGTAAGAATTGGAATTCTATTTTATTTGTTTCTTTATGTTAATTGTACATTTTTGGAATATTTTGTTATTTGATAGATATGAGTTAGGTTAAATAATGGATTTAATTTTATAGATTTTGAAATAATCCAGAAATTTGCTCAGAAATTTCTTGCTAAAAACTGCTTGTAAAATATTTTAATTTTAAATGAAAATTTTCAAACATTAACATTTTTACTGTTCAGTATCCAGGTACAGAAAATAGTCCGTATCTTGGATTCATGTACACTTCCTTCCAAGAAAGAGCAACATTCATATCACATGGGAACACTGCAAGATTTGCTAAACGATATGGTGACCTGAAATTAGCCCAAATATGTGGAACTATTGCTGCAGACGAGAAGCGCCATGAAACTGCATACATGAAGATTGTTGAAAAATTGTTTGAGATTGATCCTGACACTACAATGCTAGCTTTTGAAGATTTGATGCGAAAAAAGGTTATAATGCCTGCACATTTGATGTATGACGGGCAGGATGTTAAACTATTCGACCACTTTTCTTGTGTTGCTCAGAGACTAGGAGTTTACACCGCAGGAGACTATGCTGACATTTTGGAATTCTTGGTTGAGAGATGGAATGTGAAGAAAATAGGCGGTCTTTCTGGTAAGGGAAGGAAGGCTCAGGATTATGTATGTAATTTGGCACCTCGTATCAGAAACGTAGAAGAGCGAGCTCAACAAAGGGTAAAACAAGGACAAACCTTTGCTTTTAGTTGGATATTCAACAAAGAAGTCCTGCTGTAGAAACTTTCCTGTGTTTCATCTTAGGACAACTGTTGTAGTGTGTTTCATCTTAGGACTACTGTTGTAGTACGTCGTTCTGTGTATGTATACGTTGTAGTAAAGTTCTGTGTCTCTGTAAAATTATAATCCCTGTAGAGGAAGCCAGAGACCTCAGTGGATTTGTTGGATTGATAACCTTGCTTAGTTTAATGGATTCTAAAATTCGAGCTGCACACTCTAGCATGGGAAGTGTAAAGGAAAAACTAGGAGGGCTAACTGTTCTCGGCATGTAAAATGTGTTCTCTGTAGTTTAAATTTTATATAATATAATAACTTTGTCTTTTAGGATGTTTGAATCGTTGTTTTCGGAGCCCATTTGCTGTCGCTTGCATCGGTATGATGGAGCGTAAGAATCATGCATATTGTGAAACTTTTGATGGATGGAGCAGGTGTTTTGTGATATTGTATTATAATCTTTGTGATGTTTTATTATCGATAGTTTTTTTTTTGAAATTGATGTGTTATTTATTTATTTATTTTAATTATATAAATTAAATAGTTGATAAATATTTATAAATTTAAAATATTATATTATTAATAATAAAATAAATCTAAATAATAGAATTGAATGAAAAAAAAATATGTATAAATTTTTGTTTATAATTAATTTAATAAAGAAGAGCTTTTTTTTTAATTAAATTATGCATAATCTCTATAAGAATAATTTTTTTTTTAAAATTACATCTCGTACTTTTCGGAAACTTTTATTTTCATCAGCATTTTACAAATGAGGTATTTTGCATCTAAACCACATGGATGGATACATGCGGTGAACCTTCGCCAAGAAATTCTGCTAACGTTTGTCAGATTTGATCTATTCAGGTATTTTGCGTCTAAACAACATGTATGTATGGATACATGGGTAGACCTTCCACATGAATTTCTGGTAACGTTTGTGAGATTTGATTCAGAAGTACAAACATCCGTGTAAAAACATCCTGTGAATAAACTTCAGGCCGGGCTTGGCTACCTCTTATGTGCACCACTCTAAACTAAGGATCAATATGTAATCAGTTAGGTTTTCTTTCTCAAGTATTAACCAAGGTCAAAAATCAAACTCTACTACCGTTAAGAATTTATGTCTCCGCACCTCATTGATGTTATCCATTCAAATAATCCTATCCTTTCCTTTGGATGGGATGGCAATGGATCATATCAAAGCGCACTAGTCCAATTTTATTATCAATGATTGTGGGAACATAAATACACGCACTTGTCCAATTTTATCATCAATGATTGTGGGAACATAAATACATGTAATAGCGTACAAGAATTTGTGGGCACTTCTAAGTGCTGCTCTATCATATGAGTTGATTTTTTTTAATCCAAGACTAAGATTATATGAGGAATCTAAATATTACATTTATGAAAAGATCTTCGAAGTACTAGGATTGTGGTTGAACGACGAATGATTATAATTATGAAGCTGAGAGGATTAAAAAACATGATCTAAAGTGGTTTCCACTCTTGCAACTCATTTGCTATATTAATGAGGAGAGGGAGAGGAATAAATAAAGAGAAAAGTAGTTTTTTTAAGTGGTATAAATTAGAGTGCAGTAACATGATAAAAAAACCAACAAAAACTTAATAAAAAAAAAAATGAAGTGGAAAGTTGATGAAGAACTATCTAAAAAAAATAAAGCTAAATCTTATGTAAATAGAGTAAGTAAAGTGGTTGGGAAAGATGTAAAAAGAAGTTAGTAGAAAAGACCTATTCGAGTACATTTCACTTAGTTGCTCATGAAATCATTAGACACTCCTCCAGCCATTATTAGTGGAATATATGATCACTTATAATTTTCTTCTACACATTCCCTATCATTTAGTACATTTTATTTTTTTAGGGTTTTTTATGTTTAGTAGATCTATTTTTAGTGGGAATGCCGCTTAGCATGGCTATTTACACTCCATTAATGTACATTCCACCATCCATAGAAATCTTTATTGTTAATGCCCAATTCCTCCCTACATTTTAGCAGTTAGCCATGGGTTCTTTTTTCTTGTGAGGTTATTAATTAGTTAAAATGGTTTATAACTTCATTTATTTTCAATTCAATCAATTATAGGATATTTTGTTAATTTTGGGCCTTCTTTTATAATTATGACTTACTCGCCAAGTAGGAAGAGTGTTATAGTAATTAATTGAGTGCATGCTCTTAGAAATGGGAGGATTACTACAGCAGATTCCAATTCTGGAGTAGAAATGGGAGGTCATTTCCATGGAGTTCGTTATATTTTTCTCCAGGGCATCTCGAGAACATGATTATATAACTCTTGTGGTTCAAAGGTTGACAAAGGTAGTGCACTTAATTCCAGTCAAGTCTACATATTCAGCTAAAGATGCAACACATATCTTCATCAGGAATGTAGTGAGGTCACATGTTGTTATGAATAATATTGTCTGAAATAGGGATGCTAAGTTAACTTCTAGGTTCTAGAAATATTTATTCACAAGTTTGGGTATAGAGTTTGCCTTCAATACCACTTAGCATCTGCAAAAAAATGGACACATAGAGAGAGTCAATGGGATTTTGGAGGACAGGTTGAGAATGCATGTAATGCATCAGTATTGAAAATGGGAAGAGTATCTTCCAATCATTGACTTTTCTTACAGTAATGAGTATCGAGAGTATTTTAGGATGAGTCTATATGAGGCACTGTATGGGTGAATCTGTAATACTCCCATGAGTTGGAGTGATCTAATTAATAGGGTGTTGATAGGACCAGACATGTTGGAAGAGATTGAACAAGAAATGAAAGTTATCAAGAAGAATTTAAAGGCAACACAAGATAGACAGAAGAGTTATGTAGATCATAACAGGATGTTTAAGGATATTCAGGTTGGGGAATAGGTGTACTTATGCATCAAGCCTAAGAAGAGTTACTTGAAAATTGGAACATGTGTTGAGTTGGCACCCCAGTTTTGTGGACCTTTCAATATTATTGAGAGGATTGGTCTAGTACCATATTAATTTGCACTCCCTCCAACAATGAAAGTCCATGATGTTTTCCATATGTCATTACATAAGAAGTATGTCAAAGATTTTTGGTGGACTGGTCTATATTGCATGTGGAGGAAAAAGGAGAATTACATCCAAAACCTCAGTGAATTTTACAGAGAAACATTATAATTCTTTGCAATCAATAAATTGAGCAAGTTAAGTGTGACTGAAGCACTTTGGGCCCAATGAAGCTACATGGGAGTTGGTTGATCAGATATGGGGTATGTATCCTTCTTTATTCATTGGTTGAGTTGATGTCTTTTTGGTATATGCTTTTCTATGGTGTTTTTATGTATGTATATATGTATATTGATGTTAATACATCCATGAGTTATGTTATAAATATCAAGTAAGTGGTATGGGTGTCATGTCATTACGGTTCTTATGATGTTATGGTTGTCATATTGGTTTTATTTTCATCAGTTTTTTCAATGTAAATACTGCAAAATGAAGGGAAATTATGGAAATTGATGAAAATAGAGGTCTGATTAATAAAAAGGATTCAAAGGATTAATTTGTAGCTTTTGTGAGTTCAGAATTTTCAGAGTTCAGTTTTGTAGCTCTCTCATTATTCTATCTCTCTCATACTCTTGGATACTTAGATTTTTCTTGGATCACTCGTGGAGGAGTATTATATAATTGGTATTTGTAGAAATAAGGAAAAGGAAGAGAAGGAAAGCATAATATGACATCGAGATCAACATCTACAACAAGTTTTTCTTGCATGTACCAAGTTGCATGTATAATTTCGTTGCTAGTTTTGGCATGCATGGAATATGCACGTGGTTTCTCAGTCATTGATATGTCATTGGCATGGAGGATTTCTTGGATTGATAGTGTATTTTCTTGGCCTTTCCATTTCCTAGATAGCCATGGTGTTTTAGGTTTTACTTATGTTTTCTAGTTGGCACTCACTTTCCATTGGATGTGGGTTGAGTTACTAGTTATTGGAGCCTTGGTTCGACAAACTCTCTAGAAGCCCCATAAACACTTGGGTTGGGTTACTATTACTCGAAGCCTTGGTTCAAAAAAAACTTTGTAGCCCTTGGTGGCTTGACTTACACTTCTGATAAGCCTAAGTTGGACAAACACTCTAGAGTCTAACAATAGCTATGGGTTGAGTTACTAATCCTAGAAGCCTTGGTTGGAACAAACACTATATATCCCTAGACAACTTGGGTAGAGATATATTTGTTTATGGTTTTTTATGTCCAAAAATGAGGTGGAATCATTGGGGGAGGGTTGAGGTGGTTTGGCGTACAGAAGTCTTTGTTTGTTTTTTTTTATTTGTTTCATGAGATCCCAAATTCATACTTGGAATATGGCACGGGGGTGATTGGTTGAAAGAGAGATTTGGTTTAACTCAATATATGGTTTAGTGGTACATGGAAGTCCCTAACTTGGTTGGATTTTCATATTTTAATAAGGAATTTTTTCCCTTTCGTACTTTCATGTGTAATTTTTCTTTTCATTATGTGGATTTAATGGTTGTTTTCTCATTGATATATCTCTTTTTATTTGATGGCCATAACCATTTTTTTTACAATTATGATGTATGAATTTCATAGAAATTTTAGCGAATGAATTCCCTGATAGACGATAATTTAGCTATTGGGAGTAGTAATCAATCCTCCTTGATGATTCTCAAATAAGTAAGAGATCCCTATTGTTAGATATGTTGTTATGACATGTAGATTAAATTTTCATGATCTGTTTGACAAAATTCTTATCATGGATAGTTGCCATCTAAGTCAAGTATTTGTTCAATTTTTGGCATTAATAGCCTTGTTTAAATGTTATTTCTCATTTCTGGAATTTTCGTGAAGTTATGGGAAGTAGTCACGGTCCTAATCCTAAAAAAGTGTCTCAGAATCTCGGGTCACTAACATAACATTGCCTGAAAAAGGGCACAGTTGTATGGATGCCTTCTTCTGGGAATGATTCAAGAGTCCTAGTCATATACATACCTTGTCATGGGACTGATTAAGGCTATACAGCATTGTAAAGGAATTCTCTATCATATGTTGGACACCTAAAGGGGTTAGTTGGCTCCTAAAGTTTATGTATCTTCTAAGGAAGGTCAGATTGGTATTTTTTTGTTAGTTCCACTTCTTTAAGTGTACATGGGCATTTTAATTACATCATAGTAACTCTTCGTCACATGTTTACCCTAGAGGACTAGTTAGCTTGGGTAAATGTGGAAGGAGGATGTTACATGTTAGATTCAGGTTTAAGATAGATCTAGAATAAATTTTATATGCACATTACATATCTATGTTGGATTCATCTATCCCCCTCTCTCTCTCTTCCATACTTCTATACTCCCTCCATCCCTCTCACCTCTCCCTTAAGTCCTCTCTCTCTTCCTTTCTCTCTCTCCTCCATCTCTCTCTCTCTGTGCCATCCAACTCTATCACTCTCTCCCTCCCTCTCTGCTTCTCTCTCTCCCCTTCTCTACCCCCTCCATATATATGTATATCTCTCTCTTGTCCTTTCCTCTCCCTCTCTTTCACCTCTCCTCTCTATCTTCCCTCCTATCTTGTATCCAACTCTCTCCATCTCTACATATATCTCTCTATGTCTTTGTCATTCCCTCCTTATCTCTCCCAATCCAACTCCATATTTATCACCCTCCCTCTCACTTGTCCATTCCCTCCTCTCTCTCTTATTTCCTCTTTATCCTTCTCAATTACACCTACCTCTCCCTCCCCCTACAAGTCACTCTCTCTCTCTCTCACATGGATTTGTCTATTGATAATTATTAGTTAAGCATTGACCAATGAAAATTATAATGTTTAAATTTGAAAAAATTATTTATTTTTAGATATTATTAAAAAGAAATAAGAATTTTATTTGACCATAACTTAAGGCCTTATTGCATAATTTTCACAATATAATTCCATGTGGATAATTGACTTACATAATTTGTGAAAATGGTTGCAATATTTATGCATGAACTTTATATATTTGTACTCAAGTAAATGAGATATCTAGCATCAATTACTTCCCACCATAGTTTAATTAAGTGTTTTATACCTACCTGAGTTACTTCCCACCTTTATTTGTATTTTCTTTAACACTTATGTAGAAGTAAAATTATAAGAATCTGTAGACTTTAACTACCCACCAAAATTTATGAAAGTTTTCTTTACATGAGTAATAAATTTACTTATCCACTTCACATCTCAATTTATTATTTACTCCTAAAGAAATAATATTGGATGATTTGTCTATCAACCATTATTAATTTACCATTGACCAATGTAACATATAATTATTTATGCAATTTTTCATAGAGCATAATTTCTATGTTATCCACTTCACATCTAAATTTCTTATTTACTCCCAAAGAAAGAATATAGGATGATTTTTGTATCAAACATTATTAATTTACCATTTCCCAACGTAACTTATAGTTATTTATGAAAATTTCCCTAGAGAATAATTTCTAACTTGACTTGGAGGGGCTAAGTCTACTTTACAAAACAAAACTATCATATAACAAATTGAGTTTTATTATTTTTGTTACTTTTAGAATTTTATTATTAATTTAAAAATTATTTAAATGTTCACAATAAAACATTTGTAATAAAAATAATAAAATTCAATTTGTTATATTATAATTATGTTTTCCAGGGAAACTTAAGCCCACCAACTCAAGCTAGAAATCATGCTCTGGGGGAAATTGCATAAATAATTATAAGGTGCATTGCTCAATGTTAAATCAATAATGGTTGATAGACAAATCATCTTATATATTTCTTTAGTAGTATCTAGTAAATTGATATTTGAAGTAGATAAGTAAATTTCTTGCAAAGAACTTGCATAAATTTTGGTGGGCAGTAACCACTAGCAATTCTACACATTTACCATTTTACTCCTACATAAGTGTTAAAGAAAAAATAAATAATAGTTGGAATTAATTCATATAAGTATGTTTTTAACATCTTATTTCTATCGATATTTTATTCAAAGACTTGCTTCAATTATGGTGGGAAGTTATTGATGGTAGATATGTTATTTACTTGACTATAAGTTATTTTTGAGTATTTTATTTTTAAATTATTGTCTTGCAAACCTTAGGAATACAAAATTACTACAAAAATATCTAAAAATCATCCATGAATATTGAAAACATATCCATTAATTAAGACATAAAATATAAAATATGTAACGAAGGTATCCACATATAGTATTATATTATGAAAAGGCTCTCCTGAAAAAAACTATATGTTAATGATTAGATAACCATATTTAAATTTAATTAAAAATAACATAAAAACATAATACTTACAATAAAACAATATAACAAGCTTCTTAACCATGCATATCCAACTCCACTTCATCATGGATATTATTAACTTGTAAATAAGCTTTTGTACAATACCATGGATCATCAATACCACATTCCAAAAAACATAAATCATTTCCCAATAAAAATAAAATGTGAAACATTTTAGAAATTAAATATAGCATTGATTATATAGGGTGAAAATTATCCATCATATGGATCGATCGTGGGTGGATAGTGGGAGAGAGGGCATAGAGCGAGGACAGGAGAGAGAAGGAGATACTAACAGAGCTAGAGGATGGTGAGAGTGTGACGAGGATGGGGGATACAATGAGAGGTGTAAGAGAGAGGGAGAGAGAGAGAGACATATATATATGGATCTGGATGGGAAGAGAGAGGGAGGGAAGAAGAAAGACATAGAGAGATACATGTAGAGAGAGGGAATAACAAGCTAGAGATAGAGAGAGAGGGAGACATGTATATGGATGGGGGGGAGAGAGGGCTGAGAGAAAAATAGAGGGAGGTTGATAGTGATAGAGTTGGAGCATAGAGGGAAAGAGAGAGATGGTTTAGTAAGAGAGGGAGGTAGGTGGGAAAGGGAATGAGAGAGAGAGATGGGGGGATAGAGAAAAAAAAAAGTGCGAGAGAAAGGGAGAGAGAGGAAGGAAGAGAGATAGGATTTGAGAGAGGTAGGGAGAGAGAGATGGAGTTTTAGGGGAAGAGAGAGAGAGAGGGAAGAAAAAAACATAGAAGGATAGAGGTGGAGAGAGAGAGTGTGTCTGACAAGGGAGATATTGGGAGAGAGTGAGAGAGAGAGGAGAGAAGGGAAGATAGAGAGAAGGATATGATAGAGAAAGGGAGATAAGGGAAAGAGAGAAAGAGAGCCATGAAGGTGGAGGGGGGAGATAAGGGGAGAGAGAGAGAAGGAGATAGGAAGGGAGAGAGTGATAGAGTTGATAACAAAGAGAGAGAGTGATTGGGATTAGAGAGAGAGAGAGGAAAAACAAGAGGAATTGAAGGGGAGGAACGATGAAGGAAGTGAGAGATGGAGTTTTAGAGGGAGAGAGAGAGAGGGAAGAAGAAATAGGTAAATAGAGAAAAATGGAGAGTGAGAGAGAGAGAGTGACAAGGGAGAGATGGAGAGAGAGTAGAGTAGGAGGGAAGAGAGAGAGATATGAAAGGGAAAGGGAGAGATGGATCCAACCATGGAGAGAGAGTAGAGTAGGATGGAAGAGAGAGAGAGAGATGAAAGAGAAAGGGAGAGATGTATCCAACCTATATATCGTATGTGTGTATTTAAAAGCTAGCCTAGATCCATATTAACCTAGGATCTATCAAGGGTTGTGAGGGATCAAATTTATTTTCACTTTAAAATACTGCCAAGAAGGATCAAATTTCTTTTCACTTCAAAATATGTTCGTATCACAAGAGATTTGATTTCTTTTCACTTCAAAATATGTTCGTATCACAAGAGATTTGATCCCTCTAGGTGTTTGATAGATATGGGGGTAAGATGAATCTAATTTGGTTATTTTTTAATTGTTCCAACATATAAATGTTAAATGTTAAAAATTTAGGGTTATACATATGCCTCTATATCCATTCTTAATCAGGGCATACAATGATATTAGATAAAACTTGTTAAATGCTAACTGTTAAAAATTTACCCTTGACATCTATCCCATATTGGGTTGTAGATCTCCTCTTGGCCAAATGTCTTAAGTTTTAAATATAATTTTTAATTAAAAAAAATTCTCAAATGGCACTTTTAGTTAACAACCCCATATTAAACTGTAGAGAACCTCTTGACACAATAACTTAGATTTTAGATGACTTTTTGAATTAACAAAATATCTTAGATGGTACTTTTAGTTAACAAAATTTTCACTA
Source organism: Pinus albicaulis (assembly GCA_034641835.2). Lineage (NCBI taxonomy): Eukaryota > Viridiplantae > Streptophyta > Pinopsida > Pinales > Pinaceae > Pinus > Pinus albicaulis. The sequence continues at coordinate 1,485,505,061 of CM076581.1, forward strand.
CTTATTACAAAATATTATGGATAAACGCTAGTGTAATGAGAACCATTTCAAATAGCATTTTCTAGGAAGTGGAGAAGAGCCATGGAAATACGAGAAAGAGTCCATATTTGCTATTTAATTTGTCAATTTTTTTACCCACAATTACCATCATAATTACAACATATTACAATTAGAGATAGATAGTTACACGTTTTCATCCTATTACTATTTCTTGTAAGTATAGAAAAAAACATTATTTCTTGTAAGTATAGAAAAAAACATTATTGAGATTGATTTAAATTTAACTCTCTATTGTAAAAAAAAATTTAAAATTATAGTTTACTCATTTTAATTTAAAATAATTTTTTATATTTGTTTATCGTCTTTTTAAAAAAAAATTAATAATACTATTATTGCTATTACAACCTTTCAACAAATAACTTTTTACAAATAACTTTTTACAATATAATTTTTATATAATTGTAACATTTTAATTGATTTTTTTCTTCTTCTAATTTACAGTTTTTTTTAATTATATTAAAAGTAATTTCTGCATTACTAATTAATAATTAATTATTTCTACTAATTCCCCATCACAGAAATTTCCTTTCCATGGGTACTAATTTCCATACATTATTTTAATCCACACCCCATAGTTTTGCACAAAATAAATTAAAACATAGTTTACTAAACATGTACAAGGATAGATGGTATATTCGTTGTATTTAAATTTACAAGGTTCATTGTCATAATAACGTATTTAAATGAATATTTTATATCAGTTTGTCAACTTATTATTTTTATATATATCTACTCAGCAATAATTGAAGTTGTATTTAATTCTTCAAAACTAATTTGATGACTAAGAATTTATGGTTAAAAATAATATTGACTAGGGATTTAGGTTTCAAAATAATATTCAACTGAATTTTTAAAACTATTAAATTACAAGATAACCATAAAATATTAAATGATTTCCAAGTTGCATATAAAAAAAATTAAATTACATATAAAAGAGTAATTTATTTCAACTGTCTACATAGAAGAAGAGTTTAATAAATTTAATATTTCAATATAAAATATAGACTCACCCTTTTTATATTTCTACGTAACACCGACGTGATAATCTGGGATTTGATTTAAACTGCTTAATATAAAAAGTTAAATAAATTTAATCCTTCGATATAAAATATAGACTTCCCCTTCAAATTTGATCACTGGGTGACGGATACTTGTTGACCTCGGATTTGACAATTCTTTATAATTAATTCTGCAGATTCTCTTGTGTTTATATCTCCAAGTGGTACTGGAGTTTCTCTGTTGTATTTATTTGGGTTTCCTTAAAAGTTACGAGTCTATATTTCAGCTTCCTTTGCCCTTTGCAGTTACGAGTAGAAACTCCTTTTCTTCTCCTCACCAAAAGATATGGCGTCTGCTCTTTATGTTGCAAAATGCACAGCATTCTCTGCGCATTTGCCATTGTTCCACAGGGCCGAGCTTCGTTCCTCCGTCCCCCACTCTAATTTGTTGGAATTTCTGAATATTTCAGAACACACACAGAGGGAATAAAAATTCTCCCCTTAACATAGAAAATAAAAAAAAATTGCTTGCTGGACAGAGATGACAAATTGAAACTATTTCATTAATATGAAAACTATTACAAAAGATTCTTCCTCTTCTAGAGGGATTTACAAAGATGTGTGGAACTACTTCACACACAAGGTCCTAGAAAACTTCTTCTCTGTTTCTTAAAAAATCTACTCACACAGTGTCTCATTGCTCTAGTTTTACTTCACTGTGTTTTTGTCTTTGGACACACAGTCTTACTGCTTTTTCTCTTCTCTGCTCTCCCTTACATGCATATGAATAAGCCTATGGGCTATTCTATTTATGTGGCACAGCGGTTAAAAGAAATATAATAAAAAAATTACAATAAGGTTTTAAAAACCTTTTACATATGTCGTATAGCAAAAAAAATCATGCCCCACGATTACGATTTCCAACAGTCGTTGGTGGGGCCCACATCGCATCGCAATCTCTAAGGGGCGGTAGGCTAAGCCCTTTGCCCATGCGATGTGTGATGGCGATGTGCGATGGCCGTGATATCGCATCGCAAGTGGAACATTCATGCTTGGAAGCTGTGGTGGGGAACATGCGATATGCGATATGCGTTGGCCCGATATCTGATCACAAATGGAACAATATGACATCGGCGATGGGTAATAACTTTCATACATCATGCATGTGATATGCGATAGCGATATTGCATTGCAAGATATCGAAGCATTACAACCTACGGTGGTGACTTTCAAAGTTGTGATGGACGATATTGAAATGGGGTCCACCATGACGTGGCCCATTCAAATCAAAAGTTGTTGCATAACATAAACACTCATCTGTTGGTTGGTGAGGGCTTTAAAAGCCCAATTTGACTGTGTATCAAAAACTTCCTCTTTGTGTTGTTTGAACCACGAAAATCTTCAATTCTCCTGCAAAGGTGGCTCTGGCACATAAAACTAAAAGCATCCTTATAATTTCATTAATCTCTTTGTTAAATGCATGATGGTGTGCACTCAACCATTTTTCCCCTATTGTACTCCTCTTTCTCCTGTACTGGGTTTGCAGGTGAGTTTAATATTTCAACACTCCCCCTTTAAGTCAGTTGCTATGTTATCTGTCATACCCATGCATTTCCTCAAATAATAAAAACTATTTTCCACCAATGGCTTTGTCAAAATGTCTGCAAGTTGCTTCCCTGTTCTGCAATGTTTTAGAACAATTTCTCCATTGTTCACTAGCTCCTTAATGTAGTGAAATTTGGCAACTATGTGTTTCATTTTCTTGTAAAACACAGAATTCTTTGACAATGCTATAGCTGAGCTATTGTCACAATAAATTATTGTTCCATTTACCTACTCCTGATATAAACTTCTCAACATTATTCTCATCCAAACTGTTTGACATGTTGCTGTTGTAGCTAGCACATACTCTGCTTTTGTTGTAGACAATACCATAATTGGCTGTTTCTTAGAAGCCCGTGAAATGGCTCCTGAACCCATATGAAAAACATAAGAAGATGTACTTTTTCAATCATCTATACTTCTAGCCCAATCACTGTCAGTATATCCAATCAATTTAAAATTTTCATATGGGGAGTATAAAATACCATACCCCTTCATTCCATTTACATACCTTAGAATCCTCTTGGCTGCCTGCCAATGAGTCTCTTTCGACCTTTCCATAAATCTGGAGATTAAACTTACAGCACGCATAATATCCGGCCTAGTTGTAGTCAAATACATGAGGCTGCCAACTATGCTCTTGTACAATCTAGAATCAAAATCCTTGTTGTTGTCTTCTTTGCTTAATTTTAACCCCATGACAGGATGAGTTACAGCTGCCTTGCTATTTTGCATGTTGAATCTCTTTAACACTTCTTCAACATATTTTTCTTGGGAAATAACAATCCCGTTTTCATTTTTCTCTACTTCTATTCCAAGAAAATATCTCAGAAAACCCAAATCAATCATTTTAAATTCACTTTTCATGGCTGCTTTAAAATTAGCAATGAGAAAAACTTCATTGCCAGTAAAAATTAAATCATCTACATATAAAACAATAATAAGAATCTTACCATCATTTTCTTTTATATAGAGTGTGGGTTCTCAATCACATTTCTCAAATCCATTTTTTGTCAGGTAAGCATCTATTCTGTTGTACCATGCTCTCGGAGCTTGCTTCAGACCATAAAGAGCTTTCTTCAATTTTCACACTTTGTGCTCTTGGCATTCAATCTCATACCCTGGAGGTTATTCAACATATACCTCTTATTTCAAAACTACATTCAGGAATGCGGATTTAACATCCATTTGATAAACCTTCCATTTATGTTGTGCTGCTATTGACAGCACTGCTCTCACTGTTTCCATTCTTGCAACAGGTGCAAAAGTTTCTTCATAATCTCTTCCGTGTTGCTTCTTGTAGCCTTTGACAACAAGTCTTACTTTATACCTTTCAATATTTCCCTTACCATTTCTCTTGGTCTTATAGACCCATTTTACTCCAATGACTTCTTTACCTTTAGGGAGGTCCACCAACTCCCATGTATTACTCTTTTCTATTCCACCAATTTCCTCATCCATTGCTTCAATCCATTTTTCTTCCTTTAGAGCATCTTAAAAATGAATTAGGTCATCAACATGACAATAAAAAGAAAATAAAGAGTTCAGACCAACATTATCATTTACCTCTCCTTGTTCATAAATGTCAGTTAGATTTCTGAATCTCAGTCTTCTTGGTGTACTTGGAGTTCCACTTGAACTTGATGGAGTTTCAGTTCCCTGTGGTGTGCTTGAAGAAGCGCTTCCTTGATTTCTCAAGGTTGTTCTATTTCCAGCTTTTGGTGTGGTTTGTTGTGCTTGCGGTGGTGGAGGAGGAGCCACCATGGAGGGATTTTCAGCTGATGTCCCTTCCTCTTGTTCTTTGTGAGACACACATGTCTTCACATTCACCATTTTCTCTAAGCTTCCATCCCAAGCTTATTCTTCGACAAATTGCACATATCTGCTTATTATTGTTTTCTTGGTGGATGGATTATAGAGTTTGTATGCTTTGAATTCATCACTGCATCCAACAAAGATACATTTCTCCCCTTTACTGTCAATCCTCTTTCTCAATTGATCCGGGACATGTGCATATGCCACACGTCCAAAAACTTTTATGTGGGTGACAAACTGTTTTATGCCACTCCATGTTTCTTCCAGAACTCTATTCATGACAACTTTAGTTGGACATCTATTCAAGATGTACACTGCACAATTTACAGCTTCAGCCCAATACTCATTTGGAAAATGTTTTTCCTTCAACATACTTCTAACCATGTCCATGATGGTCCTATTCTTCCTTTCAACAACTCCATTTTACTGCGGTGTGTACCTTGTGGTAAGCTGTTTATGTATGCCATTCTCCCTACAGAAACATAGGAACTCTTTGTACATGTATTCTCCACCTCTGTCAGTTCTCAACACTTTGATGTAGTGCCCACTTTGCTTCTCAACATGAGCTTTGAAGTGGTGGAACTGTTCAAACACTTCACTCTTATGTTTCAAGAAATACACCCATGTCTTTCTGGTGTAATCATCTATGAATGTCAAAACATATTTATTTCCAGCTAAATACGGTGTTTGCATTGGTCCACACAAATCAAAGTGGACAATATTTGAGGGTGCCTTTGCCCTTATACTCTTCCCTGTTGGAAAGATTTCTCTGTGTTATTTTCTCAAGATGCAGCCTTCACAAAGGTTGTCCAGTTTCTCAATCAATGGTAATCCTTTTACCATTCCTTTTCTGTGCAACAAGTTCAAGCCTCCGAAATTGAGATGTCCAAATCTCAAGTGCCATAATCAGTTTTCATCTTTCACTTCCTCTTGAAAGACTTCTTGTATTATAGCTGCTCCATTTCTTCTTTCCTTCAAGTCTGCTCTGAGCTTGAGAGGAAACATCCTATTGCTTGTCATCTGCATCTTTGCAATGACTTTCTTGCTTGGAGGTATGTCCATGATTGATTTTTATTTTAATAAAAATAAATAAAATAACTATCCATTAGTTAGTTAAGAATTAAAATTTTAATGATAAATTAATTAAAGAAATAAAACATGGTTAAGAAATTTTAATTTATAATAAGGAGAAGGGAGGGGTAAAATTTTATAAAAGAAATAGTTAGTTAGGAATTCAATTTTGGATGATAAATTAATTAAATAAATAAATTAAAAAGGTTAAGAGAATTATATAAATAAATAGGGAGGGGCAAAAAAACAATTTTAATTAATAAATAAAGATAAAATGAGGATAATAAATAAAAATAGTAAAGTAAATAAATAAAAATGAAGTAAAATGAAATAAATTAATAATTATTTAATTAAATTAAATAAATAAAAAATAAAAATAATAAAAATAAAAATAATAACAATAATAATAATAATAATAATAATTAATTAATTAATTAGTAATTACTAAATTGGAAAATTGAGGATGACGGACAAAATTGCCCATGTCCTTAGAAGAAATAATGTCTCTTCTTCTTTCAAGCCTCTCTTCACTATTAGAAATTCTCTTAGATATGTTAAGGACCCTATCAGCCCTAAGGACATGAAAGGGGTTTATTTGATTCCTTGTTCATGTGGAACTCCTTATATTGGAGAAACTGGTTGATCCATTAGGCAGAGAATCCGGGAGCATGCCGCAAATATTACGCACAATCGGTCCTGTACCTCAGCTCTTGTTGAGCACGTAGAAAAATCTTGTCACCATGTCTGTATTGAAGATTCCAAAGTCATTCCCAAAGTAGATCACTTTCACCATAGGAAATTAAGGGAAGCAATCAAAATTGAACGACATGCCAAGAATCTCAACCAGGATGATGGTTGGAAATTAAGTAAGCACTGGATCCCAGCTCTGAGCAGGTAATTTTGTTTCGTTTTTCATTTTCGTTCATTTTTATATTTATAAACATTTATATATATTCTCAATTTTCCAATTTAGTAATTATTAATTAATTAATTATTATTATTATTATTATTATTATTATTATTATTATTTTAAATTTTTATTTATTTATTTAATTTAATTAACTAATTATTAATTTATTTCATTTTACTTCATTTTTATTAATTTACTTTACTATTTTTATTTATTATCCTCATCTTATCTTTATTTATTAATTAAATTTATTTTTTGCCCCTCTCTATTTATTTATATAATTCTCTTAATCCTTTTAATTTATTTAATTAGTTAATTTTTCATTAAAAATTTAATTCCTAACAAACTAATTCTTTTAAAAAATTTTACCCCTCCTTTCTCCTTATTATAAATTAAAATTTCTTAATCATGTTTTATTTATTTAATCAATTTATCATTAAAATTTTAATTCTTAACTAACTAATGGCTAGTTATTTTATTTATTTTTATTAAAATAAAAATTTCTTAATCCTCTTTAATAAAATTGTTTATTTAATTAATTGATTTATTATTAAAAAAAAAAAATTCTAACTAACTTTCAATGGCTATTTTCGGGCAATGATGCATCTCCACTATTTATTCATCAAGATTCATTTTTTTCTCCACCTTGTCCTAAGGATGAACCACATTAGTTGGTTTGAAACGTCAACCAAATCCAAATAATGTGATTAATCAGAAAGACATTTTTATCTACATTATGGATCACAAAAGTCTTAGATCGAACAATATGTATGTTGTTATGCTAGAAGGAAGATTATAATGTGTTAAATTTCCATCATCTTGCAATGTTATTGCTGAAAATGTGTTTTTGTTTGTGATAGAAATAAACCTTGCATCTATTGAAATTTTTTCGCAGTGCAACATTATTGTGGAAATGTGCCTATATTTGCATTAGGAGTTATAGAATGCACTAGATTTCTTTGTTCTTGTTCCAAAAGGAAAACCATCAATATTTCACCCTCCCCAGGGTTAGTGCTTTGAAATTATTCTTGGCATTGCTTTTGTGATTATGTAAGAAGGATACCTAGTGATTACTAGATTTCTTCTAGACACCATTAAACTTATGCAACCAATGCTCTGGGGGTGACATTGTCTCAATAATCACAATGGTTAGAGTTATAGATTTTGATGTGCCCTTTTATTGAATTTGGAACAATTTATGGAGATCATTGATAGTGCAAAAGATCTTTTTTAGATATATGTTGTTGTTGGCACTACATTTGTGCTTCAGTTAGAAGGAAAGGTAATGGTATAACTTTCATTTTGCCACAAACACAATAACCAAATCATAATTATTTGATCCATGGAGAATAATGTGATATTTGTATAATTTTGAAGTTTATGAATAGATGTATTCTTGAGGTATACTATATTTTTCTTCCAATGCAAATGTATGCAACCTTAAATTATCAAGAATAATTTTTTAACATGTATGGTTTTTCTCTCTATTTTTTTGTATAGTGATGAAATTCCAAAAACAATTTCTCTAATGTTTGGATTCATAAGATAAGACTCTTCCTCATCAATATAACAAATCTAGGAAAACTCAAATCTACACTTTTTGAGGACCTAAAGTTAACATCCCTTTGTATCCATCCTCAATAGTATGTCCTTAAATGTGTATAGGTAGGGAGTGCTAACATTGGACCTAAAGATTTGTAAAATGCAATTTCTTTTCTTTTAGAATAAAAATGAGAATTATCTAGTATTTACAGTACAAAAACTTTTATTTGGGAGAAAACCTCTAGTTTTCCTTTTGATTATCAAGTTCAAACATCAAACATCCTCTCTAAGTGAATATAATTTCTCCTTTTCATGGGGCTTTTAGACATTTCATGTAGCATCAATTTCAGAATTTCTTAGATTTTACAATGGACCATGTTTTGGTTCTTCAATTTCTACATATTTCTTATGATCATTACTCATACACATACATTAAGACTACAAGTGTCATTTATGAAGTTAAATAGGAATTTGGTGGTTTTATATGAACTTATATTTGTCATTCAGAATTTTTATTTGGAAGAAAACCTCTAGTTTGGCTTTTTATTATCAAGTTCAAACATAAAAATCCTCACAAAGTGAAAAAATAAATTCTCCTTTTCATGGGGCTTTTAGACATCTTATGTAGCATCAATATTGGAATTTCTTAGATTTTACAATGGACCATGTTTTGGTTCTTCAACTTCTACAAATTTCTTATGATCATTATTCATACACATGCATTAAGACTACAAGTGTCATTTCTGAAGTTAAATAGGAACTTGGTGGTTTGATATGAGCTTATATTTGTCATTCTATGATACTATCTACATCTATAATTGCATGGTCTTCATATAGTTTTTTTTGTAATTTACATGTAAAGTACATTTTTGTAATAGGCACTAGATGGTGGGGAACAATGTTTCATTACATACAATATGCCTACCATATTATTTAAATTATTGCATCTATAGTACCTTTTGAAAGTTGTGTGCTTTTGCAAAAATATAAAATCACACTTTACATGGTTCATCCTTTTAATTACAATTTATGGTCTAATTGTTGTTACAGAATTGGTACAACCTACAATGGAAAATATAACAAAAGGGTACTATATTGATCTCCTTATTAATGATGAAGTCATTGAGCTAGGAATGATTGAATCTATAGAATCTGGAACTTATTATGTTGGAGAAAGGGTTAATGCATGTTATGTGTAGGAATTTACAGGGTAATTTCCTTAGATCAAGAACCAAAGTTCATCACTCATAAATAGATCAGAAATCAGTACACCAGTATAATCACATGGTTAAAACCCTCAAAGAGGGAAACAGTCCATGGCCTGAGCCAACACAACCACTTCAGGCAATTTATTAATATAAAAGGAAAAGTTACATATGTTTCTCTCATAAACGCTTGCCGAACAAATGACCCTCCATGCCCTTTCAATAGATATCATGGAACAATCATGTGTTAAGCCACGGATCAAGTGTCATTAATACCAAGGTGAGAGATAATCTTTAGATCACTAAAAATCATGACCTTCGAATTATAAGTTACAAATGTACATGGTAAAGAAACACACTTTACCTAACTCTACACTAGACTAAGTTATTCTTAAATATTTCCTATGTGTCGTAATATCCTAACATCCCCCCTTACGAAGAAATTCAGATAGGATTGAAGGATTTACAAAGATGACACAAAAGGATCCTATTTCCTATGTGTCGAAATATCTTAACATCCCCCCTTAAGAACAAATTGGGATAGGATTTAAGGATTTACAAAAGTGACACAATATGAGAAGGAAGGAGGCATTAGAGCCTATCCCCCCTTAATGAAAACTTTCCCGGACTCCAAGCATGGATCGAAGTTTGGTAAACTTCGCTTTTGTGAGAGCCTTCATAAAGATATCAGCTACTTGATCATTGGTTCGACGATACTGCACTTCAAGAACATGATCATGAATGAGCTTTCTGATGAAGTATATGTGGAGTTAAATGTGTTTCATATGTTGATGCTGAACTGGATCTTTACATAGCTGAATGGCACTCTGATTATCACACCAAAGTGTAGTTGGATGCTACAGATGAAGACCAAATTCAGACAAAATCTGACGAAGCCATTGGCTTCCTTACTGGCTTCAACTGTACCACGATACTCTGCTTCTGCTCAAGAAAGAGATATGTCACTTGTTTTCTTACAAGACCAAGTAATAGGTCCTGAACCAAGAGTGAATACATATCCCGTAGTAGACTTTCCATCATCAGGGTCACCAGCCCAATCAGATTCAGTGAAACCAATCAATAATGGAGATGCTCCTGCATTGTAATGAATCCTGAAATGAAATGTACCTCGAATATATCAAAGTATTCTTTTAGCTTCTTTCCAATCACTTTCATGAGGTTGGTGCATAAACCGAGCGACAAGACCAACAGCAAAGGAAAGGTCAGGATGGGTATGGGTTAGATAAAAAAATTTACCAACAAGTTGATGATATAAGGTAGCATCAACTTCAGGAGTAGTACAAGTGATTGAAAGCTTGAATCTAGACTCAAAGGGTGAAGGGTTTGGCTTACAATATTCCATGTGAAAGTGGTGTAGAAGATCACTGACATACTTGGATTGATAGAGGGTAATGCCTTCCTTGGATTTCAATACTTGAAGACGAACGAAATAATGCAAGTGTCCTAAGTCTGTCATTTCAAACTTCCTTTTGAGGCTAGACTTCACATGGTTTATATGGTTTGGATCACTATTAGTAAGGACAAGATCATCAACATAAAGAACAAGGATGGTGAAGGACTTACCCACTTTCTTGGTGTAGACAGTGTTGTCAGAATGACACCTAGAAAAGCCATTATCTAATAGAAATCTATCCATTTTGGCATACAAAGGCCGAGGAGCTTGTTTGAGACCATAGAGAGACTTCCTAAGGCAACAAAAAAGGCTAGAGTTGTTTTGGATAAAGGCAGGTGATTGTTCCATGTAGATTTATTCATGTAAATCTCGATGTAAGAAGGCAGATCTAACATCCATCTGATGGACTTCCCATTTAAAGGAAGCAGCAAGGAAAAGAACAAGGCGGATAGAATTCATTTTGGAAATAGGGGAGAAGGTTTCAGTATAGTCAATACCTTCAATTTGTGAAAATCCTTTAGCGAAAAGACGAGCTTTATGTCTATCCACTTTTCCATCTGGTCTAAACATTGTTTTGTAAACCCATATGCATCTGAAAAGTTTTCTTCCTTTTGGAAGAGGAACAAGATCGCCAGCATCATTTTCCAATAAGGAACAATATTCTTCATTCATAAATTCATCCCAAGCTGGATGACCGGAGGCTTCTTCAAAGGTTTCTGGATCAAGATTTTCTAGAACTTGAGCCAATAACGAAGAAGCTTTTTCAAACTGAGAACGTGTACGTCGTCGATCGACAGGGTCACCTGCAAGAGAACCTACTAAATCCCAAGTAGAGTGGACCCATCTTGGAAGCGGTGGAGTAGAAGGAACAATTTCAAGAGGTGGAGGAGGATTTTCATCCTCGCTGTCATCATCTGAACTAGAAAGAATGCTATTAAAAATAGAAGAGAGAGAGAGAGGTAGCACATATGACGAATCAAGCTCACAGGCCAAAGGTGGCACACCCACCGAACTAAGCTCGCAGGCCAATATATTTTCATCAAATTTTACATCTCTTGTAATGATTATATTTTTATATTTTGGTTGAAGAAGTCTATATCCTTTGACATCTTCATAATATCAAACAAAAATACGTTTTTCACTCTTAGCTTGTAAGGCTTTATGTTTCACATCTAGAATATGGGCCTAAGAATCACTTCCAAAAACACGAAAGTGACTTACATCTAGTTTGATTGAGCTCCAAGCTTCTTCTTGAGTTATATTCTTTAAAACCTTAGTAGGAGTGCGTTTTACTATGTAATTTTCACAGTTAATTGCTTCTGCCCAAAAATTGAGACTAAGTCCTTTAGATTGAAGCATACAATTAGCCATTTCTTTTAAGGTGTGATTCTTCCTTTTAGCTACACCATTTTTTTTTTGGAGCATATGGAACGGTATGTTGCAATTGAATTCCATGCTCAGTGCAGAAATTGATAAAAAAAAAAATTAACATATTCTCCTCCATTTTCTGATCGTAACTTAAGCATTTGATGTCCAGATTGTTTCTCAACAAAGGCCTTAAAGGCCAAGAACATGTTAAATACTTCACTCTTGATTTTTAAGAAGTATACCCAAGTGTGTCTGGAAAAATCATCAACAAAAGTTAAGAAGTACTTGCAACCAGAGAAAGAAACAACAGGAAGTGGACCACATAAATTACTATGCAGAAGATACAAAGGGGTTGAAGCGTGCAAAGAGGAAATTTTGTCAAAACTATCCCGATGATGTTTTTCGAGTACACATCTGGAGCAAACACCATATCGGCAAGATACCATAGGAAGGACCGTCACCATATTTTCCTTACATAGACTTTGAAGAGAGCGATAGTTTAAGTAACCAAATCGTTAATGCCAAAGTTTGCTCACTTCATCATTATGAGCAACAAAAATGGAGGGAAGACGTGATCACCCAATGTTGTCAAACTTATACAACCTTGTGGAATCATCAGAAATTCCAGTAGCTAAAATATGTTTAAGATATTTGAGGTCCTTGATTACAACATCATTAGGTGAGAATTCTACTATTTTCCATTCACCTGAATGAGTTATATGATAAATAGAGAGAAGGTTGCATGACAAGGTAGGAACACATAGTACTTCATTAAAATGACCATTATCGAGATGAATGGTTCCAGATCATACAACATTAAGAGATCTATCATCACCAACATAAATATGTTTGGTGTTACAATCATTTAAAGAAGAAAACATGGCTTTATTTTTGGCCATGTGATAAGAAGCTCCAGAATCAACGAGCCAATCATGAGAATAAGAAGAGGAAGATACATTTAATGCATAACTAGATCTTGATGCTTGACAACCACAAGCAAAAACTGCCATTCCTAAATATGAAGGTGAAGAGTGATCCAAATTGATGTTGTTCTCCTCATTGCTGCTTCTAAGGCTTCCATCTTCTTAAAACATTTGGACTCTAAATGGCCATCACCATTGCAAAAGTATCAATGTCTATCTGTCTTCTCTCCTTTGTTTTTATATGCCTTATCATTTTGGTGAGTTACTTTTTTAGTTTGTGGCTGAGATGGCTTAGGACCCTTGTTTGGTTTCGGACCATACATTTTAGGATACTTCTTCTTGGGATTCTTTTGATATGATTGATTTTGGGCTGCTAAAGCTTTCTTAGAAGTGTTTCCAGAAGTGATAAGCCCAAGGTGTAATATTTTTTCTTGTTCTCTTATCAAAGAATCATAAAGGGCATCAAAATATGGGTTCTTGTAGGTGGTTCCTGAAGAAATGATGGCTTCTCTAGTGGAATGTAAGTCGAAATCAAATATAGAGTATGCAGGGCCAAGCTTAGTAAGAATGCAATAGACGAGGCTAAAATTTTCATTTTTGACCTTACAACCTTCTAAAATAACTCTGAGGGTCTTGAATTTGGACAAAAAAACTTCAATAGAGGAGAAATTATGGGGGTCCAAAGTAAGCAACTCATTTTCAAGCTGATGGGCCCTGATTTGATTTTGAATGTCAAAGACAATATTTAGCTTGTCCAGGGCTTCATGAAGGGTTTCAATGTCAAGGATATGAAATTGAATATCTTGAGCAATGGAAATTCCTGTCAACCCTCTTGCTTGATCTTGTTTATTTTCCCATTTAGCAACTTTATCATCATCAGAAGGTTTAGTTTCGAGCCCTGTGGCTATTATATAAAGCCCTTTACTTCTAAGTATATCTACCATTTTTTCAGTAACCATTTATGAGAGAAATATATGTAACTTTTCTTTTTATATTAATAAATTTCCTAAAGTGGATGCGTTGCCTCAGGTCGTGGACTGTTTCTCTCTTTGAGGGTTTTAACTATGTGATTATACTGGTGTACTAATTTGTGATCTATTTGTGAGAAATAAAATTTGGTTCTTGATCTAAGTAACTTATCTTGTAAATTCCTACATGGTATCGGAGCCATTTTGAGGACCACGTCTGTTGTTGATGAAAATCTAGAGCTGGTTTGAATGCATGCGAATGCCGTTTTGAAGATATACTATTTTTGAGTAATTTTGGGCTTTGAGAACTGCTTGGTTGTGTTTGGAGCATATTTTACAGTGAGGAACACCTTTTTTTTCATGCAAAAAGGTTTCCGGCTTCCCAAGTTATGACAGTTTAGATTTGGAGGTATAAAGCATGTGTTTTGCAGTTATATTTGTTAATAGTTCCGCTTATTTCGGTTTCCTCTTTTTATTTTCGGTTTTAAGGTTTTATTTATTTGCCAGATCTATACCCTCTTATCTGTGTAAGCTATTTTTTGTGCGCTGTGTGCAATCTTGGAAAATCAGAAACAGGGAAAAGGGTTTTTTTTTCTACGCATGCTCTTTCCCCGCATCTTTGTGCGATCTCGGGAAATCAGAAATAGTGAAAAAAATGATAGTTGTCGGTAAGGCTAACTGAAAATATAACATTCTATTGTAATGCTTCGCATTTCATTTTTTTTGCTCAATTTTTGTGTTTTTTTGTGCAAGAAAAGGCACACACATCGAAGAGTAAAGAAAAAAAAAAGAAACCCTTCCTCCTTTCAAACATTAACATGATCCAGTTACTATCTCACTTGGTGAGGGGTTAGTTTATGAGAATCGAGGCCTTGGGTTCAAGTCTCCTTCTCAATCTTCTTTTGTAATTTTTTTTTGTTCAAATGGGCCAATTTTTTTTTTTTAAAAGACACACTTCATCCCGTTCCCGTAACTATTCAGCATCTACAACTTAAATTTTTCAAAATGCATAACTTCCTCATCCAGAATCCTTTTTTTGAGCCGTTTTTTTTTAAATGGCCTAATTTTTCCAGATATTTCCATTGGAGAAGTTATTTTTAGCTTTTATCATCTTCAGGTTTTTTTTTCAAATGGAAAGTGCATGCCCGATTATTCTTAATAGCACCAGTTATTTTCAATGGCTACCTCAGATGGTAGATATACTTAGAAGTTGTTAGAAATCAATATTTTTTACCTATTGTTGATGAATAGTTTCCTTAGCTGATTTTTCTAGAAGCTAATCTCAAACTGTCAATTTGTCATCTAGAAAACACCCCAAAACAATTTTTTTCCTCCTACCCCTTCCTATCAGTCTATGATGAGAACAATATCCAATTTTCAAGACCTATCTGGCTTCAGAAAATTCTCCATGTCTATAGTTGTCATAGCTATGATTATTTGTTATCATTTTCCCTTGTTTCTCATGCCATTCACTATCCAAAGGTTCACAAAGTGTCTGCTACTCTATCCCTGATCATCTTGTCATATGAAAAACTAATCATGCCTAAGAAAACACTCAGAATCTGTGAAAATTGTCCCTAAGTTAGATAGTGTTGTTTAGGGAGTTTTTTCCTTGGCTAAGATATCATAGGCCCAAAAGCTTTTGTCTAGTACCAGTCAACCATGAATTAGTTCCTATTCCGCAAAACAAGCCTTGGTCTATCCATAGGTCGCACACGACTAAGAGGTCTCTTTGTCTCATTTCAGAAGAAGTTCAACAAAGATCCAAATCAGTAAAAGAGAAGGTTTGTCATAGTATGAAGAAATATACTTAGATCAGGCATAATCTCCATGAAATAAAAAAAGAGCTCTCAAAGGTTCAAAAGCATATGTTTTTACATCTCTGCAGGGGTGTAATTGAATGATGATCATGTAGGAAAATAAGAGCAAAGGGAAAAGTTCAAGAAGGTCTCTCATGTTGAAAAGGTTTGCCATCAATGAAGCAAATGAAGTGCAGTGAGTAAAGAGAAACTAATATATGTGGTTTTAAATCCAAAAGCTACTTAAAGAACAGATATCATTCTCCAAGTCACATGAATACAAAAAACAGAGTGATGTTGATCAGCAGTGCTCCATAATCTCCTCCAAAAGCAGTGTTGGCTTCCAAGGGGCATCATCATGTAGGGCATAAGAAGACAACCACTTCTTATTTTACTTTGAGCCTGGGATGTGAAAAATCAGTCAAAGGAAATTTCAAAATACCTTTGAAAACACAGTCAAGGGAAAAGATAGCTCAATGATGTCTAGTAGCAAACACTCTCCATATACAAATCACATTTCTTCTGCTCGTGTGTTAACAGTGATATTTTACAAAAGGATATATACATATAAGAAAAGGCCTCATAAAGCAAGAGGAAATTAGGTTCAAGTGATTTTATCTATGATAAATGTCAAATTTCACTTTGTTTCCTATTTGGTATTCTTCAAGAAAACATACAGAGCAAGGTACAGTGATTGAAATAGATGAAGACCCTATGTTTGATGATAACCTCCTTCAATGATAAGTAGAGGGTTAAAAGCACAATGATATAACCTACTTCAAAAAGCAGAGGGCATAACACACTTTGTTTAAATTCCTCCTTCAAAATAATCAAAAAGACAATACAAGCCATGAGTCGTGCTAAGGGCCAGTTTTGTTTCAAAATGAGTTTCTAACCAGAAAAAGATGAAATTGCCAAAAGTGAGAGAGGTTTCTTTCCATAATAGTTTCAAGAAGAAAAAAATCCTTCAGTTTCTACAGAGGTATCATGGTTTGCGAGAAATGTAAAAAATACTGGTGTCATGGGAGAATTTCTGCACCAGGATTCACCATTTTTTACCAGTGTTAGGAAAATCAATATTTGAACAGCCAAGTGGACACCAAATGAAAAAAATCAAAAATATTTGGAAATAATACTTCCATATCTTTCCAATGAGCTATCTCAGGCCCAATTCTGACACCGGGAAGACATCCAAAAGTGGCCTGCAAACAACACTATGTATTTCTGCACTAGGATTCACCATTTTTTACCATTGTTGGGACAGTAAATTTTTGAACAACCAAATGGACATCAAATGAAAAAAATCAAGAATATTTGGAAATTATACTTCAATATCTTTCCAACGAGACATCTCGGGCCCAATTCTGAGACAGGGAAGGCATCCAAAACTGGCTACAAAAAGATGTGATGCTCCTAGAATGTTGCATGACGCGCAAATAGGTTTCTACAATGCAGTTTTCTAAGCGGTGCGATGTGCCTCTGTTTTTGTGTGGCACGCCTGTGTAGCACCTAGGCACACTATCTGATAAAGATAACTCTTTATGTTTTAAGGTAATCTCCTTGAAAAACAAGCAAAAGTTAAAATCATGGTTGATGACCTCCATTAGGAACAAGTGGAAAAGGTCAAATATTTGCCCCTAAAGGTCTATTCGAAGTAGCAAAGAAAAACATAACTGAAAAGACCTATTTCTCATCATAGACAAAAAATTTACATTATGGTATTGAAAGGCTGTAGTAGTGGTTTTGAAAGGATTACCTCCTTGGTAAACAATCAGGGATCAAATCACAGTTTGGAGGCCTCCTTCATCATACAAGCAAAAGGTCAAATCATGGTTTAAACACCTCTTTCACTTCATAAAATAGTGGATCTACCTAACGGTTTCAAAGGGCTGAAATAGTAGTGTTTTTATGAACTTCTTTCAGATGATATACTAGGTCACAGTTTTGGAGAAGACCATTACAATCTATCTAAATACCTCTTCCAATGGATAGACAAATAACACTTTTCATAATCAAATCACATGTTTCTTGTCTAAAGTTTATAAGAGACATAGTGCTCAGGGAGATAGGTATCACACATAAAGTTTTATGGAAAACAAAGGGACTGTTTGTTTGAAGGTCTTCAAGGGTGACTTTCTTGGTAAACAAGTAGAAGGAAAAAGACAGATATGAAAAGAATCTCATCACTTCATAAACAGTGAATTTGGATAGTGGTTTTCAGAGGTTGCAGTAGTGGTTTTTATGGTGACCTCCCTTGTAGCCAAACAGAAGCATGACACAGTTTAAAAACCCTCCTTCATGACAGGTAGAGGGTTGAAAATATCGTCAGGTGTCAATATATTATTTAGGAAGAATTTGCAGTGGAAATCAGAGGTTGAGAATTAGTTGTTTTCAAAAAAATTCTTTCAAAGTGACAAAAAAAGAAATAAACAACTTTTAAAAATATATTTTCACATTTGGTCAAAGGGGCTTACACCAAAAATAGAAAAAGGCTAAAGGAAGATGTTTTGAATTCTTGAAAGGAGGGAACAACATTTTAAAAAAGAGCCTTATGAGTGTAAGAGGGCACGAGCAAACTTTCATGATCATCATGCAAACACTTCACAGGGAAAGGGGTTTATTGATAGTTTGAAAGAGGTTTGAGTAGTTAAGGGAAAAGAAACAGTTTGCTCTCAAAAACTATCTTGTTTGCTAGCCTAGGAAAAAACAATGATTTCAAGAGCACCGTTTTTTACTTTAAATAACCACAGAGAAATAGTGATAAAGGAGTAAAGGCTTATTGGAAGTTTTAAAGGGAGATTTTTTGTTTGAGTTTGTAAAAGGATAATCAGAGTTTTACAGAGCTAAACATTGTATGTTAAAGAGAAAAGGACCTATTCTCAAGGTCATAGAATTTTGTGTGCCAGCCAAACACTGTTTGCTTTCAAACATATCATGTTTTCTGAAGAGACAGAGGGACACTGATTAAAGAAGGAGATCTAAATCAGTGTTTAGAGGGCCTTTATGTTGAGTAAGGAATAGAGCTTAGTTTTAAGCAGGGAGACCCATCATTTCAGATTAAAAACTTATACTAAGTGAGAGAGAAGATATTGTTTCAGACAAACAAACAAACCTTCATCCAAAAATAACTTGCTTGCTAAGATCATCATAGAGAAACATAGATTACTCAAGGGGAAAAACATAGTGGTTTTGAAGAGTGCCCTCTTTGCTTAAAAAACTAAGAAGGACAGTGATTAAAGAAGGAGGGGCTTATTATCAGTGTAAAAGGGGTTGGCTATTATGAGTAGTTAAAGGAAATAAACAGTTTTCTCTCAAAACTATCATATTTAATAAGAGAAAAAGGGAAGATAGTGCCAAAGGGAAAGGAGACTTGTTTTCAAAAAATAGATCTTATTGAAGGCCTGGTTGCTCACAACAAAGTTCATAAGAAGTGAAATTTGTTTTCATTTGAACAACAAACTTGTTTACCAACTAAGGAAGGAAACAGGGCTTTAAGAAGAAGACTATTTTTGAGTGCATTTAAAAGTCTAGCAAACATGAAAAAAATGATAGTGAGCGTAGCAGTCTTGAAAGAAAACAAAGTGGCAGCCAGCATAGTGATAAGGAGGAACCAAACAGTCCTCAAGAAAGCAATCAAAGAGACAGTGGTAACTTGCAGAAAGGCAAAGAAGACACTCAAGGAGAGAGCATTCATGATAAAGGCACCCACAGTAATGGCAAGAAAACACAAAACATTGAGCATTCCGAGGAAAGTAGCATCAGACAAAAAGAGCAAGGCAGCCCAAAGGAAGACAGTAAGAACATAGAGCATGAAGAGAGTTCTAAAAAGCATGTGCTAGCTGCCTCTGCTAAGCAAGGGGCCATGACTTCTTTGCCAAAGCTAAAAATGCCAAAACAACAGGGAAGAAAACTAAATGAGAGAAACTCAAAAGCTGTCGAATAGAGGCTCCTGACGCAAAAACATGGAAAAGACTAATATAGGCTTAATATTTAGGTCCAATATTTTTTAAAGGTTTCTAAAAACCCTTAAGGGGTTTGCTCACCAAAATTGAGCAAATTTGGGCATGATTTTGTTTTTTGTGTTTTTTGGCCCTAATTGCACATTTTTCAAGGCACTGCCATGGGTGCTAGGAGCATCCTCAGCTCCTGAAAATCATTTTTTTGGATGGAATAAATTTGGGGGAAGCTATTCACAATTTTTTAGATCCAAAGGAGGTGTTTTGGTCCCAAAAAGAGGAAAAAATGAGTCAAAATTCACCTTTCTGCCTCACATATCAGTAGATGAGACCCCCCTAGGTTTTCTCGCTCAGTCCACCTTTTGGTATAATTCCAGGGATTATTTTGGGAAAAATCAAGTAGTTCTAGAAACTAGACATCCCGGTATTTCCAACGAGCCATCACGAGCCTCATTGCGACATGGGGAGGTCCCCCAAAAGATGTCTGGAAAACAGGAAATTTTTTGCTGCTACGCTTGTGTAGCATTTCGGCAAAAAAGGAAGATTTCTGAAGATGCTCATCCAAATGTGCGTTAAGCCTTTTTTAACCATTTTCAGTCATGTAAAGTCAATTTCGTTTCATTTTTTAGCATTTTTTAGATATTTTTGAAGATATTTTGTGCCTTGGGCTTTGCAAAGCCTCAAGAACAAAATCAGATATTTGCAATAGGCCAATGGCCTTCTAGATGCTATTGGATAGTTTCTTTCTCTTTAGCCTATATATTCCAAGATATTTCATTGTATCAAGAGGCTGAACTTAATGATATAGAGCAATACATGATATTACAAGCTTTGAACAAACACTTTGTCTCATGGTGTGGATGATTTCTTGTTTGTCTTGGATGGTGGAACAAGACTGTTTGTTGGATTCCATGGCTTGGTAAATGGTATTGTGTTCCTTATATGTACGTTTTACTTAGTTTATCATACACGTTTCCATGTTTCTTTCTTGCTGTAGGTCAGTAAAGAATAGATTTGAGACATGCTCATGGAGGCACCTCAAATTTCCTGATTTCATTATAGATTCTATGTTTTTCTTCTTTCTTAGTTATGTCAAAGAATTCTTAACTTCTCTTTGATACCCTAAGAACTTGTTATCAATTTCATTAATGGTTATTATGTATGCTATCTAGTATCATTCATGGTATGCCCTGCTTACTCATAGCTATCCAAAACCCCATCACTGAAACCTTTCTCTGAATATTTGATTGTCCTAGTTAAACCAAAAGGTCTTATTTCGATCTTGCCCATTGCCTATGCTCTGAAATCTTAGTTCAAAGTTCCCAATAGCTCAAAATATGATTTCTAGGAGTTCCCTCTTCATATATTGAGTTTTTTTTCTGACTTATTTGTTTTCCCCAAAGTCTGAAGGTGATTTTCCCAAAGTTAGAGGGTCTTATACTTCTATGTATCGCCTGAATGTTCATTTTATGCATCTATTAGTTTGAGTTTCATCTATAGTGATTAATGGTTAGCCCTACCACATGGATGTTTGTTGTAAAACTATTTGTGCTTTAAACTTCTTTGTCTTTCACAAACTTAGTGTCCATCCCATTTCACTCCACCTAAAGAATCCATTTTTACCTCGACCAAATCGGCCCTGCAATATACCTTGTCCACCCTTAGAGGCAGTCTCGACCTTATCGACCCCATAGCCCAGTTGATCTGACAAACATTTTATCTAGTAATCCTTTGATCAATTCTCCCCCAAAAAAACCTAAAACAAACCAAAACATACTTAACAACTAGCCTAAAATCAGATACATAGAAAACAAACAAGTTTACATCCTTTGCACAAATAGAGAGAGCCCTCTCTGAGTCCAGGAAGGCTAGGTCCTCTGGCTCCAAATTTGGTTTGATGTTACCCTGTCATTTGGCTTGCCAATATGCCAAATCACGAGACCTTAACATAATAGCGATCACGGTGGGACTCTGAGTTAGTGACAATCTAAGTATACCTTAGGACTTCAGAATCCCTCAATTAAAGAATACCCAGTGATTTTTAGCCATCTCATCACCACACTAACATAATGGCGATCACGGTGGGACTTACTGAGTGTATAACAGTCTAGCAAGCTCTTGTAGACTCATTAGTCCTTCAAATTTAGAATCAGACCAACAGCCTATAAAGTCATTTAGATTAGACTCTTTTTTCTTCACCACCTTAGCTAAGTGATGAATCATGTTTAGGACACTCTTACAAAATAGGTTGCATATAAAAACTCAGAAAAAACCCAAAAAAACATCCCTAGATTGGATTTTTATCTGTTATTGGTGGTGGAAAATAAATATATATCTCTAAAACAGCTAAAAACATCCGCCTGGTGACTCCACTAGTCCTTATAAAATCTCCTCATAATGTATTTAGCAATCCCAATCATGCTAATGGTGAACAACAAAGTTCAAATCTTCCACCTGGCAAATCCACAACTCTCAATAGACCAAAAGACTCCACTAGTAGAAACTCTAGACTGGTTGAAAGGACACAATAAATCTTTCTGGTAAACAAAGATGGCTCCAAGTGAGAACACAATAGAAAAGTTGGAAAATTTGGTATATATATTTAGCAAAATAATGCATCTACTTGACAAGAAAAGAGAAAGACACAAAGTTAAGGTTAACACTACTTATTCAAAACAACCTACACTTTTTCCTCGGGAGGAATACACTCAACCATTACAAGACAAGAGTAACAAACAAAATGTTCCTAATAAGAAAGTTGAAAATAATAACATAGAGGAATGCTCTAAAGAATCTACCAGCAATATTGAAATCACAGAATCTGAAAAGGAGGAAAAAAAAAAACCTATAGGATCTCTCCCTTTTATGCTTCGAGTCATTTGATTTCTTACGAGCAAATTGGCCTCTTGAAAATATATCAGAAGCAACTCATGAATCCCATGCTTATTGTCCCGAACATCAGGAAGAGTTGATTGAGGATGAATTCAAATCTGAAATGGAAGAAAAATCAAAACCTATAGGATCTTTACCTTTATGATTCGAGTCATTTGAGTTCATACGAGAAAATTAGCCTCCTGAAAATCTATCAAAAGAAACTCATGAATTAGATGCTAACTATCCCGAACATCACGAAAAATTGGTTGAAGATGAAAAAAATCAAGAAATGAAAGAGAACCCACAGGATCTCTCTAAAGGCACAAGTGATGATTCATCAACTCTCGTAGGTGAGGCCCAAAAAGACATTTATCATCTTTATTGTAGTTATATCCAAAGAGAGATGAAAATGCCTCCCTTTTTAACTGAAGAGCAGATAGATCAACTTATAAACATGCATACAACCTCTAAAAACTTGACATGAAAAAAAAATTTATGATCATTCTCATGTTAATCTTACATACCATGAGTCAAAAAATAGATTTGTAGATCAATTTGAAGAGAAGAAATTTGATAGTCCAATATGCATGGCTGGTGACATTACTTATAGTAATGATTCTCCAATGTTTGATCAATATGTTGATGATTATGATATGGAAACAGAAACTAACCTAGCAGAGCAATCAACAGTTGATTTCTGGGATGAAGTTCATTATCATTAGGTTCAAAAAAGCAAGTAGCCAATACAGGTCACCTATGACACTGATGAGGAGAGACTTGAGAGTTTATAAGTAAGTGAAGAGTCTCTAAATCTTTGCTCTACTTTACTTAAGTGCATCAGAAATAACATTCACATAATTGGAAATCAGTAATATTTCAGCTTTGATGATGAGGTTGAGGAGGATGATGAGATTCTAGAGCATGTTGTAAATGAGAAGCCTTTTCCTGAAATGGTTGAGGAAATCATTTTGGACATGGAATCCTCCTTAACTCCAGATTTGCAGCCACCAAGTTCCATTGAGTTACAAATTTCAGATGAAGAAATAAAGCATAAGGGTGGTCACACTATCCTCTCAAGATGATTTAATACCAAAGTGTATCCCTTCTCATCAACATGATGACCTTCACACAGTTTTCAGTCCACTTAATTAGAACACATCAGCTTGGAAATAATACTACACTACAATATATGATGAGTCTGACAGTTCAAGTAATCATGCACAAGGGGAAGAATTTCTTTCCCAAGAGAGTCCCAAATATAGCCAAGTGGAAGAAAGAGTAGTATTGAATGAAGCCTATATATCAAATCCTCTAGATCAGGTATTATTCCAAGATCCATTTTTGTTTTCCTTGAGAAATCTGAAGGAGTAGTGTGTTCCGCCTAGAACAGTCTGTTGCAAAGAGTGAGAAAAATTTTAGACACTACTGTTCAAAAACAGGCAAAGTCGAAGTGGCCTTTTCATTTCTTCAGCACTCTAAGAAAGCTGAAACTAAATCCCTCATGGAATCATCTGCTTGATTGGATTTGTTGGAAAAGCGATTTCGCTAAATGAATGTATGTTGTGTATAGGTTAGATTAGGATAGATAGATAGGTGTGAAAAATAAGCTCAGCCTTCTGAGCATCTTTTCAGTTCTAGATTGTTTGAAGGAAAAGTAAAAAAACAAAAAATACAAAAACAATAGAAAATTAGAAAAAGAGGGTAGTTTCTAAAGCAATGGTACAACCCCATACCCAAAAAATACTCATGCTGAAAGTGCGCAAGTCTAAATGCCACTACTAGTGCTCAAAATATATCTTGTTCAGTTATCTAGCCTAATCATAACTAAACATGCTTTAAATTGATTGCTGATAAGTTAGTGAAAGAAGTGATAGTCAAAATGTGTAAGCTTGACTTGTCAAAGAATGTAGATTAGGAAAAGATACCAGTTCTACACGCTCAAAACAGAACCAAAGAGAAAAACAGGGATGAAAAACATACTATGTATCCTAGCCCTGATTTTTCTAAATCTCATTTAGTGCAAAATAATATTTGTGTGTAACTTGTCTTTTATGCCACAAACACATGAAAAATTAGACCATCTAATCCTAATTTGGTCGTCTTTCAATTTCATGTTTTAGTTTAGTGAATAAAATTTTGTCAAACAACTTAATCTTGACAGTCGATCTAGCATAGGTAGAGAATCAAAGGATTTCATTAGTTTAATCTGAACTCCCGGAAGTTATAAGTGTAGAGTTAGATAGTTTTCTTTTTCAAAAAAATATCATGTCAAAGGGTTGCTAGTCAAAATGCACCTAAAGAAGAAAAAATGTTAGGAAATATAGATGGGTAGGTAGAGATGACTTTGATGCTAATTATGCTGTAAATTTTCAAAAATATCATCAATAAAGAGAGAAAATTGCACCAATGGATAAGGCAATGGTCTTCATAAGCCAGAGATCTGCAATTCTAGACACCTCCCGAAAGAGAGCTTCCCTCCCCAAATGGAGCCACTGTTAGTCATCAGTATTTTTTACCTGTTGTTGATGACTAGTTTCCTTATCTGATTTTTCTAGAAGCTAATGTCAGACTGTCAATTTTTCATCTAGAAAACACCCCAAAACAATTTTTGTCCTCCTACCCCTTCCTGTCAATCTATGATGACAACAATATCTAGTTTTCAAGACCTATCTCACTTCAGCAAAGTATCCCTGTCTATATTTGTCATAGCTGTGATTATCTTCTATCATTTTCCCTTTTTTCTCATTCCATTCACTATCCAAAGGTTTACAAAGTGTCTGCTACTCTATCCCTGATCATCTTGATATATGACAAACTAATCAGGCCTAAGAAAACACTCAAAATCTGTGAAAATTGTCCCTAAGTTAGATAGTGGTGTTTAGGGAGTTTTTTTCTTGGCTAAGATACCTAGGCCAAAAAGCTTTTGTCTAGTACCAGTCAACCATGAATTAGTTCCTATTCCGCAAAAAAATCCTTTGTCTATCCATAGGTCGCACACCACTAAGAGGTCGCTTTGTCTCATTTCATAAGAAGTTCAACAAAGATCCAAATCAGGAAAAGAGAAGTTTTGTCACTGTATGAAGAAATATACATATATCAGGCATAATCTCCATGAAACACCAAAAGAGCACTCAAAGGTTAAAAACCATATTTTTTTACATCTCTTGAGGGGTGTAATTGAATTACGATCATGTAGGAAAATAAGAGCAAAAGGACAAGTTCAAACAGGTCTCTCATGTTGAAAAGGTTTTCCATCAATGAAGCAAATGAAGTTCAGTGAGTAAAGAGAAACTAATATATGTGGTTTTAAATCCAAAAGCTGCCTGAGGAACAAAGACCATTCTCCAAGTCACATGAATAAAAAATACTGAGTGATGCTGATCAACAGTGCTCCATAATCTCCTCCAAAAGCAGTGCTTCCTTCCAAAGGGAATCATCATGTAGGTCATAAGAAGACAATTGCTTCTTATGTTACTTTGAGCCTAGGATGTGCAAAATTAGTCAGAGTAAATTTAAAAATACCTCTGAAAACAAAGTCAAGGGAAAATATAGCTCAAGGATGTCTAGCAACAAACACTCTCCATATACAAATCATATTTCTTCTACTCTTGTGTTCACAGTGATATTTTACAAAAGGATATATACATATAAAACAAGGCCTCATAAAGCAAGAGGACATTAGGTTCAAGTGATTTAATCAATGATAAATGTCAAATTTCACTTTGTTTCCTATTTGGTATTCTTCAAGCAAACATACAGAGCAAGGTACACTGATTGAAATAGATGAAGATCCTATGTTTGATGATAACCTCCTTCAATGATAAGTATAGGGTTAAAAGCACAATGATAGAACCTCCTTCAAAAATAATAGGGTTAGATAAACATAGCCAAAATTCCTCCTCCAAAAAGATGAGCAGAGGGCATAACACACTCTGTTTAAATTCCTCCTTCAAAATAAGCAAAAAGACAATACAAGCCACGA
The DNA here is from genome assembly GCA_034641835.2 of Pinus albicaulis. Taxonomy (NCBI): domain Eukaryota; kingdom Viridiplantae; phylum Streptophyta; class Pinopsida; order Pinales; family Pinaceae; genus Pinus; species Pinus albicaulis. The sequence continues at coordinate 1,485,531,548 of CM076581.1, forward strand.
GTCACGTCGAGGGCCAGTTTTGTTTCAAAATAAGTTTCTGAACAAAGAGAGATTAAATTGACAAAATTTAGAGATATTTTTGTCCATCATAGGTTCAATAAGAAAAACCTACCTCAGTTTCTACACAGGTATCATGGTTTGCAAGAAATGTAAAAAATAAAGGTGTCCCGAGAGAATTTCTGCACCAGGATTCACCATTTTTACTAGTGTTAGGAAAGAAAATTTTTGAACACCCAAATGGATAAAAAATTAAAAACATCAAGAATATTTGGAAATTATACTTCCATATCTTTCCAACGATCCATCTTGGGCCCAATTCCGACACCGGGAAGGCATCCAAAAGTGGCCTGCAATCAACACTATGCATTTCTGCACCAGGATTAACCATTTTTTACCAGTGATGGGAAAGTAAATTTTTGAACAAAAAAATGGACACCAAATGAAACACTTCAAGAATATTTGGAAATTATACTTTCATAGCTTTCCAACGAGCCATCTCGGGCCCAAGTCTGACACCGGGAAGGCATCCAAAAGTGGTCTGCAAACAACACTATGCATTTCTGCACCATGATTCACCATCTTTTACTAGTGTTGGGAAAGTCAATTTTTGAATAACCAAATGGACACAAAATGAAAAAAATCAAGCGTATTTGGAAATTATACTTCCATAGCTTTCCAATTAGCCATCTTGGTCCCAATTATGACACTGGGAAGGCTTCCAAAACTGGCTGCAAAAAGATGCAACGCTCTTGGAATGTTGCGCGGTGCGCCTGTAGGTTTCTATAGTGCAGTTTTCTAAGTGGCACAATGTGCCTGTGTTTTTGCACAGTGCGCCTATGTAGCACCTATGCACACTATCTGATAAAGATAAATCTTTATTTTTTAAGGCAATCTCCTTGAGAAACAAGCAGAAGGTCAAATCATGGTTGATGACCTCCTTCAGGAACAAGTGGAAAAGGTCAAATATTTTCCCCTATAGGTCTATTCCAAGCAACAGAGAAACACATAACAAAAAGGACCTCCTTCTCATCATAGAAAAAATATTTATAGTATGGTATTGGAAGGCTGCAGTAGTGGTTTTGAAAGGATTACCTCCTTGATAAATAATCATAGATCAAATCACAATTTGAAGGCCTCCTTCATGATACAAGAAAAAGGTCAAATCATGGTTTAAGCACCTCTTTCACTTCATAAAACAATGGATCTACCTAATGGTTTCAAAGGGCTGAAATAGTAGTGATTTTATGAACTTCTTTCATATGATGTACTAGGTCACAGTTCTGGAGAAGACCATTACAATCTATCTAAATACCTCTTCCAATGGATAGACAAAAAACACTTTCATAATCAAATCACATGTTTCTTGTCTAAAGTTTCTAAGAGACATAGTGCTAAGGGAGATAAGTATCACAGGTAAAGTTTTATGAAAAACAAAGGGACTATTTGTTTGAAGGTCTTCAAGGGTGAATTTCTTGGTAAACAAGTGGAAGGAAAAAGACACATATGAAAAGAATCTCATCACTTCATAAACATTGAATTTGCACAGTGGTTTTAAGAGGCCGCAGTAGTGGTTTTTGTGATGACCTCCCTTGTAGACAAACAAAAGTATGAAACAGTCTAAAAAACCTCCTTCATGGCAAGTAAAGGGTTGAAAATATCATCAAGTGTCAATATATTATTTAGGAAGAATTTGCAGTGGAAATCATAGGTTGAGAATCAGTTGTTTTCAAAAGTTTTCTTTCAAAGTGATGAACAAAGGAATAAACAACTTTTAAAAATATGTTTTCACATTCTGTCAAAGGAGCTTACACCAAAAATAGAAAAAGGCTAAAGGAAGATGTTTTAAATTCTTGAAAGGAGGGAACAACGTTTTAAAAAAAATCTTTATGATTATAAGAGGGCATGAGCAAACTTTCATGATCATCATGCAAACACTTCACAGGGAAAGAGGCTTATTAACAGTTTGAAAGAGGTTTGAGTAGTTAAGGGAAAATAAATAGTTTGCTCTAAAAACCTATCTTGTTTGCTAGCCTAGGAAAAAACAGTGATTTCAAGAGTGCCCTTTTTTACTTTAAATAACCAAAGAAAAATAGTGATAAAGGAGTAAAGGCTTATTCGCAGTTTTAAAGGGAGATTTTTTGTTTGAGTTTGTAAAAGGATAATCACAGTTTTACAGAGCCAAACATTGTATGCTAAAGACAAAAGGACATGTTCTCAAGGTCATAGAATTTTGTGTGATAGCCTTAATAAAACACAGTTTGCTTTCAAACATATCATGTTTGCTGAAGAGACAGAGGGACAATGATTAAATAAGGAGACCTAAATCAGTGTTTAAAGGGCCTTTATGTTGAATAAGGAATAGAGCTTATTTTAAAGCAGGGAGACCCATCATTTTAGATTAAAAACTTGTACTAAGTGACAGAGAAGATATTGTTTTAGACAAACAAACTAACCTTCATCCGAAAAATAACTTGCTTGCTAAGATCATCAAAGAGAAACAAAGATTACTCAAGGGGAAAAACATAGTGGTTTTCAAGAGTGCCCTCTTTACTTAAAAAGCAAAGAAGGACAGTGATTAAAGAAGGAGGGGCTTATTATTAGTTTAAAATGGGTTGGCTGTTATGAGTAGTTAAAGGAAAGAAACAGTTTGCTCTCAAAACTGTCATATTTACTAAGAGACAATGGGAAGATAGTGCCAAAGGGAGAGGAGACTTGTTTTCAAAAAATAAATCTTATTGAAGGCCTGATTGCTCCAAACATAGTTCATAAGAAGTGAAATTTGTTTTCATTTGAACAAGAAACTTGTTTACCAACTAAGGAAGGAAACATTTCTTTAAGAAGAGAACTATTTTTTAGTGCATTTAAAGGTCTAACAAACATGAAAAAAATGATAGTGAGCATAGCAGTCTTGAAAGAAAACAAAGTGGCAGCCAACATAGTGATAAGGAGGAACAAAACAGTCCTCAAGAAAGCAACCAAAGAGATAGTGGTAACTTGTAGCAAGGGAAAGAAGACACTCAAGGAGAGATAATTCATGATAAACGTACCCACAGTAATGGCAAGCAAACACAAAACATTGAGCATTCTGAGGAAAGTAGCATGAAACAAAAAGACCAAGGCAGCCCAAAGGAAGAGAGTAAAAACATAGGGCATCAAGAGAGTTCTCAAAAGCATGTGCTAGCTGCCTCTCCTAGGCAAGGGGCCATGACTTCTTCGCCAAATCTGAAAATGCCAAAACAACAAGGAAGAAAACCAAACGAGAGAAACTCAAAAGCTGTCGAATAGAGGCTCTCGGTGCAAAAACATGGAAAAGACTAATCTAGGCTTAATATTTAGGTCCAATATTTTTTGAAGGTTTCTAAAAACCCTTAAGGGGTTTGCTCACCAAAATTGAGCAAATTTGGACATGATTTTTTTTTTTCTGTTTTTTGGCCCTAATTGCACATTTTTCAAGGCGCTGCCATTGGTGCTAGGAGCATCCTTAGCTCATGAAAGTCATTTTTTTGGATGGAATAAATTTTGAGGCAGCTATTCACAAATTTTCGGATCCAAAGGAGGTCTTTTCGTCCCCCAAAGAGGCAAAAATCAGTCAAAATTCACCTTTCTATCTCACATATCAGCAGATGAGACCCCCCTGGGTTTTTTTACTCAAGCCACCTTTTGACATACTTATAAGGATCATTTTGGAAAAATTGAAGTAGTTATAGAAACTAGACATCTAGGGTTTTCCAACAAGCCATCATCGGCCTCGTTTCAACATTGGGCAGTCCCTCAAAAGATGTCTACAAAACAGGAAATTTTCTACTACTACGCTCCTATAGCATTTTGGCAAAAAAGGCAGATTTCTAAAGATGCTCATCCAAATGTGCGTTAAGCCTTTTTTAGCCATTTTCAGTCATGTAAAGTCAATTTTATTTCCTTTTTTATCATTTTATAGATATTTTTGAAGATATTTTGTGCCTTGGGCTTTGCAAAGACTCAAGGACAAAATCAGATATTTGCAATAGGCCTATGGCCTTCTAGATGCTCTTGAATAGTTTCTTTCTCTTTAGCCTATATATTCCAAGAGATTTCATTGTATCAAGAGGCGAAAATTGATGATATAGAGAAATACATGATATTACAATATCTAAAGAAACACTTTGTCTCATGATGTGGATGATTTCTTGTTTGTATTGGATGGTGGAAGAGGACTATTTGTTGGATTCCATGGCTTGGTAAATGGTATAGTGCTCCTTATCTGTATGTTTTCCTTATTTTATCATACATTTTTCGATGTTTCTTGCTTGTTGTAGGTCATTAAATAATATATTTGATACATGCCCATAGAGGCACCTCGAGTTTCCTGATTTCATTACAGCTTCTATGTTTTTCTTCTTTCTTAGTTATGTCAAAGAATTCTTAACTGCTCTTTGATACCCTAAGAGCTTGTTATCAATTTCATTAATGGTTATTATGTATGCTATCTAGTATGATTCACAGTATGCCTTGCTTACTCATAGATATCCAAAACACCATCACCTAAACCTTTCTCTCAATATTTGATTGTCCTAGTTAAACCGAAGAGCTCTTGTTTCGATCTTGCCCTTTTCCTATGCTATGCAATCTTAGTTCAAAGTTCCTGATAGATCAAAATATGATGTCTAGGATTTCCCTCTTCATAGATTGAGTTGTTTGTCTGACTTATTTGTTTTCCACGAAGTCTAAAGGTGATTTTCCAAAATTTAGAGGGTCTTATACTTCTATGTATCGCCTGAATTTTAATTTTACACATCTATCAGTTTGAGTTTCATCTATAGTGATTAATGGTTAGCCCTGCCACATGGATGTTTGTTGTAAAGCTATTTGTGCTTAAAACTTCTTTTTCTTTCACAAACTTAGTGTCCATCCCATTTCACTCCACCTAAAGAATCCATTTTTACCTCAACCAAATCTTCCTTGCAATATACCTTGTCCACCCTTTGAGGCAGTCTCGACCTTATCAACCCCATAGCCCAGTTGATCTGAAAAAAATTTGATCTAGTTATCCTTTGATCAGTTCTCCCTCAAAATAACCTAAAACAAACCAAAACATATTTAACAACTAGCCTAAAATCAGATACATAGAAAGCAAACAAGTTTCCATCCTTTGCACAAATAGAGAGAGCCCTCTCTTAGTCGAGGAAGCCTAGGTCCTCAGACTCCAAAGTTGGTTTGATGATACCCTATAATTTGGCTTGCCAATCTGCCAAATCACGGGACCCTAATATAAGTAAAGGGCTTTATAGAATAGCCACAATGATAGAAACTAAACCTTTTGTTGATGATAAAGTTGCTAAATGGGAAAATAAACAAGATCAAGCATGAGGGTTGATAGGAATGTCCATTGCTCAAGATCTTAGATTTCATATCCTTGACATTGACACCCCTCATGAAGCCTTAGACAAGATAAATATTGTCTTTGGCATTTGAAATCAAATTGGGGCCCATCAGCTTGAAAATGAGTTGCTTACTTTGGACCCCAATAATTTCTCCTTTATTGAAGATTTTTTGTCCAAATTCAAGACCCTCAGAGTTATTTTAGAAGTTTGTAAGGTCAAAAAGTAAGATGGTAGCCTAATATATTGCATTCTTACTAATATCATCAACATAAAGAACAAGGATGGTGAATGACTTACCCACTTTCTTGGTGTGGACAGTGTTGCCATAATGACACCTAGAAAAGCCATTATCTAAAAGAAATCTATCCATTTTGGCATACAAAGTCTGAGGAGCTTGTTTGAGACCATAGAGAGACTTCCTTAGGCAACAAACAAGGCTATAGTCGTTTTGGATAAAGCCATGGGAAAAAGCATGTTCATTGTCAAAGGAATGCTTGTTAATGACCGCAAGGATGACATTTTTGAAGGTGAAACACTAGGTGAAATGGAAATTGGTGTTTTTTAGGAAGATTGAAAAATATGCAGTATTGGGGGTAATTCTATACATTGTTCCATTATATGGACAAAAAATAGGTTGGTGGACAACAAAGGTGTGATATTAAGGTTTAAGGAAAATTTCAAGAAGCCACCCAAGGAAATGGTGCTATGGGATGTTATAGAAGACACAAATCCCTTAAAAAAATGAGATGAGAATATTTGTAATGAAAAATATATAAACTCAATTGATATGGATGTAACAAGGCCATATAAAAGGAATAAATGAGTTATGGCTACAAAAAAAATTGCAAAATGTCAAACAAATATAGATGAAGAGAAAGAAATTCGATTTTTACCAGCAGATGTATGTTGTAGAAAATATTGTCTTCAACATGTGGAGAGGAAGACCATTGCAGATGCTAGAAGGGGTATGAGAAAAATAAATAAAAATGGTATTAGGGAATTTTTCTTGAATTCACTCATGTCAAACACAGTCATGTCAAGGATCCATGGCCATGGCCATGGCCTACCCCCTATTGCTAGAAATGTAAAGGACATGAGATTTAATGGGAATATTATTTGTAAGAAAGCATGGTATAAGATACATAATATTCATCAAAGCACATTCTATAACTACTAAAAATATTTCCAAAATGGACAGATCAAAGCTCTTCATGGTAACACCAACACATGCAAAGCACGAGGACACACTGTGGAAGCCATAGAAATATTGAACAAAATTGTAATGGATAATTCATATTTCTCACCAAACCAAACATGTCAAGTTGAAGAATATGGGAGATTTTCTCCTTTAACATTGCTTCATTCGACTTACACACAAAATTATTTGTTAAAAGAGATCTATGAGCCTCTTCAAAAGCTCAATTGCCCATCAATATCACAGTAAACAATGAGCAAGATATGGAATACTAAGTTTCGAGATATGGCATTTTCAAAGAACACCAACTTCAGTAAATGCGGTGAATGTATTATGTTGAAAGCACAGATGAAGTCAACGACTAGAAAAGAGATGGAAGAAGAAGCACGAGGTAGGTTGAACAAACATAACAATATTGTTATGTGTGGAAGATATTTCTACTATGCCCATAGAATTATGTTAGAGTAGTTTCTAAAGGAGTATTTGAGCACTATCCATGAGAAAATGGATAAAACAAAGACTTCAATCCCAATGCTACATGTCAAATCAAAATCTATTGTAGGAAAAAATTTAGGTGTGTCATTTATAGGTATGTTAATACGTGGGCATAACAGAGGAGTTTTTGGTCATTTCTCTCCACCATTTGCACATATGGGATCACAATTTACTATTACATCCCTTGCAAAGTGCTTAAGGGACCTTGAAGACCCACAAATTGATATGTATGGTGATGTACTTTATGAGAGTGAAAGTTCAAGAAACCCACTTACAAATGCATTACTTGACACATTTACTTACTCAAAATGGCAAGTTTACAAGGATGATTTTATATCTCATGGAAGATCAAAGAGTGAAAATGTTGCTTTTAAAGCCCTTCCTCCACATTGGTTGTTACAGTTGGAAAATGCAACAAGTGATAATAAGAATCGCTATATTTTCATGTTTTTATCACTTTTAACTGCACTTCGTGACTTCATCACTATTGAGGTTGGATTCTTTCTTGTGGGGCACACCCATGAAGACATAGATGGAGCCTATGTAAGAATGTATTCTAACCTAAAAAGTAAAGATATATATTCTTTACCTAAAATGATGGATACCTATAGCAAAATTGAAGAAAACCGAGTGTTTCCACCTATACTTATTGACAAGGCCTATGACTTGAAAATTTTCCTTAATGGATATATCAAGGAGGGAAAAAATGCAATAGTTGGACACCTTAATGTTCAATACTCAAAATTTCATGTACTCAATGATATTCCAATACTAAGGTACAAAGAATCCATTAGAGATATCGAGTGGTCAGAACTAGTTGAGTTATGGAATATAGATGATGAAAGCCGACCTATAATTCCCATAGGGAGCCCATCTTTCTTAGCTTCCAAAAATAATGATGCCTATTTCATAGAACTAAAGGAAGGGATAACATCATACAAAAAAATGTGGAAATACATCGGGAACAAGGATTCACCAATTGTTAAGAGGAATGGAAAAATAAACAAGTGTATTGGGAAAGAGTTCTTGATACATTAGATTGAATCTATAATGATCATAGAATAGTAGATGGAAGTGATTCATATTTTGAGGATTTCTTGCCTGAGACAAGGCACGCTGTTGATGTTGATCGTAATCCACTCTATGTAATATCAAGTATTATGGATGAAGATTTTGATAATGCAATAGATGAACCAGTATATGTTGGACCCAAACGCAACAAGCCAAAGCCAACATTCAATCCAAAAATTGATGTTCAGAAAAGAAATATGTTGCTAGTTAGATGAGGTAATGAGGATGTAGGAGAGATGATTTGGATGGAAAAATCCATCTCAGATATATTTAGGGATAATGAAAGTGAAAATATTCATCTAAAGTTTGATTGGTGGAAGCCTATTTCAGGGAAATACAATGGATTTTTTTTTAGCAATATTGGATATGAAGTCCCGATGAAACAAAAATTGGTTCTGTTCCAATTACCATAGTTTGGGCATGGCTGCCAAAGAAAGAAAAGTGCAAGAAGACCATGATAATTGAATATTGTGTAGAAGTTGTTCTTTACCTACTTGAGCGAATATCTTAAGATTAGGTTCATATGATTCATGAATGTGATGTTTTTTTGAAGGATCTTTAATATACATTCAGACACACTTTTCAATATTTGTTGTATATCAAATATTCTCTTCATATTATTTTTGGAGGAGTTTTATATTGTTTAGTATTTCAATGAAATCATGTGGTGATAAAAATGACCTGATAGTGCCATAAAATATTTAAGTTTTCAAGGATTTTTTTAACTAACAAGACTTCTCACCATATCAAATATGCATAATCAAATTCAATAATGCACTTAAAAACAACATCTTCTAAACTTGGTCTATTCAAACAATAATGGAGTTGCTAATTAGTATTTTATTTAATATAAACCATTTAAACACATAACGAAAAGATGTTAGAAATTTGTAATAATGTTTGAAGTGAATGTTCCTTAATATTCCTTATTATAATTGATATAAATCAAATTTGGTTGAAGTGGTGCCAACATTGTACTAGTATAATAATTTTGTACTCAACATAGGAAAAGTAGTTAGTGTCAATTTAAAATAGTTAATAATAGTAAGAAACACAATATTCATATATTGTTAAATAACTTTATAGGTAACAATATTTTTACAAAATCTATTATTCATGAGTCAAATTTAATACACAAATATAAATATTAATGATAATAGAAATAATGTAAGGAATCTAAGTTTTGAATTAATGTCAGTATGTTCTTTTCAATATAATATCCTTAAACACTCCATGAATAGAAACTAAACATTTGTAATAAATAGTTTAGTAAATTTTCTTTTTTTCCTATTGTATTTGAAAATAATAAAATTGTATTACTTTGTTACTATTCTAATTCATGATTGATTTTGATAATTAAAATTATTAGTAATTGAGTCGAAAGGCGAGGCTCATTCTACAACCTAGTATGAGGGGATGTGTAAGTTCGACTATAATTTTTTTTTGAAGGATCTATTAATATAAATTTAGACACACTTTTCAATATTTGTTGTATATCAACTATTCTCTTCATATTAGTTTTGGAGTTTTATATTATTTAGTATTTCAATGTAATCATGTGGTGATACAAATGACATGACAGTGCCATAAAATATTTTTAAGTTTTCAAAGCTTTTCTTGACCAACATGACTTCTCACCATATCAAATATGCATAATCAAATTCAATAATGCACTTAAAAACAACATCTTCTAAACTTGGTCTATAAAAAAAATAGTTTTTAATTTTTTTTTTAACACAAAAGTACAAATAATAAAAATAAACAAATTATAACACTACTCTCATTTAACATTTAATCCCTCTAGGCTCATGTTAAATTCGTATTTAAGATGGATCTATGCTGGTATACATTGGACACATTACTATGATAATTTGTCATTAAATAACTTTATACATGATATATATCTTGCATATTAATCTATTATTCATTAAGTAAGTCTCAATTAAGTTAGTTTTTAACACAAAAGAACAAATAATAAATAATAAATAAATTATACTACTACTCATTCAAAATTTAAATTGATCATAAAAAAATATTTTCTCATGTCAACTTTAAAATGGTTCAAACTTCCTACAATAGTATGTAATGACGATGGTGATAATGATGATTATCATCCACTACATTAGTATGTAATGATGATGGTGATAATGATGATTATCATCCACTAAGACCAAATAATATGGTATATATGAAGCCATAAAGATATTACTCAAAATTATTAAGAATTTTATTGTTATGCTAAAAAAACATTAAAATAAGTGTTTCAAGATCATCATAATTTTGTTTAGTTAAAAGATAAAGAAGGTTGGTAGTGCCACAAATATTTTGAAATTTAAAACCAAATTTTAGTATAAAGTGGATGATCTAAGAGGGTTTTTCATCTTCAACCGTATTACTAGTGTTGCAAAGGTGATAGAATTTTAAATTGTGCCAACCTTGTCTTAGTAATAATTGTAATTTAACACATACATGATATTTACTATACAAATTATAATTAAAGGGTTAATAATAGTAACATACAACACATTCTTTTCATAAGATAACTTTAACAAACGTAGCTTTTAGTACAAACCATTAAAATCTTAAAAGAGATAATGTAACGAATCCAAGATTAAGATGTGAAATATTTTCTTTTGCAATTTTATATAATTTTTTTTATATACTTTACCATGATAAAAGTTTCACCAAACATGGTGAATATCTACATTAAAATTAGTAAACTAAGTGATTGCATAGTTCCACATTTTGAAAAAACTTAATCTAGTTAAAGTTCCAAATTCTATATCAGCGGAATACTTCCAAATTTAATGAAATATATGTTCAATGCCTGTATCATTTCAATATATATGACCCTTTGAGAGCTTGAGAGGCCCTAGTTTCCTTTCAATGCCAATGAATGATAATCCATACATATTTTGACTATATATCCACTTGCTAATATCACTATTTTAGATCATTTCACTATATTTTCTTTGGTTCTCTTGAGATTTTATTGATTTATGATGCTTTGGTTTTGAGATATTGGTTTAAAATTCAAAGTTGATATCGAATTTTTTTCGCTTTGAGTTAAATCTCCAGTACAAATTTTAATTGTGCAATTTGTAATGATAGTTTATGTTTTCAAATTAATAGTATATTTTAATATTCCTTTTTATAAGACTTCAAATGTTACAAAGTAAATTAATAAAGTCGAGCCCTAGGGGTACTGAGGTAATTTTTCCATTATCTCCTTGGAAACTCTTCCACCTACTTTAGGCCAATGCTTTTCTAGAACAAGGAGGAACCCCTAGAAAATAAATATTTTGATATTTTCTTATGAATAAGGTGGATGTTGGAATATATTGAGACCAATAGTTATCCAATTTGGTTTTGGAGTGAAGACCAATGAATAAGAGTGTTCAAATGTGAGGAATATGCATGGATATACTATTAACAATATACTCTAGCCAACCACATGGATATTTTCAAAAGTAAAAATTAATACGAGGGCCCTTACAAAGAAGCCTCACAACAATTATGAAATAGACAAATATAACATGTAACCATGAGAAATAAATTGAATAAGAACAATATCAATTAAATGAATAATTATTCCAATGTGGAGGGTTACACCTCAACCTTCTCTTCTTAGTGGATAAAATTTTCCCTTCATTAAATATTATACCAATCATTTTTATGAGAAATTTAGGCCCTCATTGGCTTTATGCTATGACTGAATGAAAAATATTTGTCATGCAATAAAATATGGATTTACACATTTTTTATCAATTTCAATATAGTTTTCTACTCTAACAACAGGAAATTTTGAATAAAGGGAAGTCAGTTTGGGAGTACATTACACTATTTAATTTTTTATGACTTTTTCTTCACACATGGCCTAGGTTTCCATGTCATGAAGTAATAGTTCTATGAAACACGTGATTGAAGAAATATGTTTCACTAAAATAGTCATTGATACTGTCATATACATTTTGTATAATACATCCCGACTAAAATTGAAGCCTTAGACTCTCCAAGAAATACAAAATAGAATAAAAATATGGTAAGTAATACAAAAATAATTTCATAATATACCTTGAGATACAATGGTTTTGGTTTGGGTTAAATATATTTTTGTTATTAATCCCTAATTTTCAAGATTTCAAAAGAAGATATTTGTATTCCTATAAAATGGATCCCCAATAATTGAATCTTAACTATGAATGAAAATCATTTTTTTTAATTAGATACATGCTAATATAATGCACCTATTTTCAAGGTTGTTGGAATCATTGTGGAAGCTAAATTTCCACAAGTATTTTAGACACCTTGCATTGTCCATTCCTTGAATTTAGAACTTAAATTTATTGCTTCTAATTTTCCTTGGATTAGAACTATTATTGAGGATACACAACATACCTAAAATTTTGTACAAAATAATACAAATTCCATCACAATATACAAGGAGAACACCCATCTATCATTGTTGAAGATTACAGATACATAGTTTTCCTCTCCATTCATCATGTTGAAGAGGTTGAGGGAGATCAAGACCACCCTTGGGGTCATGGTTATTTCATAGTTTTGTTCCTTTTTTAGAGGGACATATCAAATAACCTCAAAAACAGTTAAGGAAAAAATGTTATGTAATGCTTAGTGGGAGAAGGTAGATCTAACTATTAAGATCATGGACCTTATCATTGCTTTGGGATGGTTTGCAGATACAAACCAAGCCACACTAGGGGAGGTTTATGAGGGATGGAATTCCATGATTGAGTCTGCGAGGACCATTATATTACAAAGTAAGTTCCATAAGTATGGCACATCATCATAGGCCTTATTGACCACCATAAAGGATATTCTTGTCAGTAGATGGGATGAAAATTGCACAAATTTATATTGCTTGGCTCACTCATTGAACCCAAAAGGCTATAGCCATGATTCTCTCATCACATGGATGGTGAAATTTCATAGGGGAGGAAGGATGTGTGAAGGAATATATTTGAAGATAGCATATCCCTTGATGAGGTCGAGCATGCCTTTGCAAATTTTTCCAATGGAACAAGCTGATTTGTAGGCTATGATGTGATTAGAGACAGGGGTTAGTAATCCATATTCTTGGTGGGAAACTCATGGGGCAGGAATCCTTCCTCTACATAAGTTATCCATCAGGCTCCTCTCTCATGTGACGTCATCCTCTTGTTGCGAGAGAAATTGGAGCACATATGGGAATTTGTATAGTTTCAAGAAGCGCGGCCATGAGCAGTGTAGGGCAGAGACAATGGTGTATGTGGACACCAACCTTCGTCTTATTTATAGGAAGAGATATGAGTGGTTGAAGGGAGAGAGAAAGTTGTGGGATGTCTTTCTTGATGATGTGGGTTTGGAAAATAGTGCTCAGCTGACATTGGCCAACGTGGATCTTAGTGACCAAATGCTAGAGCTTGTAACATTTGATGATGGTGATACTCTTGGGGGGTCATCCTCCACACTAGTAGATGCAGAGATTACATTAAACACAAAGGAGGAGGATACAACAGAGGAGGGCATTGGTGACCATGAAAATGATGCTAATGTTGATGATGACATTGATGATTGGCGAGCTACCTACTACCTTATCATTGTTTTGTATTTTGTATTTATATTTTCCATTGGCATTGTTACTACCTATGTCACAAAATTTGATTTTGATAACTTAATGAGAAATTTCACTTTCTTGTATTTCTACTGTTGGATCATGATGAATCTATCACAATTCTATTTGTATGGATAATGTTACTTTACAACACTTCCAAATTTTAAATTCACAATAAAGAATCTAGATCTATGTGTCAATTTCTATCATGAATGAGAATTTCTATAAGGAATATATATATATATATATATATATATAGCATCTCCTACATGTCGAGTTCTGGGTGTGGGTCTACTATAATTTTCATTTTTAACATTTATTCTAAGTCAAATTAGTGAAAAATAAAGATAAAATAAAAGGATTAATGTAAATATTTTAACTTGGTTAAAAATTAAAAACAAAAATAACCCTATAAAAATAAATAAATAAATAATAAATAAAATCATGTTATTGTAAACCTGGGGTATTCATGTAGAATATAGCTTATTTAAAGTGGGGAATTAAACTAGCCCAAATCCAAGTGGCAACAGAGATCAAATCTAGTGATATGTTAAACTCTTTTAGATTGAGCAAAGATTTGATCCCTCTCATAGATCTATACTTAAGATAGATCTAAGTTCGGTTTATTACACTCTCTCCAATCAAGTACGGAAGAGATGTTGTAATGTCCAATTATGTTATGTCATGTTCCCTAAACTTATGGATGAGATTTTGTAATGTCAAATTATGTTATGTTAAGTTCCCCAAACTTTTGACTCAGTAAATTACATAAAAATAAAAATAAATATTAATTATAATTAGTAATTAAAAAATTTAGCTAGTGAAATTAATAATTATATTTATCAATTATTAATAATTAAACGATCCCAAATTTATATTAACTCTAAATCTATCAAGCTTTGAGGGGATGAATTTTATCAAGGTGCCAACATTTTCTCAAATTTTACACTAAAACAAGAATTTTACACCTAAAAAAATCTGATATATGAAAGTTCTTTCAAAATAAACCAGTTATTTATTAAATCAATTGAAATTCCAAATATATTTTTAGATAGATAGAGTACATTTTAAAGTTTTAATAATTAAAGGTAACCATTACACACTACACTTTATCATTATGATCATAGTTTCATTTTTTGTTATTTTCTAAAAAAAAATTCAATCAATTTGAGTGGGAAAACAATAAATTCTAAAATACATAATCTGAAATAATGTAGGATTCACATAATCCATAATCCAACTATTATGTATATTTATCAGGTCGCAATTTCTTTATATACATTTCTTTATTACATTTCATTATATGTGCACGTATATTGTTAGTAAAGAAAAGTTCATTGATGCTTCTTTTGAAAGAAAAACTAAAGCCTTCCAGCGAAGCCAACTGCAGAGTAAAGTGAGACAACTCACTTTCGAGGAGGTAAGTAGGGAGATTCACAACTTAAAATCTGAAATTTCTACTTTAAAAGAAAAATTTTCTTGATTACAAAAAGGCAAGTGTCCTGAAGAAGAAGAAGAAAGTTATTTTGAGCCTAAAAATACAAATGTACAAATTTTTGAAGGAAAGAAAGATAAAGATACTGGTTTTAGAGAAATGAGATTGCTAACAATCCAGCATCGGCATCACCATGTTTTGTTAAATATTTGTATTCAAGGACAAATTTTTTCTCTTAAAACATTAATAGATTTAAGAGTTGATATAAATGTCCTAAATGAGAAAATAATCCCATCCAAATACTAGATCAAAGCTCGAAGAAATTTTTTCTGGTTGGGAAACAAAGAATTACAGTATGAGATTCCAGAAGGAAGTATTTGTTTTGATAAACATTGCATAAAGCTTAAATTTGCAATTTTAGATATTCCTATTGATTGCATTTTAGGCAATGTTTTTCTAGTAGCAGTAGAACCTCATGGATCAGCCAGACTAAAAGATAATAAGGCTGGTTATTTTATTACTGTGCCAAGTACAGATGGGATACCAAAAAAGATCAAGCTGCCATATATTTCTACTCCCAGACTGTCCACCATGGTCCAGGCCATGCAACAATTAGACTTGCCCAAAAATAAACTTGAAGATCTCAAATATCTAAAAGAGACTTTGAGAATAGGAGAGCAATTAGAATCTCTTGAAGGCCAAAAAAAAATCTCTGCTCTAAAACAGAGAATTGAAACAGAATGTTGTGCAGAAGAGCCAAATGCCTTTTGGCACAGGAAACAACACTCTGTAGAATTTCCTTACAAGTCTGATTATGAAGGAATACCATGCAAGAGAAAGGCAATCCCAATGAGCAGAGAATACAGAGAATTATGCAGCAAAGAAATTGATGATTTGCTGAAGAATAAACTGATAAGGGAGTTAGACAGTCCCTGGAACTGTTATGGCTTCTTTGTAAATAAGAGATTAGAATAGGTCAGAGGCATTTCGAGACTTGTGATAAATTATAAGCCTTTGAATACTATTCTAGCTGATAACACATATCCAATACCACACAAGAGTGAGCTCTTGGCCAGAATTGCAGGAGCCAAGATATTTTCAAAGTTTGACATGAAGTCTGATTTTTGGCAAGTGGCTATCAAAGAAGAGGACAAGTTTAAAACAACATTTAGCATCCCAGCAGGCCACTATGAGTGGAATGTGATGCCTTTTAGTTTAAATCACGCACCATATAAATTCCAAAAGGTGATGGATTCTATTTTCAAACCATATTTTAAATGGCTAATTGTGTACATAGATAATATTTTGATCTTTTCAAAAAATTTACATGATCACTTCAAACATGTAAATATTTTTCCGAGGGTTGTGAAAAATAATGGCCTAGTTCTCAATAAGAAGAACATACAAATATTTAAAACTTCTATCAAATTATTAGGCCACATTATCAAATAAGGATAGATTTCTCTGCAGAAACATGCATTAGAGTTTGCAGATAGATTTCTTGACATTATCCTAGATAAAAATCAACTGCAAAGATTTCTTGGATTTTTGAATTATGTAAGCATGTTTTACCAAGATTGTGCCACATACAAGGCCTTCCTAAATCAAAGGCTCAGAAAAAATCCTAAGCCATGGATTGAAGCACATACAAATGCAATAAAAAATATCAAATCAAAGGTAAAACATCTGCCTATCCTTTATGTTGCAGATGATGATGCTGACAAGATTGTTGAAAGTGATGCTAGTAATGAAGGGTGGGGAGGTGTCCCCAAACAGAAGAAAGATGGCATAGAACAAGTGGTCTAGTTTGCATCAGGAAAGTGGAGCCCAACAGAAAAGAATTACTTCACTATTGAGAAACAAGTCAAAGCTGTATGGAATTCAGTGGATAAATTTCAAATCCACTTAGTTAATAAACATTTTACTTTAAGGACTGATGCATCAGCAATGAAGAAAGTCTTGACCAAAGAAATCAGAAGAGTTGGAGAAGCTAAATTTGCTAGATGACAAGCATTGTTTTCCAATTTTGACTTTGACGTAGAACACATCAAAGGTGAAGAAAATAGTCTTCCAAATTTTCTAAACAGAGAGTACATTCAAGATACTCAGGATGATCAAGTCATGATGAATATTACTGAATGGGATCCTAATCAGCAACAAGAAGTGTTAAGATCCATATTAGAAAATAAGAGTTGGTCAGAATACAAAGACACTTGGAAACCAACTTGGCAGCTGCGAAGTACTAAGGTGATAGATGCAAATTTGCAGCCACATACTGACTTACAATACTTATTACCTGAAATAAAAGTGTATCCAAAGGGGAGAAAATGGATACATGATATGGTCTACTCAAGAATAATGATGGATTCCTATATTGCTGAAGAAAGTCTCTTCAATGACTTTCATGATATCAGTATGATTTTGACTCAAGGAAGTGACAGGATTCGAGTATATCATTGGTATTTTTGCATCAATAGGACGAGAGATCCTACTTGGAAAATTGGCAGTGCACTATGGCCAGGTAATAATCCTTTACTAATATTTCCTGACACTGTTTTATGACTTTATAGGATACAAAAAGCTATGGTGGAACATAATGAATGTTGATGGCAAGGGTGAAACCCATTACACCAAGATAAAATTTGAACCTACATGGATAATGCAGATGAACCGCCAGCCAAACGGGTTGAAGAACTAGTGGAATGACTATGGAATTAATAAGACTGCACTAGATCCAGTTTAATATGAATCCTATACCCAAAATATTTGCAATTGGTGTAATGAAAGAAATATTGAATGTCTTCATCCTACACATAAAAATGTAGAAGAATTTTTTATGCCTAAAATGAGAGGAGATGACGATATAATCCATAGGTACATGACTCACCATTATGAATGGTTAGTTATGAAAAAAATTAAGCACCAGATGATACTTGGTAAACCAATTATTGCAAGAAGGATTTATACCAAAGCCTGGGATGAAAGTGTCTACAAAAGAATTAGGTTTCCTGGTATTTCAATCCTTGAAGAAAGAAATTGAGATTATTTTGAGGTTTTCGTGGATTCCCTAAAAATATCCACGGTGTAATAATGATGTCTAGTCACGGACTAACACTGGCGGGTTTTTTTGTGGGCTTTCCGGTAAAAAGCATCCACAGTGTAAATATTCCTTTTGCACATTTTTTGTGGGCCTTTTGTACTTAAAGGCATCCACTTTGTATTGTCAATCACATGCACATGTCTGGATTTTGGAATCTATGTGCGAATGTCGCCTCGGTGTTACCTGAAAGTAATGATTCCAAATCCACGTCATTAGGTTGTACCAAGAAACATGATTATTTGCCCCCCCTCTCATCCTATATAAGGAGGGTTAGGCTCATTCATTTGGCATCGGAGGTTAGAGAGTCTTAGAGTCTGAGTCTTGTGTTTGAAGTCGGAGTCTGAGTTCTTCCTGCTCTGCATCTGCGAACTCTAAACTCGATCTGCTTGAATCACGGAGATCGGTTCCAAGTCTAGAGTCTGATATGAGAAGCTTGCGGGTCAGTGTGCTCGACACTGATCAAAACCTAAAGTGGCCAGATCTTATAGGTTTTGAGTCTGTAAATTTATCTGTGTGTTTTATGTTCTATAGACTGAGTCTGAAATTGGCCAGTTAGCCTCCAGTAAGCTATCTCATACATTGAGAAGTGTATTCTGGTAAATTCCACTTCAGTCAATCTCAAGAATGAACATATGAACTGTAATATCTTCTTCTATATCAATAAAGAGTGAGAATTTTTCGCATTATATTTGAGTAAAATAAACTTTGTGCTTATAATATTGTTGTTGAGGTAGTATCTGTCTCCTTTACATACACTTGAGGTTCACCAGAAGCTCACCAGAGGTTCGTGAAAGCTCCTAGGGATGCCAAAGGCCGTTGAAGGAAAAGGAAGCCATGTGTAGGCTGTGTAGAGCATGACGGTGCAAGGTAGGTTCATATATGGGTTCATGTATGGGTTCGTGTAAAGGACTTTGAAAGAAGACAGCGAAGAGACTCAACAAGGCCAAGACAGCCTGTGTTGCTACTGCAAGCTTCATTCAAGAAGCCCCTGCAAGAAATTGGTATCAGAGCCAGTACCGTTTCACTGGTTCAAGAAGGTTAGTACTCAAATCTAATCTCTTTATTGAAAAATGGATCCATCCAGAAGATCTGTTTCATTCCGAGAGTTAGAATATAAAGACCAAGCTGAGCAAAATCCTCTCAGGGATATGTTTGCTAGTTCATCAAGTCGTGTTTTAAATTCTGCTGAATTAGAGTTTATAGAAAGTCAACCATCTGTACGATGGCAGTTGCCTATTGTAAATGCATCTGATGTATATTCTGACTTAAAATATTTCCATCTGATTGCTGCTACCAGAATCTCAATAAAAGAAACTGTTAGGCAAATTCAAGAGAATTCTGAAAGAATTCAATCTATTCCCCTCTTAGATCAAAAAGCCCTTCAGGCTGAAGCAAAGAGGTTGAAAACCAAATTTCTCAATTTGGGTTGTATTAGGGTTGGGATAAGTGCTCTGAGACATAGAGGATTGAATACCTTTGTATTGGCCACAGTTAGAGAATTAACACATAATAAATATATAGATTATTTGATAGGAGGGATAGCAGCTCCACTATCTAATGGTCCAGTTTATTTTGACTCCTATCCAAACTTCTCAGTATATGTGTTTGATGAACACATAAAGGACATTTTACAGTTACAGATCCAGACCTCTGGATTTGATATGAGGTAAGATAGGAGTAACATCTCTATACAAACTAGAGGATGTTTCAGACATACTAATACCTTACATCTAGTTGTCCTTCATGCTCCTAGTCAAGAGTCTAAAGCTAGTGTGGTAGTTCTAACACATTCCAAAAATCAAAAGATAGAACATCAAATTATTAAGTGGGAAGATCTGAGTTTTCTAGAACACTGGGTTGTAAACAATCCCAAGCCTCCAGGTATGCAGAGTATTACAGAAGCTAATGTGGAAGAATAAAAATATTCTGTTGTTATATCTTTCCCAAGAAGGTCCACTATTGATCGTAAGAGGATAGAAAGTCTCTGCAAAAGTTCACCTCTATACAGAAATCCTGAAATTGTTGATACTGCTAATTCTTCAAATGCCATTATAAATTGCCACCATGTTGATTTGTTTGAGTTTGCACAATTAGTCAATTTTAACTCTATTGAAGTTATTTTCCCAAGATGTAAATCTGCTATCAATCTATGTCAACTTGCTTAAATGGTCGTCCATTATAATCATCATCCTAGGACAGGATAAGATCCACCTACTACATCAGTCGACCCTTGTCCAAATCCAAAATGTTGTGACATCCCATTCCCAAATGAGTCTGACCATGTAATGATGATGCATAGCCTTCCTTCACTTCAAAATGAATAACCTAGCATAAATATTCAGCAAAATGAGACCTCCTGATATGCCCAAATATGGTCTTGGATATTTGGAACAGTTAAATGATTTTATTCCCCAGTAGCAGATTTAAAGAAGTCCCTACTGATTGGAAAAAGCCATCTATCCCAGAAATGCATAAATTCTTCTCAGTCATGGATGGGTATCCCAAACATAAGATAGATACCTATTGGATAAAAGCTATGTTAAATTGGGATCTTGATACACACCCTGAGGCTGAAGATTTTGACAAGAGCACGAGGACAGAAGAAAAAATAAGGTTAGCTTCAGAATGGAAGGAGTATATGGATTATAAGGATGAGTGGATATATTTTTACTCATGGAAAAAGATATCTGAAGCAGAAGTTGTCATGATGACATACACAACCACTCCTTCTTCGACACAACATTCATGGACTGCTATGGATGGCAGTAAGGCTGAGACAAGCACAAACTTTCCTCCCTTTAAATGAATAATGCTAGGAGAAGCACAAAGTTCAGCCAAAGCTATTCCTTTGGTAATCAAAGATGATAATGCCATAGGCATAGATGGGAGAATTCAAAAGGCTAGTGAGCAGTTAAATTGGACTAACACTGCTATAAAAGGCCTAGATATGAATGTTGCAAAAGCTTCCAAAGTGAAAGAATATTTTGATAGTCTTAATGTTTCTATTTCTGATGTAAATAACAGTTTGAATAATATTCAGTTGGTAACTTCCACTATGAGAAGTTATTCTAGACAATCCTTGGAGAAGGTTGAGGCTTTGGAAGCCAAGGTTGAAAAATAATTTCATTCAACCCAAGGATCAATAGAAAATCTCTGTGTACAGTTAGATAGAGCTCAAATAAAGACTATAGAAAGACCAGTCCCTACTTCATTCCTTTATAAAAGGAATATTCAGATTCATCATCCTGTCAAACCAATTGACATATTTCCACATCTTCTTCCCAAGGAAGAAGCTCAGTCTAGTAAAGAAAAAGAGCCTTCTGAAAGATTAAACATGTCTTATTTACTCAAAGAAAAAGATGAAGAGTCTCCCTCAGGACCAGAAACCAGTTTATTTCCAATATATAAACCATTTGAAAGCCAACATACAAGACACCCTGCTCTTGATATTAAAGGGAAAGCTCCAGAAGCATACACATTCCATCCAGATGCCCATAGAGAATGGAATGTAGACAATATGGGAGTAAACTAGATTAAAGAAGTAATTGATTTAATGTTTGTTAAATACAAGATGATGTGCTTAAGGGGTAAGTCTGAAGTAGAAGCCTGTAAAACTCTAATCCAATGTTTTACTGGCATTCTAGCGAAATGGTGGGAGATTGAATCATCCTTAGCACTCATAAAGAAAATGGAAAGTGAAGTGTTGAAAGATGAACAAGGTGATATTGTTTTTAATCCTAATAGCACTCGTCAGAGTAATATGATCGGTGCTTTGACTTCCATGATTTTGGAACATTGGTGTGGTTCAGAATTAGAGATAGCTGATAAAAATGAAATGACTCTTATGAATCTCAAATGTCACAAGTTATCTCAATATGAATATTTTCAAGAGATTGGAAGCAAAGAATATTTTTGGTAAAAGATCCTCAAAACTTTCTCTGGAAACAAGTGTATCTTGCTGCACTTCCATCTAAGTTTATTTCTTTTCTTAAACAACATGATATATTCCCGTTACCATTTGAGTCATACACATGGGGAGAAACATATACAATCATCACCAAGACAATGGTTGGATTATGTACTAATATGAAAATGAATAATTCTCTACAGAAAATGTCCAGATTGCCTAACCAAAAATATATTTTTCATAAATATGGTCTTTCTCTAGATGACCCAATTGTCAAATTAAGAAAGGAAAAGAAGCAGGCAAAGAAAGCACAAAATCAGAACAAGAAATATCCAGCCAAGTATAGCAAAAATAGAAAGGGTCCACAAAGAAGAAATGGATATTACAAATATGTCCCAAAGACCCATTATTATTAGCCTATTGAAATCCACCTACATTCTCACGAGTAGGACAACTGAAATAAATTGACCTGTTGGTTATGTGGCAAACCAGGTCATACATCTTCAAAGTGCCTAGAAGCACTGGAATAAAAAAGAAACAGAGGAAGAAAATCTCAAGCTGCAGCCAAAGGCAAGCAGGTTTTTAAAGTCAAACCACAGACACTCTGTCTACGGTGTGGTTCTAAAAATCATCAAGCTGAAAAATTTCCCAACCATAACATTCAGAGATCAGTTCCAGCAGTTTCAAAAATAAGATTCCTCTGATTCCCAAAGTTCTTATTCCTCTTCAAACTCTAAAGAAGAATATCATGTTCAAGCCACATGTTTCTGTTCAGATTATGACAATTGTTCTTGTTAATCTGAACCAACTACTTCAGATAGTGATTCTTCTGATCCTGAAGTATCTCAGCTGTCCCAGTAATTCAAAGAAAAGGTTCTCATGGCTCAAACTGCTGAAGATGCAGAATTAAAAATTCTGTCACAAATACGAGCACTTGACGAAGGAGAAATGAAAGAAAAGCTTCTCGAAGCATTTTTATATCAAGTGCATAGTACCAACAAGACTTATTCTTCAGAGCCAAAGTTCATTGATGCTTCTTTTGAAAGAAACACTAAACCCTTCCAGCGAAGCCAGCTGCAGAGTAAAGTGAGACAAGTCACTTTGGGGGAGGTAAGTAGGGAAATTCACACCTTAAAATCTGAAATTTCTACTTTAAAAGAAAAAGTTTCTTCATTAGAAAAAGGCAAGTTTCATGAAGAAGAAGAAGAAATTATTTTGAGCCTAAAAATACAAATTTACAAATTTTTGAGGGAAAGAAAGATAAAGATACTATTTTTAGAGAAATGAGATTGCTAACAATCCAGTATCAGCATCACCATGTTATGTTAAATATTTGTATTCAAGGAAAAATGTTTTCTCTGAAAACATTAATAGATTTAGGAGCTGATATAAATGTCCTGAATGAGAAAATAATCGCATTCAAATACTGTATCAAAGCTCAAAGAAAAGTTGTTGGATTGGGAAAAAAAGAATTACAGTATGAGGTTCCAGAAGGAAGTATTTGTTTTGATAAACATTGCATAAATCTTAAATTTGCAATTTTAGATATTCCTATTGATTGTATTTTAGGAAATGTTTTCCTAGCAGCAGTAGAACCTCATGGATCAGCCAAAATGAAAGAGAATAAGGATACTTATTTTATTACTCTGCCAAGTACATATGGGAGATCAAAAAAGATCAAGCTGCCATATATTTCTACTCCTATACTATCCACCATGGTTCAGGCCATGGAACAATTAGACTTGCCCAAAAATAAACTTGAATATCTCAAAGATCTACAAGAGACTTGAGAATAGGAGAGAAATTAGAATCTCCTGAAGTCCAAAAATAGATATCTTCTCTAAAACAGATAATTGAAACAAAATCTTGTGTAGAAGAGCCAAATTCCTTTTGGCACAAGAAAGACCACTCTGTAGAATTGCCTGACAAGTTTGATTATGAAGGAAGACCATGCAAGATCAAGGCAATCTCAATGAGCAAAGAATACAAAGAATTATGCAGCAAAGAAATTGATGATTTGCTGAAAAATAAACTGATGAGGGAGTCAAATAGTCCCTGGAACTGTTATGGCTTCTATGTAAATAAGATATCATAACAGGTCAGAGGAATTCCGATACTTGTGATAAATTATAAGCCTTTGAATATTGTTCTAGCTGATAACACATATCCAATTCCACACAAGAGTGAGTTGTTGGCCAGAATTGCAGGAGCCAAGATATTTTTAAAGTTTGACATGAAGTCTGGTTTCTGGCAAGTGGCTATCAAAGAAGAGGACAAGTTTAAAATAGCATTTAGCGTCCCAGCAGGCCACTATGAGTGGAATGTGATGCCTTTTGGTTTAAAGTACACACCATCTAAATTCCAAAAGGTGATTGATTATATTTTCAAACCATATTTTAAATGGATAATTGTGTACATAGATGATATTTTGATATTTTCAAAAAATTTACATGATCACTTCAAACATGTAAATATTTTCCTGAGGGTTGTGAAAAATAATGGCCTAGTTCTCAGTAAGAAGAAGATAGAAATGTTTCAGACTTCTATCAAATTCTTAGGCCACACTATCAAAGAATGACATATTTCTTTGCAAAAACATGCATTAGATTTTGCAGATAGATTTCCTAACATTATCATAGATAAACCTCAACTGCAAATATTACTTGGATGTTTCAATTATGTAAGCATCTTTTACCAAGACTGTGCCACAGACAGGGCCATCCTAAATCAAAGCCTCAGAAAAAATCCTAAGCCATGGACTGAAGCACATACAAATGCAGTTAAAAATATCAAATCAAATTTAAAACATTTGCCTATCCTTTATGTTGCAGATGATGATGCTGAAAACATTGTTGAAAGTGATGCTAGTAATGAAGGGTGGGGAGGTGTCCTCCAACGGAAGAAATATGGCATAGAAAAAGTGGTCCAGTTTGCATCAGGAAAGTCGAGCCTAACAGAAAATAATTACTCCACTATTGAGAAAGAAGTCAAAGTTGCCTCGAATTTAGTGGATAAATTTCAAATCCACTTAGTTAATAAACATTTTACTTTAAGGACAGATGCATCAGCAATGAAGAAAGTCTTGACCAAAGACATCAGAAAATTTGGAGAAGCTAAATTTGCTAGATGGCAAGCGTTGTTTTCCAATTTTGACTTTTATGTAGAACACATCAAAGGTGACGAAAATAGTCTTCCAGATTTTTTGAGCAGAGATTACATTCAAGATACTCAGGATTCTCAAGTCATCATGATTGTTACTGAATGGGATCCTAATCAGAAACAAGAAGTGTTAAGATCCATATCAAAAAATAAGAGTTGGTCAGAATACAGAGACACTTGGAAACCAACTTGGCAGTTGCGAAGTAATAAGGTGTTGGATGCAAATT
This sequence comes from Pinus albicaulis, assembly GCA_034641835.2. Taxonomy (NCBI): domain Eukaryota; kingdom Viridiplantae; phylum Streptophyta; class Pinopsida; order Pinales; family Pinaceae; genus Pinus; species Pinus albicaulis. The sequence continues at coordinate 1,485,557,111 of CM076581.1, forward strand.
TGCAGCCACATACTGACTTACAACACTTAGTACCCGAAAGAAAAGTGTATCCAAAGGGGAGAAAATGGATGCATGATATGGTCTACTCAAGAAGCATGATGGATGCCCATATTACTGAAGAAAGTCTCTCTAATGAATTTCATGATATCAGTATGATTTGGACTCAAGGAAGTGACAGGAGTCGAGTATATCATCGGTATTTTTGCATCAATAGAACAAGAGATCCTACTTGGACAATTGGAAATGCACTATGGCCAGGTAATAATCCTTTACTAATATTTCCTGACACTGTTTATGACTTTGCAGGATACAAAAAGCTATGGTGGAACATAATGAATGTTGATGGAAAGGGTGAAACTCATTACACCAACATCAAATTTGAACCTACATGGATAATGTAGATGAACCGCCAGCCAAACTGGTTGAAGAACTGGTGGAATTACTACGGAATTAATAAGACTACATTAGATCCAGTTTATTATGAATCCTATACCCAAAATCTTTGCAATTGGTGTAATGAAATAAATATTGAATGTTTTCATCCTACACATAAAAATGTAGAATAATTTTTTATGCCTACAATGAGAGGAGATGATGATATACTCCATAGGTACATGACTCACCATTATGAATGGTTAGTTATGACAAAAATTAAGCACCAGATCGTACTTGGTAAATCAATGATTGTAAGAAGGATTTATACCAAAGCCTAGGATGAAATTTTCTACAAAAGACTCAGGTTTCCTGGTATTTAAATCCTTGAAGAAAGAAATTGAGATTATTTTGAGGTTTTCGTGGATTCCCTAAAAATATCCACAGTGTAATAATGATGTCTAGTCACAGACTAACAATGGTCGGTTTTTCTGTGGGCTTTCTAGTAAAAAGCCTCCATAGTGTAAATATTCCTTTTGCACAATTTCTATTGGCCTTCTGTACTTAAAGGCATCCACTTTTTATTTTCGACCACATGCACATGTCTGGATTTTGGAATCTCTGTACGGATGTCGCCTCAGCATTACTCGAAAGAAATGATTCCAAATCAACGTCATTAGGTTGTACCAAAGAACATGATTGTTTGCCCCCCCCCTCTCATCCTATATAAGGAGGGTTAGGCTCAGTCATTTGGCATTGGAGGTTAGAGATTCATAGAGTCTGAGTCTTGTGTTTGAAGTTGGAGTCTGAGTTCTTTCTTCTCTTCATCTACGAGTTCTAAACTCGATTTTCTTGCATCACGAAGATCAGTTCCAAGTCTAGAGTCTGATCTGAGAAGCCTGCAGGTCAGTGTGCTCGGCACTGATCAGAGCCTAAAGTGGCCAGATCTCATAGGATTTGAGTCTGTAAATTTGTTTGTGTGTTTTATGTTCTATAGATTGAGTCTAAAATTGTCTAGGTAGCCTCCGGTAAGCTATCTCATACATTTAGAAGTGTATTCTGGTAAATGCCAATTCAGTCAATCTCAGCAATGAACATCTGAACTGCAATATCTTCTACTATATCAGTAAAGAGTGAGAATTTTCCGCATTATATTTGAGTAAAATAGACTCTATGCTTACATAATCCATAATCCAACTATTATGTATATCTATTAGATATCAATTTCTTTCTATATATTTCTTTATTACATTCCATTATATGTGTACGTATATTGTTAGTATGGGACGTGATTCACGTAATCCATAATAGTATGAAACGTGAGCAAGAAAGGACACAACAAGGAGGAACCTGTGTCTATATATATATATATCTTTTTCAGAAAAAAAAAGTAAATTGGTGAGTTCGGTTCTATATCAAATAATTTGATTAAAAGAAATGATCAAATCACAGAAAAAACAAATACAAAAATTTGAGAGTTCAATTTGTATATCGAATACTTCGATAAAAAAATAGATCCGGTTCGTAGGGTGCATCAATGGAAATTCATTGTTCATGGTTACAACACGGATTTGTTAATTTGCATTTTTGGAATGGTAAATGCTGTGAATTCTAAATTAAAATAGATGTAAATGGCAGCTGGATACTGTAATACTTAACATTATCTACATCAATCTAGATCTATTTTAACTACTGGTCTATCAAGAGTTGAGAGGGATCAAATCTCTAGAGGTGAAATTTTTTTGAGTGCAAAACTTTGAGGAAATGTTTCCACCTCCAGAGATTTGATCCCTCTCGGCTCTTGATAGATCTGTAGTTAAGATGGATCTAGGCTGGTTTGAGTTATGTGAAATGAAGGAAAATATATTCATAATATGTGGAACATATGATTAATTTTATCAATAATATGTAAATATATCAAATATTAATATAGCCATTTTAAATATGCTAAATATGTTTGAGATTTATGGAGTCATTTAAATTTTAAATTTTCTTAGTTACCTGAGTTTGTTGACATGATAAATATTGTAAAATAACTTTAATGATGGAAAATGACGAAATAAATTTTTTTAATGCAAAGTGACAATGTAATAATATTGAATGATAGAAAATGTGAATAATAAGAATGCAGTAAATTATAAATAGCCTTCATTGGTATCAATCTAGAACTATTTTATTCTATTATTATTATTATGACCCTTGTTAGTTTTCTCATCTTTCCATATCTATTATACGAAAAAGATAGTAAAAATCATAAATCATATAAACCATTTAAATATCTAGCTCGAGCTGTTGTAGTAAACATCATACCTTGTCTCTCTTGCCCTCCAATATTATTAGTTTTAATTACTATAACAAAAGAATTGTTCTACATGGTTAAAAATATTTTGTCCTTACACTGAAATCAATGCACACTATTAATCCAATGACTTTAAAATTGATGTACCATCATACATCCAATTGCATGAAATAAAAAATTAACATATACATTGAAATCATGCATCTAATGCAAGAAATCAAATAAGATTAGAAAACAACATCTACACAGAAATAAATCCATCTAATGCAAGTAACCAAATAGGATTAGAAATCAACATCTACACTCAAATCAATGCATCTAGTGCAAGTAGGAAAATAGGATTAGAAGGCAACATATACACTAAAATCAATGCATCTAGTGCAAGTAATCAAATAGGATTATAAATTGCCATATACACTGAAATTAATGCATTTAGTGCAAGAAATCAAATAGGATTAGAAGCCATTTATATTGAAATCAATGCATACAGTGTAAGCAATCAAATATAATTATAAATCAACATCTACATTGAAATTAATGCATCTAGTGCAAGCAATCAAATGGGATGAGAAATCACCATCTACACTGAAATCAATGCATTTAGTGCAACCAATCAAATAGAATTAGAAATAATCTACATTGAAATCAATGCATCTCTCTCCCCCTCCATCTCCATCTCTCTTTCCTTACCTCTCTCTACTCTTTCTCTTCATGTCTCTCCCACCTCTCTCTCTCTATCTATCTCGACCTTCTAACTTTTCCACTATATGCCTCTCTCACTCCTTCTCTCCCCCATTCTCTCAATCTCTTCTTCTTTGTCTCTTTATCTCACCCCAAAACATACACACTCTCTCCACATATCTCCCTTGTCACTCCCTCACTATCTCCACTTATTAATCTATATTTCTTTCTTCTTCCCTCCCTCTCTCCCCATCCAAATCCATCTCTCTATCCATCCCTCTCTACCCATCAAACTCCGTCTCTCTATCCCTACATCTCTCTCCATTCAACTGCATCTCTCTATCCCTCCCTCTCTCACCCTACAACTCCATCTCTCTATCCCTCCCTCTCTCCTCCTCTCTCTTAAGTCCCCTCTCTTTTCCTTCCTATCTTCCCCTTTCTCTCCTACTTCCCTCTCTCTTCCCCCATCACTCTCTCTCTCTCTCTCTCTCTCTCTCTCTCTTTCCCCTACAATCCTCTATATTCCCCATCACTCTCTTCCTCTCTCTCAAGTACTCTCTCTCATCCTTCCTCTCTATCCCTTTATTTCCTCTCTTCCTCTCTCTCTCTCTCACTCTTCCCTAAAATCCTCTATATTCCCCCATCAATCTATCTCTCTCTCCAACTATGTTACTATATCCCTCCCTTTCTTCTTCTCTCTCCTCCTCTCCCCCCTTGTCTCCATCACTCCTTCTATGTCTCTTTATCTCATTCTAGACATAGACACTCTCTCTCCGTCTATCCCTTGTCACTCCCTCTCTCTCCACTTCTCACTCTCTATGTATTTCTTCATCTCTCCCCCTCCAACTCCATTTGTCTATCCCTCCCTCTCTCCTCCTCTCTCTCCCTTTGTCTCCTACCTCCCTCTCTCTTCCCCTTTCTCTCTCTCTCTCTCTCTCTCTCTCTCTCTTTCTCTCTCTCTACCCTCTAATCCTTTCTCCTTATCCCTCTCTCTCCCACCTCCATATTTATGTCTCCTCTCCCTCTCTTACCCTTCTCTACCTCTCTCACTCCTCGCCATATGTCTCTCTTCATTCCTTCTCTCCCCTCTCCTTCAGATTATCTCAATCTCTCCCTTGTCACTCCCTTTATTTCTCCACCTCTATCGTATATATTTGTTTTTCCCTTATATATATATAACAAAATTAATATTAATATAAAGTTATTAAATTTAATAATTTTAATATTATAATATATTAATATCAATATTATATTTAGTAATAATAATAATTTTAATATTAATATTTTAATATTAATGTTAGGGTTAATAATATTTTTTTTGCATGGTATTATTTTTAATTTGGTCCATAGGCTTCAAATATAATTAAATGTTAATTTCTACTCCTATTTGATATATTTTTACTTATTTAATTTCAATTTTTATACCTCTTTTATAAATATGGTATTTGGCCCATTGTGTTAATAATAATTTGTCCCATGGTATTTGGCTCATAGGTTTCACCTAAATAAAACTTCTTCTTGACTTTTTGTAAATATAAAGAGCTTTATGGAGTAAATATAAAAGAGTTTTTTATTTATTTACCATACCTCTAGTTTATTTATATTTATATTTATTTACTATACCTCCAAAGTAAGTACGAAAAGAGGTTTTATTTATTTACCATGCCTCTCGTTTATTTATATTTTTATTTATTTACCATATCTCTTTTTTGAGTGTTCTTAAAACTCTTCATTTTTTAAAATTATTTTTAATTGTTTATTTATATCGTTATCTAAGTTACTTTTAAAGTCGATATTATTTGTATTTGATTTAAAAAAAGTAATTTTTATTTTGGCTTCCCGCTTACTTACACATCGGGGTCATACTAGACTGTAGAATGTGACTCTCAGCGCAATAATTTTTTTTTTTTTACTTCTTACCTTGGAGAATATAACATCACTACTAAACTATTAAGTTTCAACCCTTATATTATAAGTTATATATCACCTCGGATATAATTGTATTATGGTTAATAAGCTTATACAACATGTTTAATTCCGTAATGATAAAGGTATATGTTTATTGTTTGTTCACGTACCTTGTAAGCTTTAATACCCACCGTATTTAATATCCCAACAAAGTACAAAACTTTATGGTCTTCATTATGAGGCAATCGATTTCGATATTTGGTTTTTGTACCACCTAGAAAGTGGATGAACCGATCTTAATACCATGAGTAATTACACCCACTAGCCATGATATTTGTTATAGTTTTGAATTTAATGTGGTTGGCCATCTGTCTCTCCTTCTCACCATTCGATGATAATGGAGATATATGATGATCTCGATGGTGGGAAGGCTAATGGTTATTACCCGAACCCTAACTACAAAACTCTCATTTTCTCTCTGTTATGTGCAGCAACTTTGTCTACAACCCTTCGAGGGTTTTGAGAGTGCTGGCTCGGCTCCCTCCGTTGGCAAAGAAACCCGTTCAACTTGATTGTGTTCTATCTCTTGTCATGTAAGAGTAGTGTTCTTTGCAGAAGTAATGAAATGTTGCCTCTGGACAGAGAGTTATAATTCCATTCAAGATTTTTGAGCTCAGGTGATGCCTTTGACCGTTTTCATCTCTACTCGTTTAATTCCCTAAGTTTGAGTCGATTTTTTGTTTTGATGATAATTTCTTATCCATAATTATTTTTCTCTGCAGTTTGGAAAATATTATGCTTGGCCGAAAGATTTAACCCTATAGGTATATATGATTCCCCACCTTTATATTTTGTTTTCATTTACCATTTCAAGCATTATAATTAATGCTACTGTGTCTTCTCTTACTAACCTGTTTGGTCGTTTTCTTTCTTTTACACATGTAATTTAATTCACGAATCTAGTTCAATCCTAAGCTCCTTCTCAGGAATCATGGGTTTCTCCCACTGACAGTGCCCTTATCTTGCCAGGTACTATTGTTTCAAGTTCAATTGAGTTAACTGGAAGATGTTCTCTTCTTACAAGGCTTCTGCCTCAGTTTAAATGTGCTGTCATCTACATAGCATTTTACCTTAGCTTGTAACAGTTGAGGGATTTTGTCCAGATTTGATTTTTATTCAAAGAAATGTATTAGTTTTTTTGACTGTGTATTTCCTCCATTTGTAATGGTCTGCTGGTGGAGAGATTCCGTTTGTCCTGAACTTTGGGTCTCAAAGGGATTCTTTTCCATCCATGTACTTTAAGAAGGGAGTTAAAAACATTTTTGTTGTGTATGTGTTATATTATTTCCACGAGTAGCCCCACACACTGTACGTTGCGTCAGGTGCAGCAGGGGGGTCACAGGGGGGGTGGCAGCCCCCCCTGTGAGGTTCCGGGGCAGCGGCCTGACAAATTTTTTTTGGTGTGCGAACCCACTCATAGGTGGACCCACCCATGTTTTGTGCATGAGTTTGCACATGGTTTTGGGGTATGATGGTTTTCTGCCCCTGGTATTTTGTAGATCCAGTCAAGGGAACTACGGTTATGTTCTAATCCAGGGTTAATGGATTAGGGTTTATGTATGCTTCGGCATGTATATATAAGTGTGTTGTAAAACTAAAAGGAATATAACGAAAAATCAAGTTGGTCGTCCCGATTTGCAATCTAGGGGAAAATCTCTGTGTTTATCTATTTTATGTTTTATGCTCTCGCTATTATTTATTTTTTGTTAAAAGATTCATGTGTAGATCATTTATGTTCAGGGTTAAGACCTACATTTGGTATCAGAGTTGTTTTGGGTTCAAGGGGACGTCTTTGCTGCTGAGGGTTTTTTGCTTGGGCCTGAGGTAGACCCTATTCAGTGGGAGATCTGTGGGATCGATTCTTGCAGTGAAAGAAGATGGCGAGTGGTGGAAAGATAGGGATCAAGAAATTTAATGGTCAGAGTTTTGAGTTGTGGAAGCTCAAGATGGAGTATCTGCTGGTGGATAAAGATCAGTGGATCGTGGTAGATCCAGGTACTAAACCAATGGCAATGTCAGATGAAGACTGGAAGAAACTAGATCGAAAGGCTAAGAGCACAATACGGTTTTGTGTCTCAGATTCAGTATTGGTGAATGTATCTGGGGAAGCTACGACGAAGAATTTGTGGGAAAAACTTGGGACTTTGTACCAATCTAAGTCTCTGGTGAATAATTTTTTCTTGAGGAAAAAGTTGTATAACCTGAGGATGAAGGATGGAGACTCGGTGATAGAGCATCTGAAAGCCTTCAATACTGTGGTATGTCAACTATCGTCTGTTGATATTAAAATCTCAGATGAATATAAGTGCATCAGTTTTTTGTGTTCTCTACCAGACTCATGGGATAGTCTTGTTATTACAATAGGTAGCAATACAACTACCTTGAATTTTGATGACATTGTCTCAGCCTTTCTGTCAGAGGAAATGAGATGGAGAAATATGGAGGGCCAGAATGGAGATGCCTTATCTATACGAGGAAGCTCCGAAAACAGAAACAATAATAAGGTTCCGAGTGGGAGATCCAAATCTAGAGGGAGATCTAAATCTCTTCGAAAGTTTGTAAAGTTATGCTATAAATGTGGAAAGGAAGGGCACTACAAAAAGGACTGTAGATCTAAAGCTCCTGAGAAAGGAAAGGGATCTGATGATGCTCCTTCTGTAGAGGCGAAAACCACCTCAGATGAAGGTGGGGATGTGTATTTGGCTTCTTTTTCAAATACACATGTAGATCATGAGTCATGGTTGATTGACTTAGGTGCATCCTTTCACTTCACTCCCCATAGGGAGTGGTTTTGCGAGTATGAGAAATACGATGGTGGTGATGTCTTCCTAGGGGATGATAGGAAGGCCATAATCATCGGACGTGGAAAGGTCAAGTTGAAACTACAAGGTGGAAGGATTAGAACACTTCCTGGTGTTCTGCATATTCCTGCATTGGCCAGAAATCTGATTTCTGTAAGCAAGATGGTTCAGGGAGCACTGGTATTAATGCAGGAAGTTCAGACTGGAACTTTGTACAAGCTACAAGGTAGCACTGTTACTGATGGGTGTAATCGTTATGTGGTTCCTGAAAGTGGAGCGGAAAGCCTAGCTGTCTTTGGAGAAAAGACCATGCTATGGCATCAAAGGCTTGGACATATTGGAGAGAAGGGCCTTCAGATACTACATGGAAATGGTATGGTAGAAGGTATGTGTAATTTCTCTTTGGATTTCGATTTCTCTGAACATTGTGTATATGGGAAGCAGAATCAGGTAAGTTTTCCTTCTGGTGCTAAGAGGGTGAACAAGATATTAGAACTTGTGCACAATGATGTGTTTGGACCTGTGTCAGTTCCATCACAGGGAAATTTTGTGTACTATGTTTCATTCATAGATGAATTCTCAAGGAATACATGGATATATTTCTTGAGGAAGAAATTTGAGGTCTTTGACAAATTTAAAGAATTTAAGGCTTTGGTGGAAAACCAGACAGAGAAGAAGATAAAGGTGCTGAGGACAGATAATGGTGGGGAGTTCTACAAGAATGAATTTGAAGAGTTATGTAAGAAGTTTGGCGTAGCACGACAGAATACTACTACATACACACCTCAACAAAATGGAGTTGAAGAAATAATGAATAGAACACTGATTGAAAAGGCAAGAAGCATGCTCAGTGGTACTGGGTTAGGACAAGAATTCTGGGGAGAGGCAGTGGAGACTGCATGTTACTTAGTTAACATATCACCTTCATCAGCATTGGAGGATAAGACTCCACATGAGGTATGGACTGGTAAGAAATCCTCTCTTTCACATCTAAGGGTATTTGGATGTGATGCATATGTAGATGTTCCAAAGGAGAAAAGGACCAAGTTGGATAATAAATTTGAAAGGTACATCTTTATTGGGTATAAGGATGGTTTAAAGGGTTACAAGCTTTGGAACCTAGAAACAAGGAAGGTTGTGTACAGGCGAGATGTGGTGTTTAGAGAGGTGAAAGATTTTGTTACACATGAAGTCCTATCAAAGGAATCTGAGAATATGGAGTTTGAGCTAAAGGAGGATGAGTCAGAGTCTACAACAGAAGAAGACTCAGAAGAGGAAGAGTGAAAAACTCCAGCTGTGAGAAGATCATGTTGGGAAAGAAGGTAGCCAGGAAGGTATAGTCCATCTGCTTTTTGTTCAGGTTTTTCCTTAACTAAAACTGATGATGATCCCAGAACTGTCAGGGAGGCAGTAGATTTGGAGGATGGAAAATTCTGGAAGGAGGCCATGGTTGATGAAATGGCATCCTTGCATAAAAATGAGGCATGGGATTTGGTGGAGTTTCCGGCTGGAAGGAAGCCCATCGGGAGAAAATGGGTGTTTAAGAAGAAGATGAATGTAGAAGGCAAGGTGGACAAATACAAAGCTCATTTGGTAGCAAAAGGTTATTCCCAGGTGCTGGGAATTGATTTTGGTGATATTTTTTCCCCTGTTTCTAAAGTTACTTATATTAGATTACTTTTATCCGTTGCTGCTGCATTTGATTTTTATATAGAACAGATGGATGTGAAGACAACATTTCTTCATGGGGATCTAGAAGAGGAGATCTACATGAAGCAACTTGAAGAATTTATGGTGAAGGGTAAGAAATAACTAGTGTGTAGGTTGAAGAAGTCTCTGTATGGGTTAAAACAGTCACCAAGGATGTGGTATCAGAAATTTGAAACCTATATACAGGGACATGGCTTCACTAGAAGCAAGGAGGATCACTGTGTTTATTTTAAATTAATTGGTGACCATGTTATTTATTTGATCTTGTATGTTGATGATATGTTGTTTATTGGAAATGGCAAAGAAATTATCCAAGATTTGAAGACCCATTTGTTCTCCATATTCAACATGAAGGATCTTGGTGCTGTAAACTATATTTTGGGCATGGAAATTAAGAGAGATTGGGCAAAGAGGAAGCTCTGGTTAAACTAAAGGAAGTATTTCGAGACTATATTGCAGAGGTTTAATATGCAGGATAGTAAACTAGTAAATGTTTCTATTCCTGTAGGTGTAAAGTTGTCTGCTGAACAATGTCCCAAGACACAAGAAGAAGAGGAGGATATATCCCGTCTTCCATATGCAAGTGTAGTGGGTAACCTGATGTATGCAATGGTCTATAATAGACCAGACATTTCACATGCAGTGGGAGTATTGAGCATGTTTATGTCAAACCCAGGGAAGGATAATTGGACAGCAGTGAAGCGGGTTTTCAGATATTTACGTGGCACTATGATTATGGCTTGTGCTACCAGGGAAGACCAGGATTGGAGAGAATGTTGGGCATTCATGATTTTTTTGACGCAGACTGGGCTGTAGATATGGACCAAAGAAGATCTACAAGTGGGTATGTGTTTAGCCTATTTGGAGGTGCAGTCAGTTGGATGAGTAAAAGACAGTCTGCACTGGCCCTTTCAACTACAGAGGCAGAATACATAGTAGCCACTCATGCAAGAAAGGAAGCATTTTTGTTGTAGAGATTGTGTTCAAGTATGGGGTTGGTATAGCAAGCTATAAGGATAGACTGTGATAGCCAAAGTGCAATTTTCTTGGCTAAGAATTCTGCTTACCATTCAAAGACAAAGCACATTGATGTTCAATATCACTTTGTTAGAAATATGGTTTAGGCTAAAAGGGTGTTTCTGGTAAAGGTGGACACTTTGAAGAATGTTGCAGATGCATTGACGAAGTCTGTGAGCACTCAAAGGTTCTCTTGGTGTAGAGAAACAATGGGTGTTGAAGAATTGGCCCAATGACTAAGCTCTCCTGTGGCCCCCTGTGGGAAGAAAACAACAAGTGGAAGAATGTTGGGTATGTGTTATATTCTTTCCACAACTAGCCCCACGCGTTGTACGTTGCATCAAGCGTAGTAGGGGGGTCACAGGGGGGGCGGCAGCGCCCCGACAAATTTTTTTTGGTGTGCGAACACACTCATAGGTGGATCCACCCATGTTTTGTGCATGAGTTTTCACATGGTTTTGGGGTATGATGGTTTTCGGACCCTGGTATTTTTTAGATTTGGTCAAGGGAACTACGGTTATGTTCTAATCTAGGGTTAATGGATTGGGGTTTATTTATGCTTCAGCATGTATATATATGTGTGTTGTAACACTAAAAGGAACATAATGAAAAATCAAGCTAGTCGTCCCGATTTCGGATCCAGGAGAAAATCTCAGGGTTTATCTGTTTTATGTTTTATGCTCTCGCTATTATTTATTTTCTATTAAAAGATTCGTGTGTAGATAATTTATGTTCAAGGTTAAAACCTACAATTGTAATAGCATAAAATGTTTTACTTATGGAACATATTTCCTTATGAGGTTTTAAATTATCTTTGGGAATGTTGTTTTTTAGGATATACTTAGGGTTTTTAAACACAGGTTCTCTTTTGTGATTTATAAAGTTTCACAATTTCCTTGTAGCAAATAAATCTCATGTTGTTACTGTAATATGTTTAAGCATTCAGAGCCACTAGCTAGTTCATGAAATATTTCATTATTTCATACGGTTTCTTTTCGTTATCAATTAATTAGTTGATACTGTAGTATTCAATTTTTCGAGAATGTCTTCTATTTACCCTTGTACTGATAATTTTATACTTTCATAACTAAGTACTATCGCAATTGGAGTTTTACTGATATCACCCAGGTGACCGGTCCACATTTTAGTTATGTTCGTGTATAGTCTTCTTGGGTAAACAACGTATTTTGGGTTTAGGCTTCACCTCGTACCCAGAATCAACAGTTTACTCTTCTATGTTTAGTCTTACCATTTTTATAAATTCGGTTGTCTTGCCTCGATTTATACTATCATGTTGTTTTACTCCGTGACTTGATTATTTCTTTCAGTAGTTATGATAACACACAGGGGCTTTACTGGGGGAGCAATACCATACCACGTGGGTTCATATTGGGGGTTATACATTGAGGAAAAAATGACATAATATATTAGGGGATATATAGTGGGTAAAGGGTTTTTATATTGGCAACTATAAAAAATGGATCTCAAAGTTAATGAAAAAATATAAAGAGGTATAAAAAAATGTTAAGGAAAAAATGGATACTTACAATATTTACTAGAAGTAGGGGTTTTTTTGAATTAGGAAGGTGTATTGGGTTTATTTTGGTAGGGGGTTAAATAATGTGATTTTTAGGGGTATTTTCCAATATGTAGTCAAATTAAGGGTATTTTTTAATATGCCACAAACACACGTGATAGGTCAGAGGTTCATTGAGTGAAGTCCATGTGTGATAACATCGCATGTCCCCTATAGATTCTTCTCCATCCATTGCCAATTTCACTGTTTTTTCTAAATGAACATATACTATCATACAATAACCATGCACAACTATATTTTTTAATAACAATTTTCTCTTGCTATCATTTCCATTGTACCCAATAGAAATTCTAAATAATTTATAAATACTTTTATAGAAGTCATAAATGATTACTAAATTCATAAAACGTTAAGAACTAGGTCTTCTCATTCATTAGTAACACACATAATTGTAAATTATTTTACAGAAGTCATAAATGATTAATAAATTCATAGAAATTTTAAGAACTAAGTCTTCTGACATATTAGCAAGACACATAATTTTTTATCTGGTACTAGTTGCCTTAACTGTATAACAATTCTTTAATATTTTTTCCTGTTTTAAAGTACTGAAATGCACAGATAATTATCTGATTATGAAATTCACTACTGAGGTCCTTCCAACCTTCAAGAGAGGCAATTACATCCTCCCCTTGCCCCTGTGCTCCACTCCTAAAAGGTACGGGTTGACACTCGTTTCTGGTGTGACCTCAAGACTCTGAGTCCAGTTAGTACCAGAAATTCCACAAGAATGTTGAGTGATTTCCACTAGTCTTTTCCACCTCAAGAAATTCTCCACTCTCTTCCTCAGTCCAAGAATAGAACCCCCATTCCTCACTGGGATCAGTCTCTTATCCCGACAAAAGCAAGTAACTGTTCAAACTATCCAACCACCTTTCAATTCTTGGGATAATTTTACCATCAGCCTTTTCAATTTTGATGGAATTACTTTTCCATAACCAATTTATTTTTCAAAAGAAAATAAAAAAAATAAAATTTTCAAAAAAATAATAATTTTTTTAGTCTTTTCTTTTAAAATAATAATTAAAATGTCATTTTACTAGCTAAAAACTAGTTGCTACCAAATCCAGCTGTTACAACTCCCCCCCTGGAAGTAAAACCATCCTCGATGTTTCACTCCAGCTCAAGAAATAGCTCTGGGTAATCCTCGCATACAAATCCCTCATCTTCCCAAGTAGCTTCATCCGGGCTGAAGTGCTTCCACTTCACTTTAACCTGGGTGATGACTTGCTTCTGGAGCATGATTTCTCTCCCATCAAGTATACATTGAGGCTTGATCAGAAACTCGTCTTCTAGCTCCACCTACAAGTAGAAATATTTTTCTGTCAAATTCACATAAAGATTCATACTTCAAGCTTACGATTTTTAAATCTACCCTACCTGAATGTTCTGCCAATGAATTACATGCTTTGGATCTTGTACATATCACTTTAACAAGGACACTTGAAACATATTGTGCACCCGGATGTGGCTTGGTAAAGCCAACCAATATGCCATAGGTCATACCCTTTCCAAAATTTTGAAGGGTCCATAGAACCTGGGGGCTAGCTTGGCAGAAGAGGCCCACCTCAAGGTGCTCTTCTTGGGTTTGATCCTCGCATACACATCATCACCCACCTCAAACTCTCGACAAATCCTCTTCTTATCTATGTATATCTTCTGTCAATCTTCTACAACCTTTAGGTTTTTCCTGATTTTCTTTACCTCCGATTCCATTTCAACTAGTATTTTTTTCCCAAGCATTAACTTAGTTTCAAGCATGCTCCAATTAATGGGAGTGCGAAATTTCTTCCCATATATAGCTTTGAAAGGACTCATATTAAGATATTCCTGGTAACCATTATTGTAAGAAAATTAAACTAGGTGTAAGTAATCTTCCTTCTTGCTTGGTTGCTGCATCACGTACATGCATAACATGTCTTCCAAAATTTCACTTACCCATTCTGCCTAACCATCCGTCTGGAGATGGTAAGCAGTGCTAAAGTTTATTTGGGTCCCGAGACCTATAAAAAAAGTTTTCTAGAACACTAAAGTAAACTTCACATCTATGTTTGAAATAACAGTCTTTGGAATGTCGTGTAGTCTGAATATTTATCTCATAAAAATATATGCTATATGTACAGTCTTGTAAGTAGATTGTACAAGCATAAAATGTGAAGACTTACTCAACCTATCGATCACCACCATGATGGAGTCATTGTGCCTCTTTGACCATGGTAAACTCATAATAAAGTCTAGGGATATGACCTCCCACTTCCATTCAGGTACTGGTATGGGCTGCAACAATCCTGCGGGATGTTGATGCTCCACCTTGACATGTTGACACTCAAAACATTTGTTTAAGTATTCAGCAATGTTTCTATGCATACCAGGCTAGAAATATATTTTTCTAATAGCAGTTAATATTTTCCGGTATCCTAGGTGTCCAGCATAATTACTTCGATGATATTCATTCATGATTAGCTCCTTAATATCGACACGGTTTGGTATATACAACTTTCCTCTAAAGGTTAGAATTTGTTCTTTACTAACTCCATAATTAGAAGTGTTTTCTTGATTTCTAGCCTTTTCCATTTGCTTCCACAGGAATTGGTATTCAGTATCCTTCTATGCTTCCTCTTTCATTAGATCCAAGAATTTGCATTCAAGCTGATTATAATAAAGCTCATAAACACAATGTAGAGTCCTACTTAAGGCATCTCCCACCTAGTTTTCCTTACCCTTCACGTGTTGAATTTCCATATCAAACTCACTTAGGAAGGCATTCCATCGTTCTTGTAGGTAGTTTAAATCAACTTGTTTGAAGTAACTAGTTAAACTACTATTGTCAGCCTTCAGTACAAACTTCTTTCCTATCAGGTAGTGTCTCGATACCCAGAGTGAATGTACTACTGTTGTTAACTCCATATCATAGGCTAAATATATTTTCTCATGCTCTTTTAATTTTCTTGACTCATAGGCCACTACCTTCCCTTCCTGAGATAAAACTGCCCCAACTGCCTCTTTACAAGCATCTGTACAAACATCAAATTCTTTGTTGGGATGACCTACCCTCAACACTGCAGCAGTGGTCAATAGATGCTTCAATCTATCAAAACTATTATGGCACTCATTAGTCCACTTAAAGACTTTTCCTTTTCTCCGCAAAGAGGTGATTAGAAAAGCAATACTAGAGAATCCTTCGATGAATCTTCGATAATACCCAGCCAATCCCATAAAGGATTGGATATCCGCCACATTTTGGGGAACTCGCAATTCCATGATTGTCTTGATTTTCTCATGATCAACAACAATCGCTTCTACTGAGATAACATGGCCCAAGTACCAGGTTTCTATTTTCAACAAATGATATTTGTTGAACTTAACATACAGCTGGTGTTTTCTTAACATTTCATACACAATCCTTAGACGGTCTCTATGTTCTTCCTGGTTCTTATAATAGATTAAAATATCATCAATAAATATGAGTACAAAGTTATCCAGGAAAGGGTGAAATATTCCATGCATTAACCTCATAAATGTCGTTGTCGCATTTGTTAACCTGAAGGGAAACACCACAAACTCCTAATTCCCGTATCTGCTAAAAAAAGTGGTTTTATAAATATCTTCATCATGGATTCAGATCTGATGATATCCAAACCTTAAATCTATTTTTGAGAATAATTTGGCCCCCTTCATCTGATCGAACAGATCATCAATCCTTGGTAAAGGATATTTATTTTTGAATGTTAACTTATTGAGCTGTCTATAGTCTATGCACATTCGCATGGTTCCCCCCTTCTTTTTTACGAACAAAATTTGTGCTCCCCAAGGGGACACACTCGAACGAATGTATCATTTGTCCAAGGATTCTTGTAACTGCATTTTTAATTCAGTTAATTCTGGAACACTCATGCTGTAAGGAGCCCTTGACACAAGTCATGCTCCTGGCATTAATTCAATGGTAAAATCAATATCTATTCTTGGCGGTAATCCAAGTATATTTTCTGGAAATACATCAATGAAATCTTGCACCACTGGTATGTTCTCCATCATAGGAGACTTTTCATTGGAATTGGCATATCCCACCTGGATAGCATAAATATGACATCCCTTTCTCATACACTTATTCATTTCGGATGTTGTAATAGGACATAGTTGTAGCAGTTTCTTGATTCCCTAAATATCTTTGGGTGTTCCATCTTGCATTCTGTAATAAATAATATTTTCTTTACACTCCACCAAGGTCTAATGTTTTTCTAGCCAATCCATACCTAGAAAAACATAATAGGACCATAATGGCAATATTTTCAGGTCCACATTTAATTGTTGTTCTGCAATTTCCAAAGTGTATTTTGTAATTTTGGCAGTCACTTTTCCTTTTGCTCCTCTGGCTAGCTGTACCAACCAAGGAATTTTGAATTTCTAACCTTTTAATGTACATACTTCCACTATTTTGGGATTAAGATAAGTTAGAATTACACCTAGGTCAACCAAAATAGAAACAGATTGAGACAGTAACTTGCCTTCCAACTCTATCATTGTTGGTTGATAATCTGCCTATCGATCCTTCGACGCTGCATTGATTTGAGGTATGCTTGGAGCCACGTCACCTACTGTAGAAGGCTCTTGCAATTTTGCAATTGTTTCACTTCTCCCTCCTTGTGGGAGATTTTTATAATAGTGTGCCTCACCACACCCCCAACTCTGCAAAGGTGGCTTGGACACCTGTCCTTGCTCAGTTTTTCTAGAAGCCTGTGTAGGCCTCTCTTCAGCTAGCCATTGGGTTCTTTGATGATTTCTGCCAAACTGCTTGCTTGCTGAACTTTGTACAGAATTCTTAAAATTATTACTTCTGGCACCTTTGAAGTTTGAACTATTTTTCTGCCCTTTTCTTGGCTGTCAACTTTCGCCCACTTCCCCTTTTTCTTAGACTGCTCATATCACATTCGTGCTTTACGAATTTCTTCGTCCATGGTCCTAGGATTTATGAATTCAATTTTCTCCTTCATATGGGTTGGCAGACTACTTTGGAATATTTGAACCTTAGCATTTTCATCTTTGAGGTACGAAACATATCTTGACAGGGATGTGAACTTCGTAATAAACTCGTCCATAGTCATATGACCCAGCTTCAAGTTATGAAATTCTCTAGATTTCTTGTCACAAAATCGTTCTATCAGATACTTGTCTTTAAAGTATTTCTAGAATGTTTCCCATGTAACATCTTGGTCTTTAATGCCACGGACATTCTTTATTTCCTCCCACCACAGGGTGGCTTTTTCTCTCAACTGATATATGGCCAATTTGGCTTTTAGGTTGTCTCTGTATTCGTACACTTGAATCTTTATTCATATTTATCAACCAAGCCTTTGCCACTTCCTCAGATTCTCCATCAAATGTAGGTGGTTTTATTTTTTGAAGCCTACCTTGTAGCTCCATTTTTTTCTTCTTAACCTCTTGTTGATCTGACACATTACCAGACACCGCTACATTATAGTTTATGTTTGTGTTGCTTCACTGTGAAGGGCTTATTTCCACTCCATTAGTGGTGTGGTCCCTCACTTGTCGCTCGTTACCTTCCTGCATGTCTCTATCAGCACTGGATCGTTCCTTTTCCTAATTCTGGCTATTTGAAAGGCTCTTGAGTAAATTTTCTTACTCTTGCAACAAGCGCTCATTATCACTCCAGACCCGCACCATTTATTTCTGTAGCTTCTACACTGTATTTAACATCATACTAGTTTGGCGTTGTTGTTCCTACAACACTCTACTTGTTTGCTGGTGTTGATCCACACTCAACTCAATCCACATCTTAGGATTCATTTTTGGTCATGGTTGGGGTTCCCTGGTGTTCTGGGGTTGTTGTTGCATTGACCCCCTTCTCATAATGTCTCATCTTATGCTTCTTTTCTCTGTGCATCAGTATACACACAACTTAAATCGTTATATGACCCTTAGGGTCCCAGCGTACGAACTTTGCTCTAACACCACTTGTAACACTTAACATTATCCACATAAAAAAAAATGTTTTTACTTCTTACCTTGGAATATATAACATCATGACTAAACTCTTAAGTTTCAACCCTTATATTGCAAGTGATATATCATCTCGGATATAATTGTATTATGGTTAATAAGCTTATACAACATGTTTAATTCCGCAATGATAAAGGTATAGTTTTATTGTTTGTTCACGTACCTATTATGCTTTAATATTCACCGTATTTAATATCCAATAAAAGTACAAAAATTTATGGTCTCTGCTCTGAGGTAATTGGTCTCAATATTTGGTTTGTGTACCACCTAGAAACTGGATGAACTGATCTTAATACCGTGAGTAATTACACCCACTAGCCTTGATATTTGTTATAGTTTTGAATTTAATGTGGTCGGCCACATGTCCCTCCTTTACATCGTTTGATGATAATGGATATCTACAGTGATCTCGACGGCAGGAAGACTGTCAGATATTAACTAAACCCTAACTACCAAACTTTGATTTTCTCTCTGTTCTGTGCGACAGCTCTATCTGGAACCCTTCAAGGATTTTGGGATTGTTGGATTGGCTCCCTCCATTGGCAAAGCAACCCGTTCAAGTTGACTGTGTACCATCTCTTGTCGTGTGAGAGTAGTGTTCTTTGCAGAAGTAATGGAATGTCTCCTTTGCACAGAGATTTACGAGTCCATTCAAGATTTTTGAGCTCAGGTGATGCCTTTGATCGTTTTCTTCTCTACTTGTTTGATTCCCTAAGTTTCAGTAAATTTTTTGTTTGGATGATCATTTCTCATCCATGATTATTTTTCTCTCCAGTTTGGAAAACATTAAGCTCGACCGAAATATTTAACCCTACAGTTATATATGATTCTTCATCTTTATATTTTGTTTTCATTTACCATTTCAAGCATCAGAATAAACACTACTCTGTCTTCTCTTACTAACCCATTTGGTCATTTTCTTTATTTTATAAAGGTAATTTCTTTCACGAAGCCAGTTAAATTCTAAGCTCTTTCTTAGGAATCACGGGTTTCTCCCTCTAATGGCACCCTTGTCTTGCCAGGTACTATTGTTCTGAGTTCGTTTGAGTTAATCGGAAGATATTTTTTCTTACAAGGATTCTACCTCGGTTTCACTGTGTTGTCATCTACACATCATTTTACCTTATCTTGTAAAAGTCGATTGCTTTTGTCCCTATTTGATTTTTATTTAAAGCAATGTATTAGTTTTTTTGATTGTGCATTTCCTCCATTTGTAATGGTCTACTGGTGGAGAGATTCTATCGGTCCTGACCTTTTGGTCTCGAAGGGATTCTTCTCTGTCCATGTATTTTAAGAAGGAATTGTAAACACTGTAATGGCATAAAATGTTTTACTTACGGAACAGATTTCCCTACAGGGTTTTATATTATCTCTTGGATTGTTGTTTTCTAAGATATATTGAGGATTTTTAAATACAGGTTCTCTTTTGTGATTTATAAAGTTTCACAGTTTCCTTGTAGCAAAGAAATATCATGTTGCTACTGTAATATGTTTAAGAATTCAGAGCCACTGGCCAAATCATGAAATCTTTCATTATTTCATATGGTTTCTTTTCTTTATGAATTAACTAGTTGATACTGTAGTATTCATTTTTTCGGGAATGTCTTCTATTTACCCTTGTACTAATAATTTTATACTCTCATAACTAAGTACTATCACAGTTGAAGTTTTACTAATATAACCCAGGTGACCAGACCACCTTGTAGTTTTGTCCGTGTATAGTCTTCTTGGGTAAACAACGTATTCTGGGTTGAGGATTTGCCTCGTACCCATAATCAAAAGTTTACCCTTCTATGTTTAGTCTTACCGTTTTTATAAATTCGGTTGTCTTGCCTCGCGTTCAACAGTCATGTTGTTTTATTCCATGACTTGATTATTTTTTTCATTGGTTATGATAACATTGCATGTCCCCTACAGATTCTTCTCCATGCATTGTCACTTTCACTGTCTTTTCTGAATGAACATATACTATCATACAGTAACCATGCACAACTATGGTTTTTTATAAAAATGTTCTCATGTTATCATTTCCATTGTACCCAATAGAAATTCTAAAGAATTTATAAATACTTTTACAGAAGTCATAAATGATTACTAAATTCATAAAACGTAAAGAACTAGGTTTTCTCATTCATTAGTAACATACAAAATTGTATATACTTTTAAAGAAGTCATTAATGATTATTAAATTCATATAAATGTTAAGAAATAAGTATTCTCAAACATTAGCAACACACATAATTGTTTATGTGCTGTATAACCGTTCTTTAATATTTTTCCTTTTTTGAAAGTACTGAAATGCACAGATACTTATCTGATTATGAAATTCACTATTGAGGTCCTCCCAACCTTCAAGAGAGGCGATTATGTTCTCTTCTTACCTCGTGTTCCACTCCTGAAAGGTACGGGTTGACAGTAGTTTCTATTGTAACCTCAGGACCTCTAATGGAGTCAGTACGAGAAATTCCTGAAGAATGCTGATTGATTTCCATTTTTCTTTACCAGCTCAGGAAATTCTTCACTCTCTTCCTTAGTCCTACTGTAGAACCCCCATTCCTCATTGGGATCAGTCTCTTATCCCCAGAGGAGTAGGTAATTGTTCAAACTGTCCAACCATCTTTCAGTTCTTGGAATACTTTTACCATTAACCTTTTTACTTTTTATGGAATTACTTTTCCATAACCAATTTTATTTTTCAAAAGAAAATAAATGAAATAAACTTTTCAAAAAAATAATAATTGTTTTAGTCTTTTCTTTTAAAAGAATAATTAAAATATCATTTTACTAGTTAATAACTAATTACTAAAGCCAAAGACGGCAGTGGATTTGTGGGATTGATAGCCTTGCTGAGTTGATTGGATTGGGATGGATTGGAAAATTCGAGCTGCACACTCTACATCCCGGTGCAAAGGGCACACTCTACATCCTGGGTGCAAAGGAAAAACTAAGGAAAAATTAGGAAGGCTATTTTTTTCCATGTTTCTGAGTGACATAAAATGTAAAATACTATTGTGTCTAGGCCAAAATGTAAAATCTGTTCTCCGGAGTGTTTTCTACTTTAAAATATAATACCAACTTTCTCTTTTACGTTGACTGAATAGCTGTGTTACGAGCCGTTGTGCCGTAGCTTGCATCGGTATGATAGAGCATAATAGTCCCTGCCTATTCTAAGGTATCTCATCTATGGAGACACGAGTAGTTGCTTGTATTATAATCTTTGTGAGGTGACTGGAGTTGTTGTTTCTAGTATAATCTTTGTGACGTTTTAGGTTTTTGTTTTTAGAAGCATTCATATTTTTTTAATAAATATTGTTTAATTAATATATTTATATAAACTAAATAGTGGATAATTGTTTGTAGATAGATAAAAACAACTATAATGAAAAAAAAAAAAAATCAAGTCAAAGTAAACTAAAAATTAAAATATGGCATAAAATACAAGTATTTTTATAAATATTGTTTAATTAATATATTTATATAAATTAAAGAGTAGATAAATGTTTCTAGATAGATAAAAACAACTATTATGAAAATATATATATATATATATATATATAAAAGTCAAAGTAAACTAAAAATTAAAATATGGCATAAAATACAAGTATTTTTATAAATTTATTTTTTTAATTAAAATTTTAAAATTTATAATTAAAAACATTAAAATATAAAAACTTTCTTTTTAATATAAACAAATCTATATAAAATCTATTTAAATGTACCTTATGCTTTTAAAAAACAAACACTTTTTTTTAATAGAGTAGTCTATAGTGTGATCTTTTGAAAGTTTTTACGGTGGTGTTTTCTGGAAAGTTTTTAAGGTGGTGTTTTCTGGTTTAATTTCTCTAAATTTTCGTAGGAATTTATTGAAAATAGAAGTTTGATGGATAACCTTGCACAATCAAAATGCCCTAGAGTTTTTTGGGGTGTTGAATCCATATATACAAACAAAAAACTAATTTAAATAATAGAAATCAAGATTTTACTTTAATTTTTATAAGAAATTCCAACACCTAAAACTCCAAAAAATCACACTAAAAACAACTCCCTTTTTAATATAATACATCTAAATATACATGATACTTTCAAAAAATAACACTTTCTTTTTAATATAAACACACATCTATCTAGGTGTACCTTAAATAAAATTAAAACATCTATTTTGAGATTTGTGATACACCTTATTTCTGGCAACGTTTTAGAGATTTGATTAAACACATCTATCTAGGTGTACTTTATTTCTGGCAAAGTTTTTGAGATTTGATTAAACACATTTACCTAGGTGTACGTATTTCTGGCAAGGTTTTTGAGATTTGACTAAGGATCACATATATCGATGTAGTGAATCTTCAGAATAAATTTTATTCAGGCAGCGCTTTTACTAGTGAATACGCTTTTTCCGTAAACTAAACGTGGGTTTCATAGAAATATCGTTGGAGTATGTAAGATGGTGAGAAAAGAGTAAATTGAATACGATATCGTTAGGAAATTGTAGTGACGTTAAAATGCTAGTACAATCCCACCTTCTGAACTCTACGGAAACGGGATACTCTTATACTGATCGAGGTTGACTAAATTTCTCGTATATATATACAAACACATGAACTAACACTAGCATATTTAATTAACTAAATATGGTTGATATACACTGGAAGCTTGATTGCTATAATAATAAGAATGTATATTACGATAAAAAATATAATTATTATTATAATTAGTCA
Source organism: Pinus albicaulis (assembly GCA_034641835.2). Taxonomy (NCBI): domain Eukaryota; kingdom Viridiplantae; phylum Streptophyta; class Pinopsida; order Pinales; family Pinaceae; genus Pinus; species Pinus albicaulis. The sequence goes on from CM076581.1 coordinate 1,485,580,292, forward strand.
AAAAAATTAAAAACTAAATAATAATAAATTAATTAAATAATTAAAAAAAATAAGAAACTTAATAAGAATAATAATTAGTATTTAATTATTAATTATAAATAATAAATTATTATTATTAATTAATTAATTATTATTAATAAATTAATTAATTAAGTCAAATAATTAATATTAATTAATTATTAATAGAGAATTATTAGTAATTTATTAACAATTAAATTAAATAATTTATAAATATTAAATAATTAAATAATATTGAATAATTATACTGGTGTTTTCTTTATGAGATTGGGTGGGTAAACACTATTCACCCTACCCAATCATAAAGGTTTTTAGCGCCCTTCTAACCAATAATATTTTGACATGTGCAGAGAGAGAATTTTGGGTGGCTTTATGTGATATTTATGAACCCATCGTCGTGCTGACAATATTCCATCATCTTGGTCGTCCTGAATTGCTCCCATGGTTATCGCAGATCCCACCATCCAACAATGGCGTATCTACGCCTGTCGACAAATTTCAATGTGTTGGAACATGGTTACCATGATGGATTTTCTGATTAAAAACCCCATTACATCTCCGATTTTGATAAAAAAAACCAAGAGAATGCGAAGTGGTGGCAATTTTCTCCCTATGACATTGAGTTTCTTTATGATTATTTAAACATGTTTAAGTTTGGTTTCTTGGTGCTAGTCATTTTTCCCTGTGGAAGCATGCTTGAATATATAAGAAAGACCATTATCTTACATAAAGAAAGCCTCAATGGATACTTTCGGTCTAAATCTGCAATTGGGTTGTGACGTGTCAACCAGTTTTGTATTCTCAGTCAGTTTATTTTCTTCGAAACAACCGCCTCAACATTGTTTTTCTCAGAAAAATTGTCCCCAATTCATATTGAAGAGAAGAGGTAGAATCAAAACCAAAAGCGCATGATTTGGTAGAGAAAGCTACGGGGAAAAGCCACAAAAGGCTTTTATATCCATGTCCACGGTATTAGAAGAATACAAGGAGAAGAATGAAGAAGAGAATTTTCTTCGAGAAAGGGAAGAGTTGTGGCTAGAGATGAGAAGCGAGTGAAAGAGAGATGCAGAGGCTCAACCCACATTGGAAAGCTAGATTTACTCAACCGTATTGGCTCACAGATCTCTAGAGAATGCATTGGAATTTCACTTAGGTAGCAAGCTATCAAAATCTACACTTCTAAGCTCTCATCTTTATAATATGATTGTAGATGTATTCATGGAAGATGCCTGTATTAAGGAGTGCATGCATGCATACTATAATGCCTTTAGAGAGATGGATGCAACTTGTGTTTCATTTTCTTATTACTTGCTGAATTTTGAAGGGTTCTCGGCCTGTCAGACCCATAGGGTTGCACATAGGTTATGGAACCAGGGGAGAGTTTCATTGACCCTTACAATACAAAACAGGGTCTTTGAGTTTTTTTTTTTGTTGATATACATCCTACCGTTAGAATTGGAAAAGGGGTATTCTTTGATCATGCCACAAGGGTTGTGGTGGGGGATATTGCTACCATTGTGGATAATGTATCCATTTTTCATCATGTAACGCTGGGGGGTACTCGAAAATTTTGGAGGTGATAGGCATCCCAGTGACACTAGGGGGTACTGGGAAATATGGGGGAGGGGGGAGGAATCCTAAGGTTGGAGATGGGGTGCTCATTGGGATAAGGGCTACTATTTTGGGGAATATTAGGATCGGGGAGGGGGCTAAAATCAGAGTTGGGTTGGTTGTGCTTATTGATGTGCCTAACTATACCACAATTGTCAAAAATATTGCAAGATTGGTGGGAGGAAAGCATAGTCATTCTAAGCTAAAGGAGATTCCTAACAAAACAATGGATCATACGTAAATTATTAGTGAGTGGTTTGACTATGTAATTTGATGTTGGATGCATGTTGTCATCATCGCTTGTTTTAATAAGCTCGGTTAAAGATAATGCAATCAACACTATGTATGAGTCCATAGGAAAATTTTATATTGATCTGCTTGATTTAAAAATGAGGAGATCCTTAACACAACCATGTGGAACTCAATGTCATGGTATTGGGTTTGTTTAGAATTTATCAACATCAATGTTGTAGATATGAATACACATTTGTATGGTTCAGTGATATTTAAAAATTAATTCCATTTTAGGGGTCTTGTTAATATTTACTTGAATGTGAAAGCTAAGAAGATGTTTTGCAACAATATGTTAAGCAATATATCTTTGTATGAGCCAATTATTCATAGATAATATTGCTTCTCATTGATTTTGTACTTTTAATTCAACATTATGGAATTTCTCTTTAGGAGGAGTTTTCTCACTATGCTTTGAAGAATGCACAACTTCATGTATGAATTCATAGGAAAACTATGTATCTACCCACCTCGTAGAAAAAAAAGAGATAACTATATTCTTAGTAAGACCTTGTAGAACTTGGTGACATACTATTTTTTTTTTTTGTTAGAATTTCTTAGAAGTTGTATAGACTGATACATGTGTATGGTTTGGTAGTATTTAGAAGTTAATGCAATTCTAGTGCGTTTGTTCATGTTTACTTGAATGTGAAAACATTGAAACTATTTATCCTGAAAAAAATTGTTTAAGTTTGGTTTATTGGTTGAGTATTTGCGATGAATATAAATATATTATATTTTTTAAATAAAAATGTGAAACTCATTTCAAGCTATACAATATCAAGCTACAAGCAGTAAAATGTCAAATGTTTTACAATGTGTAAAATTCAAAGACTTATCTATCTAACCCAGAAAATTATTTCCAACTTTTGTTGTTCCTGTAATGGTGTCTACTATGGTGTAACCAACTTTCCTATAAGCAGGGGTATGTATTAGCTAAATTGTGTTGTGATTAGAGCCTCAACAAGCTAGCTCCCCATATAACAAGATAATAAGAAAACAACCTTATTCTCCTCCAAGCTTGTTGCTTGTAATCATATAAGGTCTTGCTTGATTGCCTTCCGACCTTCTTGGGATATAAAACTTGTGCATTTTCCCTCCATTTACGAACCACAGAAAGAGGAGGCAACTACTTCTTCGGTGATAAAAAGAAGAGAAACAATGAATGAGCAAGGCCAGTTTTGTGTTTTGGCTCGGTGCGATGATCTTCCTCGCTTCCATGAAGCGGAATGGAGAAGTGCCACTCTTATTAATTTTTTTTGGCAGTTTTTGGTTCACACCCACCATGAAGTAGAATGGATAAATGTCGCTCTCATTAACTACTTTCTTCAGGTTCAGGTTCACGGCCACAAGTTCCTATTTGAGAAGTTAGTTCATGTTTGAGAGATGCTCAGAGTTGAGCGTCGTGTGTACCAAAGAGCTCATAACTCAGTGCCACGTGTACGAGACAACTCATAGCTCAACACCAGAAAGAGTGTACCAAAGATCTCATAACTCAACGTCGCATGTACCAGACAGCTCATAGCTCAACACTAGAAGGAAATTCAAGAGAAGAACATGGAACCAATTTGAGCAGTGATGTGTGCCAGAGCGCGTGATGGTGGCAAACTCGTTGGCAGTTGCCAATTAATGATAACTTAGAAATATTCGACTAATACTATAGCATTACTTCATCACTTAAAATTATGTAACAAAATTATCGCAATATGCTTTACATTTGTAACATTTTTTCCTGTCTCCTTTGCGAAGAGGCCAAATAAGATGTCAAAATTTTTAATTGGCTAACAAAACTTGATGTCGAGATTTAATAGGGTGAATAAAAATTTATTATTACATTTGAATTAAAACATTTGCTTTCATATGTTGATTAGTGTGCAATAACGAATACGAAATACCCTACCGGTTATTATAGTTCTTGTTGCTTTAGGGAAGAGACTAATAACACTATGAGAATTATGTTTTGTCCTAGCTATAATGTTGAAAACGTAAAATATTACATTAAAAATACGTGTTTAATAAAACAATCTGAAGATCTTATTGGGAGAATAAAAATTAAAAGAGATAATTATTTCATGACTTATAGGCAAATCCAAGGTAAATGGAAGAATATTAAGAATATGGATTTCAATTTTTGAACTAGTTAGTATGAGCGAAATCACTCGTGTGTGGTATTTCTTTATTCCATTAGTACCATTAAAACTCATGAATAATTTATTTGAATTTGATTAAGTACATGAATACCTTGTATTTTTTGATTAGAAGTGTCAAATACTTGCGAAATAATCCTAACTCTTATTTAGGTCGAAAAGCAATGAAACCATTCAATTGTAAATGGTCGTAATTCTTTGTATCATGGCTTCAATACCTTTCTTCCCTTTTAGGTGAAAGCCCCATATTTTTCTATCCGCTTATTAAGGTACTAGCCTTCAATGTAAAAGAAGAGTTAAAGGAAAAAATCTTTTTTTACTTTATAGTTTTGACTTTCTTTACAATTCCCTTAGCTCTTTCTTTAATTTCCTTAGTTTTTTTTTCCAAATTTTATTTTAACTATTTTTTGGCTCATTCTTTTTAAATTTTTTTTTTTTAAATTTTATTATAACAAAAATAACACTTAAAATAATTAATTTTAACAAAATATTATTTAATAAATAATTTCTTCTTCAAATTTATTTATTATTTTTATTAATAATATAATTATTTTATAATATTTTCATAGTGTAATTTATTTAGGTTTTTATAAATATTTATGTCAAAAATAAAAGAAAATATAAAATCAGTATTTTTATGTTAACATACTTTGTTAAATACATTATCTTTGGTTAAAAGAACAATGTTTCATCTCTAATAATAACCATAGTAGTAATATACTAACTATAAATAGTTTGATCTCAAGCTTCATGAAAATGTTTCATCTCTAACAATAACAATAACCATAGTAGTAATACACTAACTATAAATAATTTGATCTCAAGCTTCATGAAAATGTTTCATCTCTAAAAATAACAATAACGATAGTAGTAATACACTAACTTTAAATAGTTTGGCCTCGGGTTCATGAAAATGTTTACCATAACGTGCTCTTTTCGTTTGTTTTTCCTCAAAAATCTTTGTATCCTAATCAAATAATTACATAACTAAACATTAACCTTTCTTTTTTCTTTGTTTTATCTCAAAAATATTTATATCCTAATTAAAAAACTACGTAAATACCTATTAACCTTTAACGTTCAATCAACTAAAGTAGGTAGATAAATGTTATTTACATATCAATATTTTTCTTATTTACATATTTAAAAAAATATCATTTAATTTTTCTATATATATATATATATATATATATATATATATATATATATATATATATATATATATATATAAATGAATACATTTTTTCTTTCTTTCTCAATTCATATGTCACACCCAACCCGGCCCCTATTGATGGATCAAGTAAATGAAGAGTTTTTATATTTCTTTTAACTATTTATTTCATATTTTAAAAATATCTATATTGACAAAAAACTATTTAATACCTTGCCAAATTTCATTCATTGTCTCTTGAACCAAATAGTCTGAAAGTGATGACAAGGAAAATGGGAATTGGATTTTAATTTTAGTTTATATTTTAATTTATTATTATTATTGTAATTTATATAAATTTGGTGCTCCAAGATTATCCAATAAAATAATAAACTAAAATTTTCTTCTACTTTGACATACCACCATGTGTTTCTATAATTTCAATATTATAATATATTTTTTTTAATATTTAAAAATTAGTAGCTTTTAAGCGTAATTCTATATCATTTGTCATAGTAGAATTTTAATATATTAAAAATTAAAATTGAAATGGTATTCTATGTCATTTCCTTAGCTGGAATTCTCTACCTTTATTTTTTTGAGGATGCATATCAGAATTTAATTCCATATTAATTTATAGATTTATTAAAATTCTTTTATATTATTTTTTATTTAACTTGTTCTTAGATAAGGGAAATATCTACTCTTAATGCTGAAAATATTATGTGTATTTAAGTTTTTTTTTAAATATATATTTTTTTAGGTTAAAAAATCAAATTATGTTCAAACTTGGTAGACACTCATTATAATTTTCTAAATATGTAGTGTAAATATAATTTAGGTTAATCATTTATTATAAATTATATATATATATATATATATATATATATATATATATAACCTATTAATTAGGATAGATATTTATTTTTTAAGATTGAATTAAAAAAAATATAAATGATTATATAATTAAATATTAATTAAAATTGATATTTTACCCTATATGGTTGGAGAAAGAAAAATCACATGTGATTGTTCTCTAAGATTTCTTTAATATTTATAAATATATATTTTTAAAAAATAATAATTTTACATATTAAATAAATAAAAATATTTTATTCAATCGATATATAAACAAATAATAGTATGTAGATAAATAATAATTTAATATTTAGATTTTATTCAAACATTTTATAACTTATGAAACATGATGTTGACAATTTATATATATAGATATATATTTAAAAAAATTATTTTAAATTTAAAATTTCTTTAAACATTTTTATATCTTATTATTTAAGATTTAGATAAATATATTAAATAAGATATTATAGAGAACTCAAAATGTAATATTTATTTTCATTGTAATTCAAATGTGAACATATTAATTTAAGGTAACATGGATCATAAAATTTCATTAGTGCAAATGTTTGAGGATGGGCATGGTGAGCAAGGCGACCTAGGATCAAACCTCATGGGGGGTTGTTGTGTCTTGTGCTAGTGGAAGGAGACATGCTAAAAAATCCAGGCACCTAAAGGGATGGTGTGGCCCAGGCCATGAGCATTCCCCAAGTGACTTTGACGGCTTAGATTCCCCTAAGTCACCACTCTTGAAGCCACAAAAGATACAAGTTCGTTTAAACTCTAAAATACCTTAAATGAATTATTCAAATTCACCCCTAATCGTTTCGATTCATTGGTGGGCCCCGGGGTTTATAAAATTCAATGCTCTTGTAGATATTTTTATACTGGCTAAGTTGATAGATTTGTTAAGCTAGAAAAAACCATATTTCTCAATTATCATTTGGATTCATTGGTGAACCTTGGGGTTTATTAAATTCACTCTTGTGGATAATTTTATATTAGACAAATTGGGAGATCCGTTTAAGCTGGGCTGAAAAAAGCACAACCAAAATGTATCATTTTCGAAATAAACCTTTGTTAAACATGCTCATAAATTCAACCACCTCATTTTTTTGGCCCTCCAAATGTGGATAATAGTGATCATAAAGATGGATACATGTTAAGTGAATCTTGGAAGCTTCTTATTCAAATTCTTAATCTTTAATCTTTAACCAGAAACCCTATCCCATCATTGATTTCTCAAATTAAATTTCTCTTCCCCTCCTTCCAAGAATTTATTTCATGGACTTTAAAAAATCCCCAAAAAATTGAACTCCTTGTTATGGTAAGTTTTTGTTACTGTAACTTTCTTCTTACATTTAACCTCCTCTTAAATTGTTTAGAAGATATGTAAAAACTCAAATTTTGACTATATTTCATAGTTCCGATATTTGGATTCATTATTGGTTTCCACATTCCCCTACTCCTCCTACCATCATTCCTTTGCACCTGTCGGTGCAATTGCTTGTTAAATAATACTAACAAGGGACTATTATCATAAATCCAAGGTATATAAACACTTGTTTGACCATGATTTATATTGAAGTTAAGGGATTACTATTATAAACCTATGAATAATATTATACCCTCGGAATATGAACAATTATATTAATATACCCAAGGAATTGATATTCTAAGCCCAACGGAATATCCACCCTATTGTTTTTAGTAATAATCCCTTGGGTTAAAATTATACCCTTGGGTTTATAATCCCTTGGGGTTTTAGTATTAACCCCTTGCGTTTATTGTTTTCTTGGGTTGATAATATCAATCCCTAGAGTTTGTTATTATAAGGGTTCATATTTATATTACATAATTTTAAATTAAATAATAATAAATAACATTTCAGATTAAATAATTATTACTATAAAGAAATAATTATTATTAATTATGACGATAATAATAATATGTGTATTCCAATAGTATTTTTGTTGGTTGATACAAATGGTATATTTATCAATGGTATATAGAAGTGAATTCTTCCTCTTATATCAACCACATTAAAACTTTTAATCTGGTTGTTCTAGTACTATAAATATTATTGTTATCATTACTCTTCTAAAATAATAATACTAATAATAATGTTATTAATAAAAATATTAATAATAAATAACATATATTATAAAACTTATAATAAACATGGTTAAGCATGGTTGATTTTCATATAGATACAATATTTATCACAATGCAACATTGGGCCATGTACGACCATGGTTGTCACAAGGTGATGTTGGACCAAGGGATTGATAAACCCAAGGGGTATGAATGATTTGATTTATAAACCCAAGATATTGATAATATAACCCTTAAACCCTAAAATAAACATGATTGACCATGGTTTATTTTCATATTGAGACAATAATTTTCATAATGCGACGTTGGATCATGGTTGGCCATGGATGATCATGGTTGTCACAATGGATTGATAGTATAATCACAAGGGATTAATAGTATAAAGCCAATGGATTAATTATAAAACCCTAAGTTATTATAAATCTAAGGGAATAATATTAAATCCAAGGGATTAATATTATAAACCTAAGGTATATAAACCCTAAGATAAATATTATAAGTCCAAGGGAATAATAAATCCAAGAGATTAATATTAAAAACCAAATGAATTATAAACCCAAGGGAAAAATATTAAATCCAAGAGATAAATAATATAAATACATGGTATATAGACCCGAAGATAAATGTCATAAATGTATTTTTCCATGGTTGATCATGGTTAATTTTCATATTGAGACAATGTTTGTCACAATATGAAATTGAACGATGGTTGACCATGGTTGACCATGATTGATTTTCATATTGAGAAAATCCTATTATAAAACCACGGCATATAAAACCCAATATAAATATTATAAACCCCAAAATAAACATGGTTGACCATGAATATTCATATTGAGACAATATTTGTCATGATGTTATGTTGGACTATGGTTGATCACGATTGATTCTCATAATGAAAACCTTTGGAACAATGCGACGTTGGACAATGGTTGACCATAGTTGATTTTCATATTGAAACAACCTTTGTCGCAATACAACGTTGGGCCATGGTTGACCATGATTGAGTTTATAAAACATGGATGACAATGGTTGACCATGGTTGATATTATAAACTGAAGGGAATAATAAAACTTAGGGTTCTATATTATAAACCGAAGGGAATAATAAACCCTAGGGATTAATACTTAAAAAAAAGGATTATAAACCTAATGTAATAATATTAAACACTAGGAATATGAACCCTTATATTAATAAACCCAATTGATAAAATATAAACCGAAGGTAATAATACACCCAAGAGATGATTATTATAAACCCAAGGTATATAAAGCCTAAGATAAATATTATAAACCCTAAAATAAACATGGTTAACCATGGTTGATTTCTATGTTGAGACAATCCCTTTCGTAATGCAAAGTTGGACCATTCTTGACCATTCTTGACCAAGGTTGATTTTCATATCGTGAAAATATTGTCTCAATGCGACATTTGACCATTGTTGACTGTGGTTGATTTTCATACTAAGACAATCATTTTCACAATGCAACATTCAATCATGGTTGGCTATGATTGACCAGGTTGACCATGATTGATATTATAAAAAAAAGTGAATACTAAACCCAAGGAATTGATATTATATACCCATGGTATTAATACTAAAACCCCAAAGGATTATGAACTCGAGGGAATAATATTAAACCCAAGGGAATAATATTTCAAACACAATGTATATGAACCAAAATATAAATATTATAAACACTAAAATAAACATGGTTGACGATGGTTAATTTCCATATTGAGACAATTCTTGTCACAATGCGAAGTTGTACCATGCTTTATTTTCATATCATGACAATATTTATCACAATGTGACATTCAACCATGGTCAACCATGATTATCATATTGAAACAATCTTTTCCAAAATGGGACATTCAACCATGCTTGAGAGAATGATTGATTTTCATATTGAGACAACATTTGTCACAATGCGACATAGGAGCATGGCTAACCATGATTAAGCATTGTTGACCATGATTGATTTTATAAAATATTGTTGATGATGGATGACCATGATTCAATTTATAAAACATGGTTGACTATGGTTGACCATGGTCGATATTATAAACCTAAGGGGATAATAAACCCTAGGGAATATTACTAAACACCAAAGGTATTAAAAACCCAAGGTATAATATTAAACCTCAGGAATATGAACCCTTAGATAAATAAACCCAAGGGATTGATATTATAAACCCAAGAGATTTATAAATCCAAGGTATATAAATACTAAGATAAATATTCTAAACCATAAAATGAACATGGTTGACTAGGATTGACCATGGTGGTTTTCCATGTTGAGAAAATCTTTATCACAATGCAATTTTTGACAATGGTTGACCGAGATTGATTTTCATATCGAGACAATAGTTTCACAATATGGCGTTGGACCATGGCTGAACATGGTTGAGTTTCATAGAGAGACAATAATTTTTACAATGCAACACTTAATCATGGTTGGCCATGGTTGGATATGATTGACCACGGTTGAATGTGATTGATATAACAAAACCAACGTATTGATACTATAAACCCATGGTATTAATACTATAACCCCAAGGGATTATGAACCAAAGGGAATAATATTAACCCCAAGGGGCTAATATTTTAAACACATCGTATATAAGCCCTAATATAAATACAATAAACACTAAAATAAATATGGTTGACCATAGTTTATTTCCATACTGAGACAATACTTGTCATTATGCAGACATTGGACCATGGTTGACCATGATCGATATTATAAACCCAAGGGAATAATAAACCTTAGGAATTAATACTAAAATCCCAAGGGATTATAAACCTAATGGAATTATATTAAACCATAGGAATATGGACCATTAACTTAATAAATATAAGGGATTGATATTATAAAGCCAAGGGATAAAATTTTATAAACCCAAGGTATATAAACACTAAGCCCAAGGTATAGTATAAACCCTAAAATAAACATGGTTCACCATTGTGAATTTCAATATTTAGAAAATTCTTGTCACAATCCGATGTTAAACCATGGTTGACAATGTTTTACCATGATTTATTTTCATATCAAGACAAAAAATTTCACCATGTGAAATTGGACCATCGTGGACCATGGTTGATTTTCATATTGAGAAAAGCATTGTCAAAATACTACATTCAACCATGGTTGACCATGGTTGGCTCTGATTGACCATGGATGACTGTGATAGATATTATAAACCCAAGGGAATAATAAATCAAAGGGGTTGTTATTATAAACCCGAGAGAATAATAAACCAAAGGGATTAACACAAAACTCCAAGGGAATAATACTAAATCCAAGGTGCCAATATTATAAGCCTAAGGTATATAAACCCTAAGATAAATATTATAAACAGTAAATTAAACATGGTAGACCATGGTTGATTTTCATTTTGAGATAATCCTTGTGACAATGTGACATTGGACCATGGTTAACCATGCTTAACCATAGTTTATTTTCATTTCAAGACAATCTTTGCTACAATGCAACATTCAACCATGGTTGACCATGATTGACAATGGATGACAATGTTTTATTTTACAAAACATGGTTGAACATAGTTGACCAAGGTCATGATTGACCATGGTTGACTATGGTTATCATATTGAGACAATATTTGTCATAATGTGACATTCGAACATGGTTGAGATGATTATTTATTTTCATATTGAGATAATATTTCTCACAATGTGACGTTGGAAAATCGATGACCATCATTATCCATGGTTGACCTTGACTAGATTTATAAAATATTGTTGAGTTTGGTTAACCATGGTTAATTTTCATACTCAGACAATTTTGTCACAATAATATGATCAACTATGGTTGACCATTATTGACCATGGCTGACCATGTTTGACTAAAGATGACTATGAGTGAACAATGTTGAATATCATTGACCATGGTTGACTATTTAAACGTTGACTATTATTATTATTATTAAATCTTATATTCTAAACCTTGTGTTAAAAACTATAATAAGTAAAACCATAATATTAAACCATATATATTTTGAAGTTATGAAATACTAATTTTTTTTAGTGATGCAGTTACCTTTAATTTTTTAATTTTTAAACATTTCATGCCGAATTAATTTTGTAATTTCATTTAATACCGAATTACAAAAGAATATAAAATAATTTTAACAATAAAATGAAATAAGATTAATAATAATTTTAGAAATATTTCAACTTATTCTTAATTATTATGTTTACAAATATTCTAAAAATATAAACTTATAGATAAACACATTATTTTTTTCTCACATAATCATTTTAAATAAATATAGAGTAAAATCCAAACATTATTGAATATGTCTCACCCATTTTGTGTAAATAGCGATTTTCAAAATAAAAGATCAAAAGGAATTTAATTCTTATTATTTTAATTAGGAATTAGAAATTAAACAAAAATGATACATTAAAGATTAATTTTTGTGGTTATGGATTATCTATATCTAACCAGCCTAGAACCATCTTAACTCTGAATCTATCAGGCGCCAAGAGGGATCAAATCTCTGGAGGTGCAAACCTCTTTTTTGAGTGAAAAACTTGGAGAAAGCTTTGCACCTTGAAATATTTGATCCCTCTCAGCACTTGATAGATCCAGAGTTAAGATGGATCTAGCATGGTTTCAATTGTGTGCGACCAAGGAAAATCTATCGATAATATGAGGAACACATGATTAATTTTATCAATAATATGTAAATACATCTAATTTTAATATAACCATTTTAAATATGTTAAATATGTATTATGTTTATTGAGTCATTTTAATTTTAAATTTTCTTAGTTACATGAGTTCCTTGAGATGATAAATATTGTAAAATAAATTTAATGATGAAATAAAAACTTTGAATGAAAAGTGACAATGTAATAATATTGAATGATAGAAACTGTGAATAATAAGAATATAGTCAATTACGAATAGTCTTCATTGTGATCGTTTTCAAACTATGTTCTTCTACTATCCTTATTTTCACCCTTGTTAGTTTTGTCATCTTTTCATATTGATTATTTGAAAAGGATAGTTGGAATCGTAAACCATCTAAATATTTATCTTGAGTTGTTGTAGTAAACATCATAGCTTGTATATCTTGTTCTCCAATATTAATAGGTTTAATTACTATAACAAAAAAATCAATGTACATTGTCAATAATTTTTATTCTTACACTGAAGTCATTGCACACTATTACTCCAATGACTTTAAAATTAATGTACTAGCATACATCCAATCAAATCAAATAAAAAATCAACATATACACTGAAATCAATGCATCTAATGCAAGAAATCAAATAATAATAGAAAACAACATCTACGCTGAAATCAATGCATCTAATCCAAGTAATCAAATATGATTAGAAATCAATATCTACAATCAAATAAATGTGTCTAGTGCAACTAGAAAAATAGGATTAAAAACCAACATCTACGCTAAAATCAATGCATCTAGTGCAAGCAATTAAATGGGATTAGAAATCACCATCTACACTAAAATAAAATGCATTTAGTGCAAGCAATAAAATTGATTATAACTCATCTATAGCTAAATCGATGCATTTAGTACAAGAAATCAAATATAATTAGAAATAAACATCTACATTGAAATTAATCCATCTAGTACAAGTAATTAAATAAGATTAGAAATCACCATCTACACTGAAATCAATGCATTTAGTGAAAGAAATCAAGTAGGATTAGAAATCACCATCTACACTGAACTCAATGCATTCACTTCAAGCAATCAAAAAAGATTAAAAATCATCTACATTGAAATCAATTCATCTAGTGCAAGAAATCAAATACAATCAGAAATCAACATCTACATTGAAATTAATGCATCTAATGAAAGAAATCAAATAGGATTATAAATCACCATCTACACTGAAATCAATGCATATAGCACAAGAAATCAAACAACATTAGAAATCATGTACATTGAAATCAATCCATTGAGTGCAAGTAATCAAATATTATTAGAAATCAACATCTACACCAAAATCAATGCATCTATTGCAAGAAATCAAATAGGATTATAAATCACCATCTACACTGAAATCAATGCATCTACTACAAGAAACTGTAAACCATTTACATATTGATTATTTGAAAAGGAGAGTTGGAATCGTAAACCATTTAAATATTTAGCTTGAGTTGTTGTAGTAAACATCATACCTTGCCTCCCTCGCTCTCCAATATTAATAGGTTTAATTACTCTAACACAAAAATCAATGTACATTGTCAATAATTTTTATGCTTACACTGAAATCATTGCATAGTATTATTCCAATGACTTTAAAATTAATCTACCATCATACATCCAGTTACGTCAATTAAAAAATCAGTATATACACTAAAAACAATGCATTTAATGTAAGAAATAAAATAATAATAGAAAACAACATCTACACTGAAATCAATGCATCTAATGCATGTAATCAAATATGATTAGAAATCAACATCTACACTCAAATAAATTCCTCTAGTGCAAGTAGGAAAATAGGATTAAAAACCAACATCTACACTAACATCAATGCATCTAGTGCTAGCAATAAAATAGGATTAGAAATCACCATCTACACTAAAATAAATGTAATTAGTGCAAGCAATCAAACATGATTATAAATCATCTACCTTTAAATCAATGCATTTAATGCAAGCAATCAGATATAATTAGAAATCAACATCTACATTGAAATTAATCCGTCTAGTGCAAGCAATGAAATAAGATTAGAAATCACCATCTACACCTAAATCAATGCATTTAGTTAAAGAAATCATATAGGATTAGAAATCATCATCTACATTGAAATCAATGCATTCAGCACAAGCAATCAAATAGGATTAAAATTCATCTACATTGAAATCAATTCATCCAGTGCCAGAAATCAAATATAATCAGAAATCAAATATAATCAGAAATCAACATCTACATTGAAATTAATGCATCTAGTGAAAGCAATCAAACAGGATTAGAATCACCATCTACATTGAAATCAATGCATATAGTGCAAGAAATAAAATAGCATTAGAAATCATGTACATTGAAATAAATCCATCGAGTGCAAGTAATCAAATATCATTAGAAATCAACATCTACACCAAAATAAATGCATCTATTGCAAGCAATCAAATAGGATTAGAATTCATCATCTACACTGAAATCAATGCATCTACTGCAAGATATCTTCTTCCTTCTCCCCCGCCATCTATATCTATATATCCCTCCATCTCTCCTTATTTTTCTCTTTATCTCACCCCACCAAACAAAGACTCTCTCTAACTCCATATCTATCAATTTCTTTATCCATCCTTCTCTCCATCTATCTCTTTTTCTCTTCACCTTACATAAATATCTCTATCTCCCTCTATCTCTTTGTATCAACCCCAAAACATAAAATATTTGTCTCCAATATATCTATATATCACTCCCTACTACTCATCCTCTCTCTCTCTCTATTTTCCCCTTCCCTCCCTCTCCCTCGCTTCTATTTATCTTCCCTCCTGCTACCCTTTCTCCCTCTCTCTCTGTCTCCTCCATTCACCCTCCATGTCTTTATTCTTACCTCCCCCTCTCTCCCTCTCCCTCTCCATATCTCTTTCCCTACCACTCTTCACTCTCTCTATTCCCTTCTCTCCCCCCTTCTCCCTCTCTCTATCTTCACCTTCCAACTTTGTTACCATATTCTTCTCTCTCCTTCTCTCCCCTCTTCTCTCCATATCTCCTTGTTTGCCTCTTTATCTCGCCCCTAGACATACACACTCCCTCTCCATCTCTCCCTTGTCACTCCCCCTATCTCTCCACTACTCACTCTGTATGTCTTTCCTTCCCTCCCTCTCTCCCCATCCAACTCCATCTCTATATCTCTCCCTCTCTCCCCCTCCAAATCCATATTTCTTTCCCTACCTCTCTCCTCCCCTCTCTCCTCCTCTCTTTCAAGTCCCCTCTCTTTTCCTTCCTCTCTCTCCCTTCCTCTCCTACCTCTCTCTTTCTCTCTCTCTCTCTCCCCTACAATCCTCTCTCTTCCCCATTACTATATTCCTCTCTCTCCCTTTCTCTCTCGCCTCCTTCTATTTCTCCCCAGCTCTCCCTCTTTCTCTTTCTCTCTCTCTCTCTGCCCTCTAATCCTCTCTCTTCCCCCGTAACTCTATCTCACTTTCCAACTATGTTACTATATCCCTCTCTTTCTCCTTCTCCCCCCCCTTCTCTCCATCACTCATATGTATCCTATCTCACCCCTAAGCATACACACTCTCTCTCCATGTCTCCCTTGTCACTCCCTCTCTATGTATTTCTTCTTTCTTTCCTCTCACCGGCTCCAACTCGATCTCTCTATCCCTCCTTCTCTCCTCCTCCTCTCATCATTTCTCTGTCTCCCTTTCTCTCCTACTTCCCTCTCCCTTCCCCCTTCTTTCTCTCTCTCTCTCTCTCTTTCTCTCCCTCTCTATCTATTTATCTACCCTCCAATCCTATCTCCTTCTCACTCCCTCTCTCCTTATCTATCTCCCAATTCCATCTTTATGTCTCCCTCTCCCTCTCTTACCCTTCTTTAACTCTCTCCCTCTTCTCCCTCTATCTCTCTTTCTTCCTCTTGTCCCCTCTCCTTCAATTTATCTCCATCTCCCCCTATTTCTCCACCTCTATCATATATCAGATATATTATAATATATTATAATATAACAAATCTAATATTGTATTAATCTAAATTTATTAAATTTAATAATATTAATATTTTAATATTAATGTTAGGGTTAATAACGTTTTTTTTTTGCATGGTATTAATAATAATTTGGTCCATGGTATTTGGCCCATATACTTGATATATAATTAGATGTTGATTTAGTATTTGATATATTTTTATGTATTTACCTTACCTCTTTATACCTATTTTATACTTATTTATTTACCATACCTCTTTTATAAATATGTTATTTGGCCCATGGTATTTGTCCCGTGGTATTTGGCCCATGGTATTAATAATAATTTTTCCCATAGGCTTCACCTAAATAAAACCTCTTTATGAGTTTTTTAAATATAAAATGGTTTATTGAGTAAATATAAAAAGTGGCTTTATTTATTTACCATATCTCTAGTTTATTTATATTTTTATTTATTTACCATACCTTAAAAAGTTTTATTTATTTACCATAGCTATAGTTTATTTATATTTGTATTTATTTACCATATATTTTTTTTGAGCGTTAGTAAACATCTTCACATTTTAAGTTTATATCGTTTAAATCTATTTTCAATGAATTTTCAATTGTTCATTTATTTGTTTATGTAATTTATTGTTTAAGCGACATTATTTAGATTTTTTTTTCTTTGGCTTCCGACATACTTACACATCAAGATCATACTGAGTTGTAGAATGCACCTCTCAACGTAATAATTATGAGTAATATCTACAACAACATCTTTCTTCTCGACGTAATAATTATACATAATATCCACAACACAATTTTTTTTTGTTTGTTTCAATAAAGGTAATTTTAATTTTTACCTTGTCTCCAAGTCGACGAGTGAGCAGTATGAATGCCATACTTCAGCTTTCATACTATTTTATGAGATTATATAACTATTTCTATTTCACATAGTTGCAACCAATCCTTATAATACTAGCATACTTCTGAAGGTAGGATTTTCTCATAGTGCACAATTTATAATTTAATTTGTATATTTGTTTTTCCTTTACGTGTCACCGGTGTCCTAGGACCTTAAACCCTATCTCGATTGTTCCATAAAATGGCTCATACTCATGCCTTGAAGGTGTCACTCGATCCGCCATTGGATTGCTAGTTTCTGTAATGTCAAATTAACAAAGGAGACAGCAGAGAATGGCAGAGCACAACGGAACTACACACTATGTTTATTGAACAGAGAAATGTATATTTATACAACTCAGAAACAGTTATGCATAAACTGAATCTGGAAACTGATTGGTAACTAATCTATAACTACTTCTAAACTAACCGAATGATTAATTCTTTAACACCCCCTCTTAATCTTGAGGGTTAGATTATTTTATTCCTAACTTTTGACATTGAAATTCATTCTATATTTCTGAAGTCAGAGAGAAGTCTCTTGACTTTCAACTAGAGTTGAATTTCTTCTTCTTTTCTTCCAAATTCTGTAGCCTCTAAATTGTTTCCTCATATTCGTCTTATTGTATTGTTCAAACTTCAGACTTTTCATTTGCTGATGCAGGTCTTTTACTCTTCGAGGTTGTCTAAGCATGTCCTAGACATCTTCAAGAAATGTGGGCTGCTGCCACATACTGTCTTCCATATTATGGTTTTCATGATCAATTTGCTGCAACATAATATTAGAATAATGTTTTATTTCTTCAAAACTCCAATGCGTGAAAATTTCATTGACATGTTCATCATGCATGTCATCTTGAACATTCATTTCTACATCTTCTGTGTAGATCTCATCTAGACATGGTGTTGCAAGCCATGTTTCAATAAACTTTAACTCTTCTTCATAATCATTTTGTGTACCTGCACATTGAAAATCAATATCAGAATCCAAAATATTGTCAGAACGACATTGGTTCTGGCCTTTCTGCTCTGCAATGAGAGCTTTCTCCTGTTGTTATTCTTTCTCTATTTCTGCCTCTATCTCTGTCTCCTTCTGCTCTGCAGTAACAACTTTCTGCTGTTGCGCTTCCTTCTCTGCTTCTACATCCTTCTCTGTTTCTGCTTTTTCTTTGCAGACTTATTTCTTTGCTTCTGCCCTTGTCTCTTTTCCACTAACCTGTAATGCTGCAAACAGGTTGTCTTCCACTAACTGCAGTGGGGTTATCTCACCAAATAACATCATGTAAATATCATACTTTTGTTGCATCATCTGCAACCAGTCATCATTAGTCAAAAATTCATAATCAAAGTTAACATCAACCATCAAATTTTCATTAGCAAGTTGCATTGCTGGATTCACCATCTCATCATCAGCAAGCTGTGTTGCTGGAATCAACAAGTCATCATCAGCAAACTGTGTTGCTGGTTTCACCAAACTTTTGTCAGCAAGCTCTGTTGCTGAAATCACCAAATCTTCATCAGCAATCCATGTTGATGGTATCAACAAATCTTCGTCATCAATCCATGTTGCTGGTATCAACAAATCTTCGTCCACTTGTAACTGTGTACAGTGGGGTTCACAAACATCTTCGTCCACTTGTAAGTGTGTACAGTGGGGGTTCACAAACATCTTCGTCCACACTCTCTACTGCTTCTGCACTTTCTTCACATTCTTCATCCACCCGTGACTGAGTACAGTGGGATTCAACAAACTCTTTGCTTAACTTCCACAAACAAACAACTCTGCATATGCATCAAATATCTTGCTTCCAAAAACTTCCAAAATTTCTATACTAATATCCTCAAATTATTAACAAATACATAATAATATTTGTTCCCAAATATTACATGTCTTCAGTCAACACTTCGCCTAGTGTTCCTTATAGTCCCATTCATTGAGCCATAACCAACCATTAATTGAATTCATTTACCCATCAGTGGAGGCAAGGAAAAAATCACCATAATTTATGAACATGGCTGCACCAAAAATATTGATTCGACTTTAGATCGAAAATGAATATATCTTCCTTTCTTTTATAATTTTCGCATGGTTAAAATATTTTTAAGAAAAAAAGAAACCAACGACATTGACAATATTGAGGAGGATTCAACAACCATAAGAGACAAAAAAACTCGTGCAGTAAGTCTGTCTTCTCAAATGCATCCAACGACTTCAAATATTGCGCACAATATGATTAGGACCATATAATATAGGTTGGTCTTTGGTTCATATTTATCCTATATTGGCTATTTCCTTTTGCGAACACTAACAACAAACATGTACCACTTGCTCACTGAATTTTGCAGTGAGGAAATGCAAAAACGTTGACAAATTTACCGAACCTACAACAAACACCGTCTGAAATATGGTTTTGAATTCCCTCGTGCAACGACAAGATGACTCTCCTTTGCGACACTAACACACAATCATGCTAGGTAGGGCAACTTCAAACAATCAAAACTACCCTACGATCAATAGGTTACTACAGTGTTCCAGTCCACAACCATTTACAACGCTGCTACAACCCTTCTCGGTTTCTTCACATACCACGACCTCCACATGAAGACCATAACCTTACGCAACACCGAATTTCAAATGGGCGTGAATTATGAGAGGCAACCTTGGTCAGCCTCTTGGTCAACCTTCAACGAATCTTTAACAAATAGCATACAACTCCACATAAATTCCTCCATTAGGGTGCCGCACTACTCAATATGGTCCCCAGAGTCACTTTTACCTCCTGAGGTTTAACGCGGGCGTGTTTCCATAAGGCAGATTTTGAAAAAAACATTCAATACAAAAAATGAGTGGATGTGGTTCATTACGGGGAAAAAACCTGATTTTTGAAACCGCCAAAAGGTGGTGCCGTTGTGGTTGAAAAAACCACTGACTCCATCAATTTTTCATCATCCAAGAAAACTCACGCTTCCACCACCAATGCTTCTGTTTCTGTTTCACACAACTTCCATAGGTTACGTCCAATCTGCCAAGTCATCTCAACACGTACTTTGCTGACTTCGTCAATTCCATCGGATTCTACAACTTCTGCTACAGGGCACACTCCACTGGTTTCAGGCAGAGAAACAAAGTCTCAATCAAATCTGAGCAGAGTGGCGGATCCTTGGAAGGACGAAATCAAATCCTTGGCGGCAGAGTGGCGGGCGGACTCTTACGTAAAATCATAGTCAACATGACATGATATCATTTCCAATTCTTGAATAGTGAGGTAAGTTGAGACGTGACAGTGGCAGAGCACGCACAGATTCAAGGTGCTTAAACCCTAAATCGCAGATGCGACAGTGGCAGAGCACGCACTGATTCAAGGTGCTTAAACCCTAAATCGTAGAGTTTTACGATTGCCGGCTTCTGAAAACCACGGCAACTATCCAAAAGCAACCACGGAAACTATCCAAAAGCAAATGAATTCAAAACAACTTGATGTTTAAAATGATTTCATACCTTCACCTCTCCTAATTTTATTTGCGTGGAACACCAAATTTTCAACAGAACAGCCAGTTCCGCTTTTCCCCAAGACGTGTTTCTTTTACTCCAGCGTGCAGAGGGTTTTTCACTCCAGCGTGCAGAGGCGGCAGTTTCACAGCCTAACTGTGGCTCGGCTATGTACAACGAGCGGTTCTTTCTTCTCCGCTCCTTCGAATGCCCAGCATTAAGCCGCTCCAGTAAGTTCGAATGCGTAGAAACGCAACGCTCTGGAAGGTCTTGTGCCCTGATCTCTGTCTCTGCTACTCTTCTCTGTCTCTGCTACTCCAACAATCAAATAGAAAACAAATTCACAAAATGATCGATAAGATAGACTCTTAGCTCTGATACTATGTCAAATTAACAAAGGAGACAACAGAGAATGGCAGATCACAACGGAACTACACACTATGTTTATTGAACAGAGAAATGTATATTTATACAACTCAAAAACAGTTATGCATAAATCGAATATGGAAACTGATTGGTAACTAATCTATAACTACTTCTAAACTAATCGAATGATTAATTCTTTAACATGTAAGATTAACTATTTCAAATCCACTATCACTGCACCACCATGACTCTTTAGTTTCCGGAGGTCACCAGTACCCACCTCCTTACCTCAGTCAAACATCGAAGAGTCACCACCCCTCAGCTTCACGACCATAACCTTCTCAGACTTGAAGGGGGCAACACCGCCTCATAAAAATTATATTTCATTGCAATCGACCCAAAAGTTCTGAATAAATACAAACACTTAGCCGAAAGTAGAAGGCACGCTCGAATTTCTCATTTATTATGTAAACATGCAGTTGTAGTTGTGTTCTCTTGCCGTCTTGTTTTTTATTTTCATATGGTATTAGAGTTTGAAGGCTGAAGTATTAGATATTGTAGCGGTAATGAAGCCATGGTTTGGCACGAGTAGATGACATTGTCTGTTAATGTTAAGTAACAGCTAAGGAGCAATGATCAGCATATGATACCTACTGTCCAAAAGTGCTTTCGACTCCTCAAATCTTGGCGTAAAGATTTCCGATTAGTATCATAGAATTCATTAAAATTTTATGCAGAGTGCTCAAATATTTGTCTTTTTAGTTCTGGTTATGGTGTTTTATATTGTATAAGCAAGGGATTATAATCTCTGTTCTACACGAACTGTCAGAAAACCCAATCTCGGTGTCGTTCAGGTTGAATTTTCATTAAAGTAATATTGTTGCAAATTTGTTATGGAAGTTAACTAATTCAATGTATGCTTAAGAAGGAATATATTGCATTTTTTTCTTTCAACAGATAAACACAGAATGTTTTTATTTTCTCTGAAGCTATTCTGAAATGTATTCAACGATCGTTTAAGAGAGTATTCTGCTTAGTATTGATGACATTTGTTTCCCCATCATTTTTATATAGTTTATTTTGAAGGAAGGCACAATAATAAGGTAGGAAATTATTTTAAACATTCATTTGAAGATTTTAGTTATTTGAGGAAAATGGCTTCAAATTATAAATACCAATACTCGGTCAATTCTTATTTTAAGTGAGAAAAGTTAGGATTCTGGGTTTATTCAAATGAGAACATTGCTATGTTTTCACGATCTTTGGGGATTTGTGATTAATGGGTATCCAAAGCTTACTAATTAAGCAGTAAAGATGGCTGTTACAAATGTTGCACGAATGTTTTTGAATCTTACTAATGAGGCAGCAGAGATGGGTCTTACAAATGGTGAATGAATGTTTTTGAGAGAAAAATAAAAAAGACAATAAAGTTCTTGGCATTATTCAAGAAGGCTTAGATGATATGATTCTTTCAAACATCTCAAATGTAGAATCTTTGAAGAAGGACCGAGACACTCTTGAATCTTGTCGACGGAGACACCTTTGAAGAATGACAATGAAAGTAAAGAATGTCCAGTTGCATAATTTTAGAGGAGATTTTGAGAATCTGAAAATGAAAGATAGTGAAACTCTTGATGTTTTTATGACTCAAGTCACGAGTTTTGTTAATCAATTGAGACATTATGGTGACAACCTCTCAAAAATGAGAGTGATCGAGAAAGTCCTTTGAATTTTTCCAAAGTAATTCGAAGGGCTTGTTATATCCATAGAAAAGTTCAAGGACACAACTCAAATCAAAATTGAAGAGTTGACTAGTTCATTGATTGCAAATGAATCCAGGATTTCAAGATATGATGACACAATATTTCAGAATGCCTCCAAAATCCAAGTGCAATTTAATAGAGGGAGAGGAAGAGGAATATAAAGTAATAGAGGAAGTTGATCAAAGACATATGCGAGATAATTATAAGCATGAAGATAAATCTCAGCAACACCCTCCTAATTTAATGGGGAGTAAAAGTATAACATCTCATCGTGGAAACCAAAGGTCTGATATATGTCTAAAATTCAATGTTATTATTTCAAAATATGTTAAAATATGACAACAAAATGTAAATAAGTAATTACGGGCAAATTTACTTATTACTTATTGATGTAATTGGAATAACGAAATGTAGTTTGAATAATGAGATGTAGTTGAAATAACGAAATAAGTCTAGGTTAAATAAGATGGCCCTAGAGGCTGGTAAATAACGGAGAATCATTTGATTAATAAGAGTTTCCAAGTATTTATCCTTCAGTTTTTAATTCAGTTATTTTCCTATTTCTTTCTCATTTAATGTTTTTCCCCATAACAAGTGGTATCAGAGCCAGAGACATAACAAAATATATAACCATTTTGCTGCTAAATGTTTAAAGGGGAAGGAAGATATTGGTAAGCAATCTCCATATAGACTAGGTAACAATAATAAGGTATGTGTTAAAGGTAAATGAGTGATTGATGTTTATACTATAAACGGTTAAAGATGAAAAATTGATAATGTCTATTATGTACCTGAGTTAAAATGCAAGTTTTTGAGCATTGGACAAATCATAGAGAAAAATTATAGAGTGTTCTTCAAGAATAATGTGTGTACTATCATTGAAAAATATCCAAGCAAGCAAGTGATAATAAGAGAAGAAATGAAAAAGAATAGTGTGTTTATGCTTACAACTAGAATTGAATTTTCTCCCTCGTTGAATGATTATAAAAGTAAGAATTTCGATGAATCGCAGTAATGTCATTTAAGATATGGTAATTTATATTTTGGTGGTCTATATTTGCTACACAAGAAACATATGGTGAAAGGGTTACCCTGTATTCAATAACCAACAAGCTCATGTGAAAGTTGTATACTTGAAAAACATCATAGACATAAATTTCTATCTGGAGTTTTGTATAGGGAGAAGGCTACATTGGATATTGTTCACACAGATTTGTGTGGACCAATGCAAATAGGTTATTTAGCTGGTAATGTTTACTTTTTAACTTTTAGTGATGACTACACTAGAAAAACTTGGGTTTATCTTCTAGAATAGAAATATCAAGCATATTTTTTATTTAAAATATTTAAAGCCACGGTTGAAAAGGAAAGTGGAAAGAATATTAAAATTTTGAGATCATAGAGGTGGTGAATATATGCTAACAAATTTCATTGAGTTTTTTCAAGTGCATGAAATCAAGAGGAAGTTTACTGCACATTATACTCCACACAAAATGGAATATCTTAAAGGAAAAATAGAACTATTATGGATATGTCTTAAAGTATGTTGAAGGGAAATCATATACCAAATGAATATTGGGGAGAAGCACTCGCTCATGTTGTTTATATCCCTAAAAAAATTCCGACTAAGAGTGTGAAGGAGCAAGTTCTGAAAGATGCTGGGAATGGTAAGATTTGCATATATATCATTTAAGAATACTTGGTTGTGTTGATAATGCACACGTTTCATAAAGGATTGAGAAATAAGTTAGATGATAGATGTGAGAAATGTATATTTATTGGATATAGTCAATAATATAAAGCATATAGACATTATAATCCCATCACCAAGAAACATATTATCATTAGAGATGTTCAATTCAAAGAAAAAGAAGCTTGGGATGGAAGCATAGTTGAATTTGTTGCAGAGAGAGCTTTTCTATTTCATGGAAATGATAATGAAGATGAGAAAGAAGTACAATGTGGGAAGTCAGTTCCAAATAAACCTACTACAAGCACTTCATCAAGCTAATCACCAAGAGTTATTCCATTACAATTAAAAACACTTATAAATCAGGAACATGGTGAACCATCACGTTATGGTGGACAAACAATAACAAGGTCAAAGGTGAGTAATGAATATAATCCTACAATGGCTACATTAAATAATAGAATCAAAGGTTTGAAAACTAGAAGTTTAAAAGAATTGTATGAGGATAATATTGAATTTTTCTTTACTGGCATATGATCCAGTAAATTTTGATGAAGTTGTGAAAGAGAAATTTTGGACAAAATCCATGTAATGAAGAAATTGATTCTATAGAAAGAAATAATACTTGGGAACTTGTAGATATGTATGAAGGTAAAAGAACTATAAGTGTTAAATGGTTTTACAAAACTAAAGTGAATTTTGAAGGTGAAATTGAAAAGCATAAAGAAAGACTTGTAGCTTAGGGGTCCAGTCAACAACCTGGTATTGATTATAATTGAAATTTTTCACCAGTAGCTAGACTTCACACAATAAGAATGGTATTATCTATTGTTGTACAAAATATATGGAAAATATATCAGATGGATGTTAAGTATGGATTTTTAAAAGTTTTTTTTTTAAGAAGAGGTTTATGTCAAACAAGAAGATAAAGTTTACAAATTAAAGAAAACATTATATGGATTTAAACAAGCACCTCCAGTATGGTATAGTAGAATTGATGAATATGTGAATAACAATAGATTCATGAGGAGTCTAAGTGAGCCAATTTTTTATAAAAAAGTAAACGATGAAAGTATAATTTTGATTCTGTGTTTATATGTTGATGATTTTGTTTTTCAATCGATATCTCTCAATAGATGATTTTAATATGAGCATGAAAACATAATTTGGTATGGTTGATTTAGGCCTAATGAAATATTTTCTTGGTATTGAAGTACCTCAATATGAAGATGTTATTTTCATTTGTAAATCTAAGTATGTAAAGGATACATTGAAAAGGTTGAAGATGGAAACTTGTAAGCTAGTTGTAATCCCAATTGCAATTTGTACAAAACTCGGTAAGAATGATCAAGGTTCAGATATTTCTCCAACCTTGTATATGAAATTAATTGGAATTCTTATGTATTTGACTATGAAAGGCCTCATATAATGTTTGATGTAAGTTTAATTTACAGATTCTTGGAGTCTCTGAACATTACCCATTGGCTATTTGGAAAAAGGATTTTAAGATATGTTGTTGGAAAAAAACTATGGTATCTTGTATACATATGATTCACATTTTAAACTAACTGGATATGAAAATAGTGACTTTGCAGGTAATATTGATGAGAATAAGAGGACATCTAGGTATGTGTCCATTTTTGTTCAAGTGTAGCTTCATGGGCGTCAGTGAAGCAATCTATTGTGACTCTATCATTAGCTGAAGTAGAGTATGTTGCAGCGACAAGTCCAACATGTCAAACTGTGTGGATGAACATAATTTTAACTGAGTTGTTGCATGAACAAAAAGAACCAACTCAGATTTTTTGTGATAACAAGGATTTTATCAAATTATCAAGAAATCATGTTTCCCACAAGAAGAGTAAACATATTGATACAAGGTATTATCTCATTCGAAAATTAGTAAGAAATAATGAAATATGCATGGATTTATAAAGATCATAAGACTTGTTTGTAGAAATATTTACAAAAAACTTGGCAAAATAATTGTTTGAAACTCAGAAGGAAAACATAGGAGTATCCATGATGTAACGACTTTGTGATGTAATCGCAAATTTTTTTTGTTTTTCTCATTTTTGATGAAATATTTAAGGGGGATAATGTAAGATTAATTATTTCAAATCCACTATCTCTGCATGGCCATGACCCTTTAGTTTCCAGAGGTCAACACTACCCATCGAAGAGTCACCATCGCCTCACCGGCACCACGATAGCCTGCTTCGACTTGAAGGAGAAACACCACCTCACAAAAATCATATTTTAATTGTAACAGAGAGAAATTTTGTGTATAAATACAACGACTTATCCAAAAGCAGAAGACACACTCGAATTTCTCATTTCTTATGTAATCATTAAGTGGTAGCTACATTCTGGTGTTGTCTTTTTTTTTTTAGTTTCTCGATATAGAGTTCGTTATGGGTGTAACCACCCTGTATTCCCAAGCCACTCTTGCTAATCCATTCCCATCCTTTCTGCATCTTGATAGTGTTCCCCTTGAAATAATTTCTTGAAGCCTTGTTTGGCCTTTCATGAAGTTGTAAAGGCACCAACTCCACTCGTAAAATTACATTCTTTGTTTTATTATTACAACATTTACAGTTTTGGAATGAAGTTTAAATTTTACACTTACTGAGGATTCTTTATCAGTTGCAAGGATTTCAATATTTCTCTTAGGAATTTCTTACCATGGGGGAGTTGATACTTGAATTCACCGATTCATACATGTAACGAGAACCCTCCTTCGTTTTTTTTTAAATTATTTGAATAATACTTTTCTTGAATTACATGATTAATAATAAGTTATAATAATTTCTACAACTCATGGTTGGAATTCTTGTTTTTTTCGAGAGAAAGAATGTATATGATCCTCTTCCTCATTTTAATTTATTTTCATGTGTTTATATTATTTCTTCATACACTTTCTTACACAACTTATTTAACTAGGTTAATCCCTTATAGGACGAGCGTTGTATGTGATCTTCCTTTTTGCAACTAATATGAGAGTCTTGTCCATTTCAGGCATTTTGTTTAGTTTTCCTTTGTTCCCTTGCATGGGAAACTCATGTCACTCTCTTGTAATTTATGGTTGCTATGTGAAACACTAACGATGGCTTCTTCACAATGATGAGAATTACAAATTGTTTCCAGATTAGGTTTCCAAGTTTTCTCTTTAAACTTATTTATGGTTGTTTCTTTCATGTTTGAGTAAAGGACTATGGTCTTGGATTTCTTAGGATCCAACGTTATGGTGATGTAAACCCTAAATTTGTCTATTGATTTCTGTTCCAACTAACTTGAAAAAAATCAGCCAAACTATTTGAACTGTTCTTGTTATAATTTTTGAATTTATATTGAACTTTAATCATGTATGGAAAATAACCCTTTATTAGCATGTAAAATACTAAATATTTGTATTTAAAATGGGTAATTAACTCCATGCCAACCTGATAAATATTCTATATCAACAATTTTTTTGAATCATTTATGTTTCCATTGTACTGTTTTGGTATACGTGTATCAATTTTTAAGTTATCAGTTTCCCTCTCGACCTTTGGCCCCTTTACCAGGGACGATATCCACGATGCAGGACACTTCAAATCCATGTCATCGCCCCATCCTCAAGACTCAGATGAAGGATATTGTCTCAAATACCATTTCCCTCGTCCACTTGTATAAATAATAAAATGGAAACACCAATACATCCACCTGGGTTTGATATAAATAAGCCTTAAGTGAACAATGCGTTGGATTGATGGGGCCTAGACCAAGGTTCAAATGTGGTGGTGTGAACCATCAAAACACACTATTACCAACCATTTCAACAACAATATGCTTGCGCTGACCAAAGTCTCACCCGAGGCAATATAGTTGGATGCTAGAACTAGGTTTCTACATCCAGAGGGACAATGGAATATGGATGTAGGGATTTTATTCCTTTGTAGAGCTTCGTAGAACAAATATATTAATTATTGATGTGTTTTTCAACACATCTGTTCAACTTACTTGCAGACTGCGGATTCTACTTTATCAAGCATAAAACAATGTAAACAACCATTAACCAAACTTCACTATGAAATTATAAGTCAAAACCCTTTTTTAGCACAAGTACTGATAAACAAAAAGTAAAGAAAACATATCACAGAAACATAGATCTATATCAACACCTCTTCCAATAATTCTCAGATCTTTCTCATACATTCAATTCCACCCTATGCACTTAGTTGTAGGACTCTGCGCACACAGTTACAGAATTCTTGAGCCTTTCCTCTAACCCAACACCACAAAATATGACTCAAAATAGTCTTACATCCAAATTCATTTCATCAATTCATTCATTGACTCCTATGACTTCTATCTACACTCCTTATATATATTTTTTATTTCCAATACCATGGTCTGAAAACCATGGGTGAAGTTGAAAGTTCAGAAAATAGTCCCATCCCATTACATAATAAGGGGATTTGACCCACCCCAAATCCCTTAACACTCAAAATGGACTCTGCTCTCCACCCCTTCATCTACAGAGTCATCTCTAAATTATTTCATCAAGGGGTTTTGTATTCAACACATTCCCAACACAAAACTGTGACTCATCCTGAGTCATAATGTTGGTGCACCATCGATATTTGATTTGATACTACTCAACGAACCCTTCAATTGTGGGACTTCTTCGGCACACTGATTTTTAAAATATCTGAATTGGATGCACATCATCTCTGTGACTGTATAGGCTGCCTTCTACTCGAATATGCATTGTGCCATGCGTAGTGACTTTAGTTTCTTTTCTATAGCTTGGGAGATCTAGCTGGCCTCAAATTCCCATGGCTTCATTCTCCTAGTAGGGAGTTGTTGTCGCCTTCATAGGTTATTGACATGGTCTTGTAAACATTTACCCTCTTGGAGCTAGGTAAACTGCTACATCAGTGTTAAGGTCTTTGAATCTACCTTAATACAATCCATATGCTCTATTTTTTTCATACTTCAGCCTCTATCTTATGCACTTGAGAGTCCTCCTACAGTGAGCCCCATACATCCATATATTCATAAAATACCTTCACGCACTCTTTTATATGGCACTCAATATTTTTTGTGGCATTTTTGAGCTATTTTGCGTGACGCTACCAGAATTCTGGATGAGTGGCAGGCTGCAAGTGCATCTTCATCTCAGCAATTTTCATCTTCATTTCCATGTGCACTTCGTCAACCTTAGTTTTTGAGTCCTTAATTTTTGTGGAAAGCTTTGCCACTTTTTCCTCTAGCACAGATGTAGCCTGAATCTAGAGCTCTGGTAGCTTGCTGCAAGCCATGGAGATGGCATCTTCTAGCTTCTTTTTATGCACAGCCTTCATATCTCCCTCTTGGACAAACCTCTACATTTCTTCAGCCATGGTATTTCTTTCCTTATTGAAATTCTCAATAATAAATAGGGCACATTGTTCTCTGATTTGTGATTCTTTAGTCATGTGTTTGTGTAACTCGTGAAAATTTTGTAGAGGTAGTGCAACAAGATTAAGTCTTGCATTCTTCCAATGTAACACTTGCTTCATCTGCTCCGTCATGTCAAAAATTAACATGCCTGTCAGGATCAACACCATGCGAATATCGGAGGTTAGAGCGAGATGGGGCATTTTCGTGCTTGGGCTTACTTGTACCCCACTGACTCGAACCATGCTCACTTGCAACCATCTCACTTGACTCACGCTCATCTCAACCTGCAAGTCCTTCAGCCCCTTATAAACATCTTTCAACACCTTCTTATATGTTTCTTGGATGTTTCCCCATAAATGCTCAGTGGAATGCTTCACAATGTCTCTTATTTCATTGAGGTCCACTTCAGTAAGGACCATTGCTTCAGGGCTAATGGACTTATCATATTTTCTCTTCTTCCTTTCATCACCCTTCTATGGTTTTTCCCTCTTGGTAGTAAAAGGGAATGGGGGGTAAGATGGACCACTGCCAAGAGCATCACCCTCTCCTTTCTCTGGAATCTCCATTCTATTTGCAACTCTAGTTTAGTCTCTTTATCAGTTACAAATGTGACTTTCTGGTCCTTATTTCCTTTAGGTGTGGTGGGATTTGCACACCTCGTCCCTACCTACTTTACGCCTTCTATAAGTAGACTTAACCAATTTCTTGACCATTGATTGATGATGGTTTCCACATCCTCCTCTTCTACAAGGTACTATAACTCGTATAAGACCCTAGTTAGGTCCTTCTTCTCCTGAATGTGAATGTGGTAGAAGTATTCTTTGAACTCTATGATCTATTGATACTGATTCACAATGCTAGGTGATAATCGGGGGTTCTTGTTAATCATCATCTGCACACTCATCTCAAATCCAACCCAAAAAATCTTATTTTCCATGACCCTAGTTCCCTCTCTCGAATGCCAAAACGAAGTATAACTCATAGCCTAGCACTAATATGGGTCCATAATGGGGAACTGTGACTCCTCGGGCTCCCTCCAAGCCATCAATGCAATGAGGCTCATGAGCTACATGTAGTGGAACTACTTGCCCTCTTCCTGAGACACTACAATCATTGAGGAATTCTCTACATAAATAGTTTTCCCAGTTATAAGGAACTCCTTTGGCATACTTCGTCGCAAGGGATATGACCAGCGGAGAAGCCTCCTCTCCATGGATCTTTCTCATAATTTTCGCACTAAAATGTGCGTGTAAAAGTGCACTGATATATCATAAATGGATTTAATTGAATAGCCCTGCGTTCCCTTCGTCACATTATAATATTTTTTCCTCTCGTCGGTGTGTTGCTTGTCCTGATATTTTCCCACAAAAGCTTCTACCAGGTCCAATCCGAGACAAAGGAGGGTCGTAATCCTCATTATTAGCATTGCATCGATAGGGATCTTCTACCCTAGCCACTAGCAGTCATCCTGCACTAATTTTAGTAGTTGGCGCACACAAAATGGTGTTAATAAAACTTCATCCAAAGTGTGGCAGATATAACACGGTGAGTACCTGAGCCTCCTGTATACCAGTCACCCATTTCATTGGCTCCACTATTTTCACTCTACTTGCATAGGATCATTGGAACAAATACCTTTTGGGCTCGAACTGCGAGTGTTTACTTTAATCATTGAAGTCGCAATCCTCCATCCGTGACTCATGCACCTTGGACAATGACTTCCCTTCAACTGGAACCTCATCCGATATAAAAGGCATAAAGACATTGTATTTGACCAAGGAAAAATATATAGAGGTAACCTAGAGATAGGCTCAACCTCCTCAACAATTATTTCCTTTGATGCTACTTCTTATTTTTCGGATTCGATCTTCACAGCCTTGTTCTACCAATCTTGGGCCCCATTACTCCATTATTCCTTAGGTTTTTTCTTCTGGGGCGGTAATCCTATTACTGGATTCTATGGCTTCTTCGACAGCATTGTGCCCATAGTCATCTATTTCCTAGGAAACCTCGGCCCTATGGAATTTGCTAGCAGTGTATCCGTCATTATCATGTCTAAACCTAACCGTAATGTGTGGTTCAACCCTTCCTTAATCAATGCTTCTCTTAATGCTGCAAAACTATAATCCGACAGACAATATCTTTCTCGACACTCTTGCAGAAAAAAATTCTCACTTCTAACTCTTAACGCTCAAAGTGTTCGAATGGGGAGCCAGATCACTGATTTATAATGAAATTTTGAATTCAAATCCCATCATCCCCATGAGATATTCCTCATAAATGTCGATTTGGCGACAGATCTACCATGATATGCCTATTAAATGCATCCATCTCGCTCCTTTTAACGACCAAGTCATTTCCCAATCAATTGTTACTATTCTAATGGTCACTTTTTGGACGAAATTCACCAAACTCACCCCTTCAGCGCAATCCTACCTCCATTGGCACAACACCCTCCAATTGCACCTACTTTTTTTCTACTGCACAATACTTCTACTTTAAGGAAGCCACCCTTTGACAGAGTTGTTTGTAGTTCTATGCACCCCTTCAAATAGGAATCTATAGATATCCTCCCCCAACATAGATAGGTTGACTGGCTCTTTCCAGGTGGACTGGCTGTAACTTCCTCAAGCATGTTCCAACTATGTTGTTGAATCAAGTTGTAACAACATCCTTGGTTACTTGGTAATTGAGAATACTCCTGCATTGACTTCTTGAAGAGCCACATTAATAGACACCCAACCATCAATGAAGCTATAAGTTTACAAGAATCCTTCCATCATGTCATCCCAATCAGTAGTGCCATGGCACAGCTCTATCTCCACATACCATTACCGAGGATCATTTACAAGGAATGAAAGAACATTTGCACCAATTTTGGTAGAGGTTTTGTACCCCAAGTCGCCGCCAAATGAGATAAATGCTCATGAGGGTATTTTTGACCAACATAGTTCTGCACTATCTTCGTATCGAGATGACAATACCTTAGCCTTATCAATTTGCAGAACTCCTTCCATCCTCCTAAAATTTCTCTAGTTGTGCCCCACCATCGAGTTGGAGCGGACCCCAATACGAAGTCTAAAGCTTTGTATCTATGATCCTTAGGCACATTTTTCTCAAATTATTTCAGAAACATGACAACATTCGCCATCCCATCATAAAAGGGCAAGTCATAGACTTCCAATCTAACACAATGAAGAGATTTGGTAACTCTGTAACAATGATTATTAGTTACTTCATGTACGTGATTCTACCAATTCTCGAACTCTTCGGCAGAATTTCAAACCCACGAGCTATTGTGCTCCCAACATATTCTTCTATCCGAGGTAGGATTAATCCAGTGTTGATCTTGCGTAGTAAGATTATAGATCAGGTCAATCTCAGCATCCCCAAACTCATGTTGGACAGATTTTGTATAATGTGCACCTTCAAAAGGATCTAATGACAAAACAACGTGAGTAACATTGCTTTATAATATCATTTCCCTATTCTTTAGGTTGATAATAGCATCCATTTGTACGCCCAATTAAATCCAAGCAATGCAAGATACAGGTTTCTATCATCAACGATCTTAATAACTTCTAAGTTTTCTAGCACACTTTCTCCATAAATATATATGTTCATCCCCTATAATCACCCCAGAGGAATGATTTTCTACATATTTTCCATTCTTAGCTGAATTGGTGACCATTGTAGCTTAGGCCTTCCCATCCACTCCCATGTCTACATTGGCAGAACGTTGGCATATGATCCTAGATCTAGAATGACTTGATCCATCTCATAATCTATGATTCACGCATTCAACTAGATCTCTTGGCCATTTGTCTTCTTATTTTTGTTCACCTTATTCACTACACGTTGTTCCATTTTTGGCTCTTCCTTTCCAACACATTTATCTATTAGCTCTTGTAACCCTTCTATGGCCTTTAAGGATGGTAGGATAGATGGATTAATTTGTTGCACTTTAGCGTTCTCCTCATGTTTCTTCTACAACAAAAATAATTGTCTATCCATAGTGGATGTCGAAGATTTAGAGGTCATAAATTTCCTCTTTTATTTTGTGAATGTCTCTTTCTTGCATTGTACATTAAACCCAATAGTCTTCTCTTCTTCCTTCTGAACCCATCTCTCCATCACATGCTTCTTTCCCTAACGTGGCTTTTGCTAGCATGCATACCACTACGTGTTACTATGTTAATGCTTGTATTGTCCTAACATGGTTCAACCCTTATTATTTTTATGTTCTGAGTTGACTGTTGGTTGAACTTATCTTGAATTTTAGCTAATAAAATGGGACAATCTTCGATTTCATAGCCAAATTCTTGAAATTACTTATAGGAAACTGAAGTAGGACTCAGATAATCCTTAGAAAAATGTCTAGGCTCTCTGCAGTTGTAACAGATGATCTGCCCTAGTCCACGACCAACATTTCCTCCTTAGCTACACCCTCGGCCTTGGGACCCTCCTTACATTTTCGGTGAACCCAAAGCTTCCTGACCTTCTACAGTGTTGTGGTTGCGCGAAACAATAAAACCTACTATTACTAGCCCTTTCAACAATGATCTTCTTGCGTAGACGAACGTCTCACCTGAGGCAATATAGGGGGATGCTAGAACCAGGTTTTTCCATCCAAAGAGACATTGGAATATGGGTTTAGAAATTTTCTTCCTTTGCAGAGCTTCGTAGAATAGATCAATTGATTATAAAAACGTTGTTCAATAGATCTTTTGACCTTACTAGCACACTACGTGATTCTACTTAATGAAGGATAAAACAATGTAAACAACCATAAACAAGACTTCACTATGCAATTATAAGTTAAAATCCTTTCTTAGCACAAATACTCATAAACATAATGTAAAGAAAAAATATCACATAAACATATCTCTATCTCAACAACTCTTTCATTAATGCTCATATCTTTCTCATAAATTCAATTCCACCCTATGCACTCAGCTACAAGGGTCTGCGCACAAAGTTGCAATCTTCTTAAGGTCTCTGTGAATTCGGCTACAGGAGCCTTTCCTCTAATCTAAAACCATAGACTCTAACTCAAAACAATATTACATCCAAATGCATTTAATCAATTCATTCATCGACTCCTATGACTTCTATCTAGACTCATATATATTCTGCATTTATAATACCATGGTCTGAAAATAATGGGCGAAGTTCAATGTTCAAAAAATAGTGCCATCTCATTACATAATAAGTGGCTTTGACCCACCCCAAAGCCCTTAACACTCAAAATGGACTTTGTGCTGTGTGCTCTGCCCCTTGATCTATAGAGTCTTCTCTAAGTACTTTCTTTGGGGAGTTTTGTGTCCAACACAATGTTTTTTTTTTTTTTTTTTTTCTCTACACTTTTATCATGTATTTAGAGGAATTAAATCTCTCAATGTGTAAACTTCTTTTTTTATTGTAAAACTTGAAGAAAGATTCACACTCAAGGGATATCAAATTTTTTTTTTCTACATTTTTATACCTGTCGGCACAACAAGCAATCCTAACCCCAAGGGCGTAGAAGAGATTTGACCCTGTAACCTCCCAACAAACTAAGTACTTAGCAACTGGAACTCGACCAACTAAGCTATCCCTTGGGGCTATGTTGGTTTTACATCTCTTCCATAGGAGGTTGGAGGGCATGTCATAGCAATGAATCATTAAATGTTGATTAGCATGATATGTCTAAAGACAAGATATTGGTAAGGTTGGTTTTGTTTAAGTCAATGGTAGTAATAAATCTATTATTTTGTTTTTTTCCCGATTGGGATTTTGCAAGGCAAATCAAGGTTTATATATGTGTTGCCATTTTATGTGTAATTATTCTTATTATTCTAATTCTTGTGAATGCTAACAAGTGTCATGAGAAGCAATAGTATTTCGTTTTTGTGAAAGAATTAGATGGTTATGAACATGTGGAAAGCCTGGCCCATCATTGAAGTAAAAAGAGAGATAGAAAAAGAGAAATAGAAAAGTGTCAATTCTATGTTGAATGAGAAACACCAATTGCCTGGATAATTTAAGAAGACTTGGATCCGGCATTCGAAGCATGTACTCGAGAAACTCGTAATGGAGAAATGGTGCTATATCATCAAGCAGGTATGAGTTTTTATTTTAATCCAACAATTTTTTTTTAATAATCTTCAACTCAAAAAACAGGTGTGGCAAAGGGGCACGGTGATAAGACAAAAATGCAAAGGAATGGGCTTCAGAATTGAGCGGGGCAACGGGATATGCGTATTTTTTATTTGTTTTTTAATTAGTGAAATATGTTGTATGTAGCGATCTGTGAGGTACGGGATATGTGTTTTCAATTCAATTAAAAAAATTGTGTAAGCCATGGTGAAATGCAGTTTCCATGAGAAGGTGGTGTGAGGGGTGACTGAAACAATCAAAGAAACACCATGGTAGACAAAGACTAAAGGAAAAATTAAAATAATTACTGACAAAGAGAAATTGGTAACGCTAAGTTTGCCAATCGTCCAGTGGACTGTGTATGGATCAACCTCAATGAAGCTGTGATTAAAGGTAGCGATGGTGAGACTTTCATTTTCTAAAAATAGACTGATATTTTCATAAGGCTGTTGTGAAAGTTTTTCTTTAATTTAAAAATGAATTAAGACAAGGTTCCGAGAAAGCGATGGAGGACTGAAGGCATGTGGACCAGAGACGGGTTTATTGTTATTGTTATAGTTGCGAGGAAGAGAGATCATTTCTATTGGAGGATTCTCGATGGAGTCTAACAATGCCGAAATGACCCTACACTGATGGCGCTACACAGATCGCAGCTTTGAGAATATCATAGTACATAGAGAGAAAGTTGTTGCAAGAGATCGGGTTCTCTTGCTGTAATGACACATAAAGAAGTGTATATCTATATCTATATCTATATATGCTTGGCCTACATAGAGGAATAGTTCGATAAATTTAATATTTCAACATAAAATATAGACTTACCCTTTAAAATTAGATTTCTAGGTAACACGAACCTGCTAATCTGGCATGTGATTTTAACTGGTCAATATAAAAATTTCATCAACCAATATAAAATAGACTTCCCTTTTAAATTTTATCCACGGGTGACAGATACCTGTTGGCCTCGGACTCTATTGATCAACAACTGTCTATAAATAATTCTGGAGATGCTCTTTTGTCTATATCTCCAAGTGGTACTGGAGATTCTCAACTCGATTTCCTTTGCAGTTACGACTAGAAACTCCTTTTTCTTCTCCTCGCCAGAAGACCTGGCTTCTGCTCTTTATATTGACATCATTCTCTGCGCCTTCGCCATTGTTCCACGGCGCGAAGCTTCGTTCCTCCGCCCCCCGCTCTAATTTGGCCACATTGCACAAGATTTCGTTGACCGCAAGGTTTTCCTTAATGTCAAAAATGAGTTACAGAGACGTTTAATTGTATGGAATTTTTCTATTTCGCGACTTGTATTTAAATCGCTAGTATTTGTTTACGTCTTTTCTCTATTTGTAGGTGTTACAGAAACGTATTATTGTATGGAATTTTTCGATTTTGGGAATTGTATTTAAATGGTTTATTTTTTGTTTTTTCCATTTGTTTCATATGTCTATTTGGATGTAGTGTTACATAAACGTATTATTGTTTGGAATCTATCTATTTTTGGAATTGTATTTGAATGGTCGATTTTTTGGTTTTTTCCATTTGTTTGTATGCAGTGTTAGAGAACGTTTTATTATTTGGAATTTTTATATTTTGGGAATTATATTTAAATGTTTAATTGGTGTTATTTTGAAATATTCCTATTTTGGGAATGGTATTTAAATCAATTGGTTAATTTTTGTGTTATTTTCGTTTGTTTCATATGTCTATGTCTATTGGTATATGTTTGATATGTGTTTATAATTTGTTTATTTAGTGTAATCCAAAGAGCCTTTCACTTTCATTGCTAGTTTCGTTTTTGGCATTTCACTTACACTGCTAACAATTATAATTTATTAGTTGTTGGAATATGTAATTCCTACTTTTCTTCAGTTGTGAGTCTTTCTATGTATAGAGTCTGTTCTTATTTGACAGGTTAGTTCCTAGTTTGGTGTGAGGTTGAGATATTTTCTAAACCGAATTATTGTGTGTTTAAGATAGCTTTTCTATCTCGAGACAATCCTCATGTATATATGTAACTCTATTTGTTTGATTAATTAGTAGAACTTGTCTGCTTAATTTCTAAGTTGGTATCGGAGCCCGTTTGGGCCTGGGCCTGGACCTAGGCCCCTCCTGGGCCGAGAGAAATAAAAGAGTATATGTATTGTTTTAGTTTTTCCATCTTCAACAGGAAGGGCTACGCATTTGTGC
The DNA here is from genome assembly GCA_034641835.2 of Pinus albicaulis. Classification (NCBI taxonomy): domain Eukaryota; kingdom Viridiplantae; phylum Streptophyta; class Pinopsida; order Pinales; family Pinaceae; genus Pinus; species Pinus albicaulis. Next base: position 1,485,619,095 of record CM076581.1, read on the forward strand.
ATGCTAATGAAGGATTTCGAGCTTCCAGGGTTGATGTTGCTGCAGACAGCGCCAGGCGGAGTGTGGACGGAAAAATCGTTGTCGCCTTCCGTGGTCTTTTCTAGTGTGGCAACAACGTCGCAACGGAGCAAAAGATCGAAGTCTTTTCCAGAACCTCTGCCGCATAGAACCTTGTAGCTCTTAAACTGAAGCATTTGAGGAGCTATTGTTGATGCAGAGAATGAAAATCCCAATGTGCGGTGAGTTTAATAGATGTAGAATAAAGATGCGAGCTGTGGATTATGAAATTGCAGATCATTTTTTTTCATATTGCAACATCTATTTTTTTAATTGCCGTAGAGCACTGCCTAATTGAATCTGAGGAATGCTACCGGATTACTGCTACCTGAACGCCGGAGTGCTGTCATTTTTGGAACACTGCCAGAGAAAAGGAGCGCTACCACTTGCTAGGCTGAGCTAGCGTGAAGCTGAACACTGCCATGCTCTTTTGATTTGTGGAGTTGGATGTGTCAACTTTCATGCACAAAATAATATACGCAGCATTACAATCTACTCATGGAGTCGATTGGGTTGTCTCTAATACAGTGGAATAATTTGAGAGCCGAACAATTGCAGAATTGCAGTTGAGAAAGCCATTTTTGATCCATTGGTCCTCTGCTTCCCTCGAGATTCGCTCAAATGGTGCAAACATAATGGCTTCTATTGAAACCTTGATGAACCACCTTCAAGAAACCACTCTTAACCATTTTTGGCTTTCTGGGCTAGCTGGAGATGGATTCGGTGCCACTCTTGAGATGACTCGGAGAAATCACATATGGGTTGTGGCTCGCATGGAAATTCAAGTTGAACGATATCCCTCATGGGGCGATGTTCATCTTCATCACATTATTCAAATTTGCTAATGATTGATGGTTGGGATTGTTCACGCCCACCAGATAGATGAATATTATGTCTGGTCTTTTATAATGTTGTATAACCAGATTATGAAGGTTAGGCTTACGTATTTTTTGATACATTTACATAAATTTATGGAGATGTTGGACACGCTTACCCCATTTCGATTCTTCAACATGAAGTGTCAGGTCATCCAAAACACGCTGCGCTCATTCATATGTTTATGGAACTGAAAGCCTGGAAATTTCATTTACCAGATCTTTCGCAAATCGTGATACATATTGAGGTGTGCCACCGGATAGAAAAATATTGCACAACTAACTGAGTGACCATCGCGAAATCAATGTTCAATTTGGAAAACCTTACAGTGCAGAGAAATCTGATATCTAATTTTAGAATGATCGTGTTTATTTTGTTCAATTAACAATGTTTTTCCTTGGGGTTATTAATTAGTGGAGAAGACCACATCCTCTATTTAATGGATGTGTTTAGTTGCAACAAGGTGTACAGTAGATTCGATGGGATCGTCGCAGGCCTTACTCGAAAAGTTTAGGAACTTTGTTGGTTGGAACAACGAAAGCCCAAAAAGGAGCAAGATTCCATCTATGAGCAGTTCCTAAACATCCTCAATAATGGCGTTGCACTGGTGAAGTTGGTGTGAACCTGTTGAGGTGCACAACGGATGGTTTGCCTATGTTTTTGCTGCATATCTATTCATTGATAATTTGAGTGCTCGGTGGTTGTATGGTGAGAACGTGGACAGTGCCACTGAGAAAGGCCGAGTCCTTGAATGCTGTTTTTTATTTTGGTTTCATTCATTTAATTTCTCGTCGGAACCAATCAGTGGTGGCTTCACCCACATGTTTAATTTTGGAAAATGTAGCTTTCAGGTGTTAGAAGAGGTGTGAAAGCATGCAGAATTCTTGGGAGGCTTCCAGCTTCCTTTGTTTGGGATCAACCTGCTTGAAGATTGAACACATTTCTAGCATGGTCTCATGGCGTAACAGTGAAGTGAGCCAAGGGCAGTGTGGTGAGCTGCCTCAACGTGATTATGTTTCTATACAGGTTGAAGATGAAACAAATTGTCTTCATGAATTATTCTACTTTCATGTTGAGACTGGTCAACTTAACATGTAAATGCATTCATGTAAATCTAGTTAAAAGAATTAAATGTTGTATTTTTGTGACATTTAGTTTGGGCAACTATTGTCACGAGTGTGAGTCTTTGCTGGAATTGCACATTCCAACAATAGACAAATTTATTTGCAGGAATGATTTACTACTAGATATGATGAAGACATGACAATGTAAATGACATCAAAAGATAGTGTATGAAGGAACATCATAGATTGGAGGATGATTGAATTTGAGTGTGCTGAGTGTGGTGGAAACATATCTATATGTTCAATTGTGAGGAGATTAGCTCGACAATGGATCTTCGTTGTTGCAGCCTGTCAGTGAGCATGAGGAGACATGCTTGGAAGCAGTCACTAGCCTTAATATTGTGAACAGAGGAAGTGACATTACGCGGCGATTACATGGGAATTGGATACTGAAACGAGAACTTTTTGTTGTATAAAATTGTTGAATTTTATGCATGTTGACAGTGAATTTGTGGATGACGCAGGATTGGACCATGGAGTCGTGGCTGTGTTAAGCCTTTGTGGCTATGGTGAGCCTTTGTGGATGTGGTGAGCCTTCATGGCTGTGTTAAGCCTTTGTGGCTGTGGTGAGCCTTTGTGGTTGTGTTCAGCCTTTATGGCTATGGTGATACTTCATTGCCATGTTAAGCCATTGTGGCTATGTTGAGCCTTCATGGCTGAGTTGAGCCTTCGCGGCTGTGTTGAGCCTTCATGGCTGTGTTGAGCCTTCGTGGCTGAGTTGAGCCTTTGTGGCTATGATAAGCCCTGGTGGTTGAGTTGAGCCTTGGTGGCTACATAGTATCTCCTCAAGGCTGAGCACCTGAGAGGTGGAGGTGAATTACTGCTTGTCGAAATGTGAACTAGAAAGTAGGTGAAAGGGTGTTTCTCGTACATGTTCATGAAGCAACATGGAGCGATCAGTTTCCAGTGATCTGATAGGGATCAGATCGAAGACAACTTACAGTGTATGATCTTGGATCTGCTTACAACAATAGTGTGGGCAGCGTTCTGGTGAACTGAAATTCGGGGCAGTCTGTCCGCAGTAGTGAATGGCGTGGCCATGTGTTGAATGTTTGCATGCTAGTTTTTTCTTCATGGATAGTGTATTACTTTCATGGTTATCGCTTGTGCTTATATTGTCATTTGGTATGGGTAAATGTGGACAAGTCTTGGAAATTTGTATAAATATTGAGATTTGCGACCTCGATATGATGTCATTCTGTTAGAATTTGCAACTCTAATTGACGACAGGTAAAACATGGAGACCAAGATCAGCTTGCCAAAGTAAAATGAAGGTACCAAAGACTCAAAAGTACAAAGCCAAACTAATGGTGTGTTCCAGCATACGAACCGTGCGGTGTTTGTGGAGGTGAATGGTATGGTGAGCGACAAAGGAGGATGGACAATCAAGTTTGTGAGAGTTTGTTCTATGTGAGTTTCTTGGAATAAACTCATGACCATGAGTATGAGTCACAGTTTGTAATTAGAAGCAAATCTACATGTCATTTATTGTTTGTACATTTTGTAAGACCCAGACAGGCATGCATACCCCTTTGTTATATGTTCCCTTTGTCAGAGAGTTTTAACACCCTGGAAGAGTGTGTCATGTAGGATGGATATGCTTGGGCAGGCCGTATTGGTTTTAGACTCCATAAGGTGAAATTTTATATTAAGGGGGAGTTAATCGAGAGGTTGGATGAACCATGTATGTGAAGGACTTCCTAGAAGACTGTCGGTTGCAGCGGTTGGAACCCATGCATTTCAGTGGATGGTTGTTCCTTTATATCGACATCGACAACAACATGAATAAGATACAAAGTGTAATTACCAAACAAGACCAGTTGTAGATTTTGCAGATAGATATTGAGAGAAGTAGTCATTGAGGGGGAGTGTTGGAATATGTAATTCCTACTTGTCTTCAGTTGTGGGTCTCTCTATGTATAGAGTCTATTCCTATTTGATAGGTTAGTTCCTAGTTTGGTGTGAGGTTGAGATATTCTCCCAACCAAATTATTGTGCGTCTAATATAGCTTCTCTATCTTGAGACAATCCTCACGTATATATGTAACTCTATTTGCTTGATTAATTAATAGAACTTGTATGCTTAATTTCTAAGTTTAGCAAATCAACTTATGGAATTTCAGAATTTCCATGAATTAAAGTGCAGATCCCTGTTAATCACATGTTTGAATTAAAGTGTAGATCTTTGTTAATCACATGTTTGATGATGTAGTCGTAAGTATATTTTGTCTCTCAGTGATCCCTGTTTTAACTTTAAATACTTCATTTGTTATTTCGCAGAGCACCTGTATTTTTCCATCTCATGAATATTTATGATGTTATATTTCACGGACATTGAAAACATCAGAATCCATTTCCAAGTGGCCCATTCCATGCCACCTGAGAAGGTTGAAATATTTAAATCTCTAGAGGAGTGGAGGAGTGGGCAGACAAAAATATACTAATTGATTTAAAGACCGTTGAAAATTCTTGGCTACCACTAGACTTTCGCCTGATCCTTCTTCTGAAGGGTTCATTGACGAATTTATAGATTTGTAGGAGCAATTCCATGAATTACTGGATGACTATTTAGTTTTTCTAGTGGGAGACATTAGCAATTAGCAAAGCAATTTGTTTATTTATGTTGATTGTAGATTTTTGAAATATTATGAGATTTTATTGATATATTTATTTATTTTAATGGTATATTTTTGAAATAATATGATTGAAATGGACTAGGTTAAATAATAGAAATAGCTTATATTCATGAGACCTTAAAATATTCCCGAAATCTGCTCAAAAATTTTGCGGTGGAAGTTTTGTGCAGAGTATTTTAGTTTTGAATAAGATTTTTTTTTACATTAATATCTTTAACTGTTTAGTATCCAAGTATAGAAAATATTCTCTATCTTGGATTCATTTACACTTCCTTCCAAGAAAGAGAAACATTCATATCACATGGCAACCTTGCAAGATTTTCTAAAGGATATGGTGACCTGAAATTAGCCCAATTGTGTGGAACTATTGCTACAGACGAGAAACGCCACGAGACTGCATACATAAAGATTGTTGAAAAGTTGTTTGAGATTGTTTTGAAGATTTGATGCGCAAAAAGGTTATAATGCCTGTACATTTCATGTATGACGGGCAAGATATTGATCTATTTGACCATTTCCCTGTGACATCTTGGAATTCTTGGTTGAGAAATGGAATGTCAAGAAAATAGGTGGTCTTTCTTGTAAGGGAAGGGAGGCTCAAAATTATGTATGCGAGTTAGCACCTTGAATCAAAAAGGTAGAAGAGCAAGCTCAAGAAAGGGAAAAATAAGGACAAACTTGGCAAAACAAGGACAAACTTGTGCTTTCAGTTGGATATTCAACAAACAAGTCCTACTGTAGAAAATTTCCTGTGGTTCATCTTAGGACAATTGTTGTAGTACGTTCTCTGTGTCTGTGTACCTTGTAGTAAAGTTTTGCATGTCTGTAAAAATATAATACCTGTACAGGAAGCCAGAGACCTCAGTGGATTTGTTGGACTGATAGGATTTTTTGGATTGATAGCTTTGCTGACTTTATTGGATTGGAAAATTTGAGCTGCACACTATAGCATGGGAGGTGTAAAGGAAAAATTAGGAAGGCTAAACTGGTCTCGACCAAAATGTAAAATGTATTTTCTGGAGTTTATATAATAAAATAACAGTCTTTTAGGATGTTCGAATCGTTGTTTTCCGAGCCCATCGATGGAGTAGTTGTTTTTATTATCGTGTTATAAATATTTATAAATTTATAATATTATATTATTAAAAATAAAAAAAATATAGTTTATAAGATTTTGGATATATGATAATTTGGTGTTTTATTAAGGGACTTTTTTAATGTAAAATTAGTAGTTTAAAACACCTTTTTAATGTGAAGTTAGTGATTTAATTTCTCACCTTAATCTGAATGATATGAGTGATATATTAAACTAAATGTATTTCTTCTAAGCTTACAAAATAAAAAAAATATAACTATATAATAGAATTGAAAGTCAATAAAAAATAGATAGAATTATACATTTTTATATATAAAATGCAAACAAAAAATAGAAATAATTATACATTTTTATATATAAAATGCAAGTAATTTAGTAAATCTCTAATTTAACAACGAAAATTATTTTTTCAAAATTTTATAATGATATATATAAAAAAAAACTTCATCCTTTTTAATATAAATACATGTCTTTTATTTTCATCCCCTTTAAAAAAAATGAGGTATTTTGCATCTAAACGGATACATGCGGTGAAGCTTCACCATGAATTGCTGTCAGATTTGATTCAGAAGTACAAACATTCGTGTAGTATATCATGTGAATAAATTTCAGGCCCTCTTATGTACACCAGTGTAAACTAAGGATCAATATGTAATCAGTTGGTTGTTGTTTCTCAAGCATTAGCCAAGTCAGATATCAAAATCTAGGCACTACCCTTAAAAAATTCATGTATTTAAACCTCATTGATGTTATCCATTCAAATAATCCTTTCCTTAGGATGGGATGACAATGGATCATATTAGAGCGCACAAGTTCAATTTTAATATCAATATTTGTGGGACCATAAATACATGTAATAATGCACAAGAATTTGTGACCACTTATAAGTGCTCCATTTTATGAGTTGTTTTTTTTAAATCCAAACCTAAGGTTATATGAGGAATTTTATATCTGTTACCATTATGATAAGATATGGTTATGTGAATGAAGATAAAATCTACCAGAAAATAAGTGTGGACTTTTAATTTCATGATTTTGTGACAAAAATTTAAGTTGTATTGATGAAATTTTAATTTCATAATTTTGTGGCAACCATTTAAGTTGTATTGATGGAAATATTTTACATGACTATTTTCCATGGAATTGTATGGACTAAAAAATTTTTTGTTTTCATGAATTGAAGTTGAATGATGAATGATTATAAGTATGAAGATGAGAGGTTTAAAAGACATGATTCAAAGAAGGTGGTTTCTTATGTTATCATTTGTCCTTATATTAATGGGGAGAGGGAGAGGGACATGAAGAAATAAATAGAGGAGAACTATTTTTTAAGTGGTACAAATTAGGATGTAATATCATGAAAAGAAATAAGAAATACAAAAAAATAAAGAGGAGGAGGAAATGAAGTGTAAATTTGATGAAGAACTATATACACAACAAAAAATTAAAGCTAAACCTTATGTGAATAGAGCAAGGAAAGTGGTTAGGGAAAACATAAAAATGAAGAAGTTAGTAGAAGAGAAATATTCGGGTAAATTTCACTTAGTATTTCATGAAATCATTAAACCCTCCTCCATACATTATTAGCATCATATATGACCACTTTTAATTTTCCACTAGACAATCCATATCATTTAGCACATTTTCTATTTTTCAGGTTTTCTATTTTTAGTGGGAATGCCACCTAGCATAGCATGTGGTGTCAAATAAATACTTGTTGGAGGATTATATAGCTATTTACACTCCATTAATGTGAATTGAACCTTCCATAGGCCTCCCTATTGTGAATGCACAATTTCACCCTACATTTTAGACGTTAGTTAGTTGTTGATTTTTGCATGTGAGGTTATTAATTAGTTAAACTGATTTTTAACTTCTTAGTCCCTTATTGTTTTTTTCATGTGAGGTTATTAATTATTGAAACTTATATTTAACTCCATTTATTTTCACTTCACTTAGATATTGGATATTTTTCTTATTTTCAATTCACTCAATTATTGGACATTTAGCTAATTTTGGGTCTCCTAGTCTAATTTTGACTTACTTGCCAAGTGGTACAATTGAGTGCATGCTCTTAAAATCTAAGTATAATTCAAATTCGTTCTTCCTCATAAAGAGTATCTATATTGTTCTCACCTTTAGCAATAATGTATTCAAATTCTCTCAATTCATCAGTCAACTTTTTAGCAGTTTTTTTCTATGAGACTTTCTTCGGCTGACGTGTTAGAATTGAATTTAATCAAAACGTTAATGAAGCTCATAGATGAATATTTGCATGTTGTAAAAAAGAGTAACATAACAAAAAATAGCAACATAAGACATTGATAACGGAGTTTGTCCAGGAGGGACTACATCTCCAGGCCTCGGTGTCAAGAGGTGTAGGCCACTACATTAAGTACTGGAAAGAGTGAAGATGTACATGGATGGTGTTTTCCTTGTCGTACAAGGAAAATTCCCTCACGCAGGAGTGGTTGGAACTCTCTATGAGATGTTTCACTACAGGAACTATCACTCTAAAAAATGACTCCTATCAGTATGACAATAACTCACACATAATGACATTCACTATGCCGCCAGCATGGAAACAAAGGGAACTCAAAAAAACATACATGTGACAATGAGTATCCCTCCAAGATGGCAGCAAAGGGATCTCAAACATAATATAAATCCATGATAGAAATTGCATCTCACATCAGGATCAAAACAAGATCCCACATCAATAATCAGCAGGGATCTGTACAACACAATTCATTTCATAGCAAAGAGACAAATAAGTACATCAAATCAATGCATCATATACCTCACACTAAAGATGAGTGAATAATGGCTTCCTTCACTGCTAGATCTGAAATCACCATCGCAATCATGGCATCGAAAGTTGTGAAATTGACTTCCCAGTCACTGAATGCTAACAAATCCATTCCACGTAGGAAAGTGGTTGAAAAATATGAATCTAAGATGAAAAATATGAATATATCAACATATTTGTGTCATCGAATAGTGCCAAAACCACTTTCAAATTTCTGAATTCTAACAAAGTAAAAATCTAAGCCTTAGAGAATATTTGATATTCCCCCTAGATTCCTCAAAGATGTTGTTCCACTTTGAATTTGGAAATATACAACTCAAAATAGAAATCTGATCTCACCATTGAGATCCTTGTGAAATTTCGAAAAGAATGAGTATAAATTTGATCTCATTATGACACGAGTTGATTTCGGCCTCCAAGGAATTTGAAAGATTCCCTCAAGATTCCTGAAGTTTCTCATCCACATGGAATCTGCAAAAATGTTGCTCGAAAGGAAAATATGGGTGCACCATCGTGTTCCTTGTGAAATTCTAGTTAAAATGGATATAAATTTTAATACATTCTGAAAATTTACCTCCTTGAGATCAAAAGATTCCTTTGGCATAAAATATGAATTTTTCTTGAAAATCACGCTTTCTCCTACCTTGAACTGCGTGCTCCAACCTACTTGGGCACACTATTGAAAATTCAAGTTTAAATAGAAAAAAGAGGGTGGATTAACCAACATATGCAGTTGGTGAAGTTGGTAAAAATTAAGAATTTTTTAAGGGAGGTTAGGGGAGCAAATCTTGCCTCCATACAGTTCCACATGCATATTAAAGTGCTTTTTGGTTTTAGTGTGTGTCGGCTCCACATTGGGCGGCACACCCAACAACTTGCAATATGGCCTATCTGATTAATGGAGGTGTGACAGTTTTATTTTTTTATACGTGATATATAACATAATAGAGATATAGTTGTTTGGTTATATGTTATAACATATAGAACATATGATAGGGCTGCATTTAATTTTGTTACAACCATATAACTTAAACCATATGCCCTATTTGTTTATCGTATCACATTTTCGTTCATGTTTGACTTTAGTAACCACCATATCTTTTTAGTAATGTTTATTTATTTATTTATTTATAATATATGGTTTGTTTTGGTTTTCATATTTAAATATGAATTTTTTTATATGGTTATTAAAATAATCATTTTCAATATATAGTTATTTTTTAATATTGTTTTGTCATTTATGCAGGTTGAGGGCTAATGATAGAGCATCATGTGTCAGGGCTAGGTAGGCTGCTATGTGGGTCCCACGTGCTCACTAGGATGCCATGTGGCATGTTGTGAGCCCTACTTCCCTTACTTAACAAAACTTAAAAATTCTCTAACTCCCTCATGCAAGTTTGGAATGACATGCCGTTTGCACCATTGTGATCAGGGCGACCAACTCTTCAATTCAAAACTGAGTTTTTCATCTTCCTGTCACTTTAAGTTTCAAACCTTTTTCCAAGCCACTCATGTTTGAAGATCTTCCTGGATCAATCCTCCCCACTGAGGAGATTTTTTTCCTCCAAAAGCATCAACTTCTATCCATAATCAACTACATGAAAATTTCTTTGAAACGCACATTCCCACATTACATTAAGGGCAAGGGTTGTATGTGATATTCTTTTTTCAAGTAATCTGATATTCTTGTCCGTGTCAGGAATTTTTTTTTGGTTTCCTTTTTTTCCTTGCATGGGAACCTCATATCACTCTCTTGTAATTTATGGTTGCTATGTGAAACACTAACGACAACTTCTTCACAATAATGAGAATTACAAATTGTTTCCATATTAGGTTTCCAGGTTTTCTCTATAAAATTATTTATGATTGTTTCTTTCATGTTTGAGGAAACAAATATGGTATTTGATTTCATAGGGTCCAACGTTGTGGGGATGTAAACCCTAAATTTTTCTATTCATTACTTTTCCAACTAACTTTTAAAAAATTGGCCAAACTACTTGAACCGTTCTTGGTATAGTTTTTGAATTTGTATTGAACTTTAATCACGTATGGAAAATAACCCTTTATTAGCATGTAAAATACTAAATATTTGTATTTAAAATGGGTAATTAAATCCATGCCGGCCTGATAAATATTCTATATCAACAATTTTTTTAAATAATTTATGTTTCCACTGTACTGTTTTGGTATATGAGTATCAATTTTTAAGTTATCAGTTTCCCTCTCAGCCTTTGGCCCCTTTACCAGGCAAGATATCCATGATGTAGGACACTTCAACTCCATTTCTTCTCTCCATCCTCAAGACTCAGATGAAGGATATTATCTCAAATACCATTGCCGTTGTCCACTTGTATAAACAATAAAATAGCAACATTAGTACATCCACCTGGGTTTGATATAAATAATTCTTAAGCAAACAATGTGTTGGATTCATGGGGCCTATACCTAGGTTCAAATGTGGTGGTGTGAACCATTAAAACAAACTATTACCAACCATTTCAGCAACGATATGCTTCCGCTAGCCAAAGTCTCACCCGAGGCAATACAGTTGGATGCTAGAACTAGGTTTCTACATCCAGAGGGACAATGGAATATGGATTTAGGGAGTTTCCTCCTTTGTAGAGCTTCATATAAGAAATATATTAATTATATATGTGTTGCTCAACAAATCTATTCAACTTACTTGCAGACTGTGCATTCTACTTTATCAAGCATAAAACAATGTAAACAACCATTAACCAAACTTCACTATGAAATTATAAGTCAAAACCACTTTTTAGCACAAGTAATCATAAACAACAAGTAAAGAAAACATATCACAAAAACAAAGATCTATATCAACACCTCTTCCAATAATTCTCAGATATTTCTCATACATTCAATTCCACCCTATGCACTCAGCTGTAGGGGTATACGCACACAACTGCAGAATTGTTGAGGTCTTTAGTTGCAGGAGCCTTTCCTCTAACTCAAAACCACAAAATATGACTCAAAATAGTCTTACATCGAAATGCATTTCATCAATTCATTCATTGACTCCTATGACTTCTATCTAGAATCCTTATATATATTTTTCATTTCCAATACCATCGTCTGAAAACTATGGGTGAAGTTGAACATTCACTAAATAGTCCCATCCCATTACATAATAAGGGGATTTGACCCACCCAAATTCCCTAACACTCAAAATGGACCCTACGCTCCACCCCTTCATCTGCGGAGTCATATCTAACTTCTTTCATCAAGGGGTTTTGTGTCAAACACACCCCCAACAAAAAATTGTGACTCACCTTGAGTCACAATGTTGGTTCAACATCGATATTTGATTTGATACTACTCAAAAAACCCTTCAATTGTGGGACTGCTTCAGCACACTAATTTTTAAAATCTTTGAATTGGATGCACATTGTCTCTGTGACTGTATTGGCTTCTTTCTACTTGAATACACGTTGTGTTATGCGTAGTGACTTTATTTTCTTTTCTATAGCTTGGGAGATCTAGCTGGCCTCAACTTCCCATGGATTCATTCTCCTAGTAAGGAGTTGTTGTCGCCTTCCTAGGTTATTGACATGCTCTTGTAAACATTTACCCTCTTGGAGCTGGGTAAATCGTTACATCGGTGTTAGGGTCTTCGAATCTAGCTTAATACACTCCATATGCTCTTACTTTTTGCGTACTTCAGCCTCTATCTTCTGCACCTGAGGGTCTTGCTACAGTGATGCCCATACATCCATATATTTTTCGAATACCTTCGCGCACTCTTTTATATGGGACTCAATATGTTTTGTGGCATATTCGAGCTATGTTACGCACTACTCCTAGAATTCTGGAGGAGCGGCAGGCTGCAAATGCATCTTCATATCAACAATTTCATCTTCATTTCCATGTGCACTTCATCAACCTTAATTTTGAGCCCTTAATCTTTGTGGAAATCTTTGCCACTTTTTCCTCTAGCGTAGATGTAGCATGAATCTGGAGCTCTGGTAGCTCGCTGCAAGATATGGAGATGGCATCCTCTAGCTTCCTTCTATGTGCAACCTCCATATCTCCCTCTTGGACAACCCTCTGCTTTTCTTCGGCCATTGTATTTATTTCCTTATTGAAATCCTCAATAATGAATAGGGAACGTTGTTCTCTGATTTGCGATTCTTTATTCATGCGTTTGTGAAACTCGTCCAAATTTTGTAAAGGTAGTGCAACAAGATTAAGTCTTGCATTCATCTAGTGTAACACTTGCTTCATGTGCTCCGTCGTGTCAAAAATTAACATGCCTGCCAGGATCGGCACCACGCGGATATCAGAGGTTAGAGCAAGCTGGGGCATTTTCGTGCTTTGGCCTACTTGTACCCCACTCACTCGAACCATGCTCGTTTGCAACCAACTCACTTGACTCATGCTCACTTGAACTGCGCTCATCTGAACCCGCAAGTCCTTTGGCCCATTATAAACATCTTTCAACACCTTCTTATATGTTTCTTGGATGTTTCCCCATAAATGCTCAGTGAAATGCTTCACAATGTCTCTTATTTCATCGAGGTCCACTTTAGTAAGGACCATTGCTTCAGGGCCAATGGACTTATTAGATTTTATCTTCTTCCTTTCATCAACCTTCTATGGTTTTTGCCTCTTGGTAGTAAAAGGGGATGAGGGTAAGATGGACCACCGCTAAGAGCATCACCCCCTCCATTCTTTGGAATCTCCATTTCTATTTGTAGCTCCAGTTTAGTCTCTTTATTAGTTACAAATGTGACTTTCTCGTCCTTATTTCCTTTAGGTGTGGTGGGATTTTCACCCGTCGTCCGTACCTACTTTACACCTTTTGTAAGTAGACTTAACCAATTTCTTGGCCATTGACTGATGATGGTTTCCACATCCTCCTCTTCTACAAGGTACTATAACTCATACAAGACCCTAGTAAGGTCCTTCTTCACCTGAATTTGAATGTGGTAGAAGTCTTCTTTGAACTCTATGATCTGTTGATACTGATTCACATTTTTAGGTGATAACTGGGGCTTCTGGTTAATCATCATCTGCACACTCATCTCAAATCCAACCCAAAAAATCTTATTTTCCATGACCCTATTTCACTCTCTTTAATGCCAAAATGAAGTATATCTCGTAGCCTAGCACTAATATGGGTCCATATTGGGGAACTGCGACTCCTCGGGCTCCCTCCAAGCCATCAATGCAATGAGGATCATGAGCCACATGTAGTGGAACTACTTGCCCTCTTCTTGAGATGCTGCAATCATTGGGGAATTCTCTACATAAATATTTTTCTCGGTTATAAAGAACTCCTTTGGCATACTTCGTTGCAAGGGATATGACCGGCAGAGAAGCCTCCTCTCGATGGATATTTCTCATAATTTTCCCCGCTAAAATGTGCATGTAAAATCGCACTGATATATCATAAATGGATCTAATTGAATAACCCTGGGTTCCCTTCATTATATTATAATCTTTTTTCATCTGGTTGGTGTGCTCCCTTTACTGATATTTTCCCACAAAAGCTTCTATCGGGTCCAATCTATACCAGTCACCCATTTCATCGGCTCCAATATTGTCACTTCACTTGGATAGGATCATTGGAACAAATACCTTTTGGGCTCAAACGTTAAGTGTTTACTTTGATCATTGAAGTCCCAATCCTCCATCCGCAGCTCAGGCACCTTGGAAAATAACCCCCCTTCAATTGGAACTTCAACCAAAATAAAAGGCATAAAGACATTGTATTTGACTCCGTGTAGATCCTTAGTCAGCTTCTTAGCTTCTAGCTTCCAAGGAAAAATATATAGAGGTAACCTAGAGATAGGCTCGACCTCCTCAAAAATGATTTCATCCGATGCTATTTCTTCTTTGTTGGATTCAATCTTTAGAGCCTTCTTCTACCAATATTGGGACCCATTATTCCATTCTCCCTTAGGTTTTTTTCTTCTAGGGCGATAATCCTATTACTAGATAGCGTTGTTCCCACAGTCGTCTATTTCCTAGGCGACCTCGGCCCTATGGAAATTTCTAGCAGTGTAGCTGTCATTATCATGTATAAACCTAATCAGATTGTGTGGCTGAGCCCTTCCTTAATCAATGCTTATCTTAATGCTACAAAACTATAATCTAACATGAAATATCTTGCTCGACGCTCTTGCAGAAAACAATTCTCACTTCTAAGTCTTAACACACCAAGTGTTCGAATGGGGAGTGAGATCCCTGATTGATAGTGAAATTTTGAATTCAAATCCCATCATCCCCATGAGATATTCCTCATAAATTCCAATTTGGTGGTAGATCTACCATGATATGCCTGTTAAATGCATCCCTACCACTCCTTTTAATGACCAATTCATTTCCCAATCGATTGTTACTATTCCAATGGTCACTTTTTGGACAAAATTCTCTAAAGTCACCGCTTTAGTGGAGTCCTACCTCCATTGGCGCAACACCTTCCAATTGCGCCTACTTTTTTTCTACCGCACAATACTTCTACTTCAAGGAAGCGACCCTTCGGAAGACTTGTTTGTAGTCATAAGCACCCCTTCAAATAGGCATCTTTAGATATCATCCCCCAACATACATATGTTTACTGGTTCTTTCCAGGTGGACTAGCTCTAGCTTCCTCGAGCATGTTCCAACTATGTTGTCAGATCAAGTTGTAAAAAGATCCTTGGTTCCTTGGTAATTGAGAATACTCCTGCTTTGACTTCTTGAAGAGCCACATTAATACACTCCCAACCATCAATGAAGCTATAAGTTAACAAGAATCCTCCCATCATGGTATCGCAATTACTAGTGCCATGGTGCAACTCTATCTCCACATACCATTACCAAGGAATCGTTTACAAGGAATGAGAGAACATCTGCACCAATTTTGATTGAAGTTTTGTACCCTAAGCCACCATCAAGCGAGATAAATGCTTGCAAGGGTATTTTTGACCAACATGGTTCTACACGATCTTCATATAGAGATGACCAAAGGTTAGCCTTATCAATTTACAAAACTCCTTACATCCTCCTAAATGTTCTCTAGGCGTGCCCCACCATCGAGTTGGAGTGGACCCTAACACAAAGTCCAAAGCTTTGTATCTCTAATCCTTAGGCACACTTTTCTCAAATTATTCCAAAAACATGACAACATTACCCATCCCACCATAAAAATGCAGGTCATAGACTTCCAATCTAAGACATGAAGTGATTTGATAACTCTATAACAATGACTATTAGTTACTTCATGCACATGATTCTGCCAATTCTCCAACTCTTCAGCAGATTCTGAAACCCACGAGCTATTATACTCCCAAAATATTCTTCCATCCGAGGTGGGATTAATCTAGTCTTCATCCTACGCAGTAAGATTATATATCAGGTCAATCTCAGCATCCCCAAACTCATGTTGGACAAATTTTGTATAATGTGCACCTTCAGAAGGATCTGATGGAAAAACAACATGAGTAGCATTGCTTTTTAATATCATTTTCCTGTTCTTTAGGTTGATAATAGCATCCATTTGTATGCCCAATTAAATACAAGAGATGCATGATACAAGTTTCTACCATCAACGATCTTAATAACTTCAAATTTTTCTAGCACACTTTCTCCATAAATATCTACGTTGATCCCCTACAATCACCCCAAAGGAATGATCTTCTGCATATTTTCCATTCTTAGCTGAATTGGTGACCATGGTAGCTTAGGCCTTCCCATTCACTCCCATGTATGCATTGGCAGAATGTTGGCATATGATTCTAGATCTAGAATGACTTGTTCCATCTCATAATCTATGATTTACAAAGTCAACTACATCTCCTGGCTGTTTCTCTTCTTAATTTTGTACACCTTCTTCACTACTCGTTGTTCCGTTTGTGGCTCTTCCTTGCTAGCACATTTATCTATTAGCTCTTGTAACCCTTCTATGGCTTTTTGGTCCCTTAGTAGCTTCACACACATCTGCAAGAAGGATGCTAGGATATATGGATCAGTTTGTTGCACTTTAGTGTTCTCCTCATGCTTCTTCTTCAACAAAATAATTGTCTATGCACAATTGATGTTGAGGATTTAGAGGTCATAAATACCCTCTTTTCTTTTGTGAATGTCTCTTTCTTGCATTGTACATTGAACCCAATAGTCTTCTCTTCTACCTTCCGAACCTATGTCTCCATCACATGCTTCTTTCCCTAATGTGGCTTTCACTAGTGTGCATACCACTACGTGTTACTATGTTAATGCTTGTATCATCCTAACGTGGTTCAACCCTTATTATTTTTATGTTTTGAGATGGATTTTGGTTGAAATTATCCTTCATTTTAGCTAATAAAATGGGACAATCTTCAATTTCATGGCCAAATTCTTGAAAATACTTACAGGAAACCAGAGTAGGATTCGGATAGTTCTTAGAAAAATGTCCAGGCTCTCTACAGTTGTAACATATGATCTGCCCTAGCCCATGACCAATGCCTCCTCCTCGGCCACATCCTGGGCCTTAGGACCCTCCTCGCATTGTCGGTGAACTGAAAGCTTCCTGACCTTCTACAGTGTTGTGGTTGCGCGAAACAATAAAACCTACTATTACTGGCCATTTCAACAATGATATCCTTGTGCAGACGAAAGTCTCACTTGAGGGAACATAGTGGATGCTAGAACCAGGTTTTTGCATCTAGAGAGGCATTGGAATGTGGGTTTATAAATTTTATTCCTTTGCAAAGCTTCACAGGATAGATCTATTGATTATACAAGCGTTGTTCAATAGATCTATTGAACTTACTAGCACACTACGTGATTCTACTTAATCAAGGATAAAACAATGTAAACAACCATAAACAAGACTTTGCTATACAATTATAAGTTAAAATCCTTTCTTAGCACAAATACTCATAAAAATAATGTAAAGCAAACATATCACAGAAACATATCTCTATCTCAACAACAATTTCATTAATGCTCATATCTTTCTCATAAACTCAATTCCACCCTATGCACTCAGGTGCAAGGGTCTGCGCACAAAGCTGAAACATTCCTAAAGTCTCCACACACTCGTCTATAGGAGCCTTTACTCTAATATAAAACCACAGACTCTAACTCAAAACAATATTACATCCAAATAAATTTCATCAATTGATTCATCGACTCGTATGACTTCTATCTAGACTCCTTATATATATGTTGCATTTATAATACCATGGTTCAAAAATCATGGACGAAGTTCAACGTTCACAAAACAGTCCCATCCCATTACATAATAAGGGGCTTTGACCCACCCCAAAGCCCTTAACACTCAAAATGTACTCTGTGTTGGGCGCTCTGCCCTTTGATTTGCAGATTCTTCTCTAAGTACTTTCTTCGGGGGGTTTTGTGTCCAGCACAATGTTTTGTTTTTTTTTTCTACACTTTTATCATGTATTTAGAGGAATTGAATCTCTGAATGTGAAAACTTATTTTTTGATTCTAAAACTTGAAGAAATATTCACACTCAATGAATTTCAACTTTTTTCGAGAGCTTCTGTGTCCAGCACAATGTTTTATTTTTATTGTGTTTCTACAGTTTTATCATGTATTTAGAGGAATAAAATCTTCCAATGTGTAAAATTCTATGTTTTATTTTTTTCTATAGTTTTATCATGTATTTAGAAAAATTAAATCTCTCAATGTGTAAACTTATTTTTTGATTGTGAAAATTGAAGAAAGATTCACACTCAAGGGATTGCAACCCTTTGGCACTTGATAAATCTAAGTTGGTTTCATATATGTAAAAGGATGTTTTAAATCAAAGGGAAAATGAAGGCACATCAACCCTAAGGGATCAACCTATCAGCACAACAAGCAAGGCCTAACCCCAAGGGCGTAGAAGAGATTTGACACCATAACCTCCCAACAAATGAAGTACTTAGCAATTGGAACTCGACCAACTAAGCTATCCCTTGGGGCTATGTTGGTTTCACACACACACACACAAACACACATATATATAATTTGATTTAGTCAAAATGTTTAAATAACATTACATCTCTTCCATAGGAGGATAGAGGGCCCTCTCATAGCAATGTCTCATTAAATGTTGATTAGCATGATATGTCTAAAGACAAGATATTGATAAGCTTGGTTTTGTTTAAGTCAAGGGTAGTAATAAATCTATTATTATTTTTTTTCTTCCAATCTGGATTTTGTAAGGAAAATCAAGGTTTAAATACGTGTTGCCATTTTATGTGTAATTATTCTTATTATTCTAATTCTTGTGAATGCTAACAAGTGTCATGAGAAGCAATAGTATTTCGTTTTTGTGAAAGAATTAGATGGTTATGAACATGTGGAAATCCAGACCCATCATTGAAGTAAAAAGAGAGATAGAAAAGGAGAAATAGAAAAGTGTTAAGTCTATGGTGAATGAGAAACACCAATTTCCTGGATAATTTAAGAAGACTTGGATCCAGCATTTGAAGCATGTACTTGATAAATTCGTAATGGAGAAATGGTGCTATATCATTAAGAAGGTATGAGTTTTTTTTTTAATCCAACAATTTTTTTAAATAATCTTCAACTAAAAAAAAGAAGTGTGGAAAAGGGGCACGATGATAAGAAAAAAATGCAAAGGAATGGGCTTTAGAATTGAGCGGGGCAAGGGGATATGCATATTTTTTATTTTTTCTTAATCAATGAAGTATGTTGTATGTGGCGATCTGTGAGGTACGTGATATGTGTTTTCAATTCAATTAAAAAATTTCTGTTAGCCATGGTGAAATGCAGTTTCCATGAGAAGGTGGTGTGAGGGGTGACTGAAACAATAAAAGAAACACCATGGTAGACAAAGACTAAGGTAAAAATTAAAATAATTACTGACAAAGAGAAATTGGTAATGCTAAGTTTGCCAATTGTCCAGTGGAATATGTATGGATCAACCTCAATGAAGCTGTGATTAAAGGTAACGATGGTAAGAATTTCATTTTCTAAAAATAGACTGATATTTTCATAAGGCTGTTGTGAAAGTTTTTTTTAATTTAAAAATTAATTAAGACAAGGTTCCGAGAAAGCGATGGAGGACTAAAGGAATGTGGACCAGATACGGGTTTATTGTTTTTTTTATAGTGGCGATGAAGAGGGACGATATCTATTGGAAGATTCTCGATGGAGTGTAACAATGCCGAAATGACCCTACACTGATGGCGCTACACAGATCGCAGCTTTGAGAATATCATAGTACATAGAGAGAAAGTTGTTGTGAGAGATCAGGTTCTCTTGTTGTAATGACACATAAAGAAGTATATATATATATATGCATGCTTGGCCTACATAGAAGAAGAGTTCAATAAATTTAATATTTCAATATAAAATATAGACTTACCCTTTAAAATTAGATTTCTAGGTAACACGAACCTGCTAATATGGCATGTGATTTTAACTGGTCAATAAAAAAATTTCATCATCCAATATAAAATATAGACTTCCCTTTGAAATTTTATGCATGGGTGACAGGTACCTATTGGTGTCGAACTGTATTTATCAATAACTGTCTATAAATAATTATGGAGATTCTCTTTTGTCTATATCTCCAAGTAGCACTGGAGATTCTCAGCTCGACTTCCTTTGAAGTTACAACTAGAAACTCCTTTTTCTTCTCCTCGCCAGAAGACCTGGCATCTACTCTTTATATTGACATCATTATCTGTGCCTTTGCCATTGTTCCATGACGTGAAGCTCTGTTCCTCCATCCCCTACTCTAATTTTGCCACATTGCACAAGATTTCCTTGACCCCAAGGTTTTCCTTAATCTCAAAAATGAGTTACAGAAACATTTAATTGTATGGAATTTTACTATTTTGCGAATTGTATTTAAATCGATGGTATATTTTTATGTCTTTTCCATTTGTTTCATAGATCTATTTGTAGGTGTTACAGAAATGTATTATTGTTTGGAATTTTTTGATTTTGGAAATTGTATTTAAATGGTTTATTTTTTGTTTTTTCCATTTGTTTCAGATGTCTATTTGGATGTAGTGTTACATAAACATATTATTGTTTGGAATATTTCTATTTTTGGAATTGTATTTAAATGGTTGATTTTTTGGTTTTTTCCATTTGTTTGTATGCAGTGTTAGAGAACGTTTTATTATTTGGAATTTTTATATTATGGGAATTATATTTAAATGCCACATAAAAAGAATTCAACACCCATTAAGCCTTCAGAAGTCTCTACAATGATTCATGAATATGAAGAAATGGGACATGACATATCAAAATTAGAGTAGCAAGTGCACCAAATTTCACTCTCGCAAAGAGAAACAAAAAAAAATGATGGATGGAATGGAAGCTAGCAGGGAAGGTAAGATGGATTCCATGGAAGCTAAGATGGATGACATTGAAGCTAAGATTGATGAAAAAATGAAAGACAACATGGAAAACATGAAGAATGATCTAAAATAAGACATGGAAGGTTTGAAAAAGTTGATACAAGAAATGTTTCCTAATGGTGAAAAGATAGTAGAGGAAACTCATGATGAGAACAAAATAAATGTTAATCATGATTTCATACACTCTAATTTTGGATGTAAGAACCACCATATTCCAAAGAATGGTATGAGTAAGTTTGATGGTAAGGATCTCATAACATGGATACTATAGATGGAGAAATATTTTAATCTCAATAATGTGCAAAACACACAAAAGGTACGCATTGCAACTTTACATTTAGAACAAAATACATTTTTATGGTATAGATGGCTTTTCTCCCATAAAAAAATTGTCACTTGGTCAATTTTTACAGAGGAAATGATAGCACATTATGATCATGGAAAATTTTAGGGGCTAATATTCGCAGGTGGGCTAATTTTCCATGTTTTTTCAAAAAGAAAGATTCGCCAATTTCCATTTTTTATAAAAATGATTCGCCCAAATTTTACAATATAAAATTATTTTAACTTAAAAATCCATAACATTATATAGAGAGTATATAGAAAATAATTATAAATTTGAATAATTTTACAAATATATCAATAAACATTTTATAGTTTGCATATTAGGGACTAGTGAGATTCACCAATGTTTTAAGTTCAAAATAATTTCCCATCCTTAAAATTTTCGCTGATTATGAGGATAAAAAAAGCAACACCTTCTTTAGACAATTGATAAATATCAAAGAAAAGGTTCAGTGGTGGAGAACATTGAGGACTTCTAAAAATTGAATATAAGGGTAAATGATGTTCCAGAGGAACACAAGATTGATGTCTTCATAGGGACTTTAAAGGATAACATACAACATGAAGTTCATGTTTTGGAACCTGATTCATTAGAAAATAAATTTAGGTTGGTAAGAAAAATTGAATGTAAAATTATGGCAACAAGGAAGCCTACCACTCACATATATAAAGGTGGAAGTGTTTCTACTCCTAGACTTCCACAACCCACAAGGTTGACACTACAACAATTGGAAGAAAAAATAGCAAAAGGGCTTTGCTAAAATTGTGATAGAAAATACACTAAAGGTCATAAGTGTGCTCAGAAGAAATTATTTTACGTAGATTGCGAAGAGGAAGAAGAAAATGAACAAGAATATTCAAAAGAAGAGGATATACACCATGAAACAACCCTAGAAGAGGAAGAAATGAGTATGACCATATCGTGTAATGCATTGGTAGGAATTACAACTCCTCAAACTCTCAGTATAGAAGGACATATCAAGAAGAAAATTTAATAGTGTTGATTGATTCGGGTAGTACCCATAATTTTATTCGTTATAAGGTAGCCAAGGAATTGAATTGTTTCCTACATCCAACACCAGAATGTCAAGTGATGGTTGCAAGTGGAGGAACTATAAATTGCTCTATAAAATGCCATAATATCAAGTAAACCATGGGGGAATATTTATTGAATATTCCAATGCTTTCCATTAAAATGGGAGGCGTTGATGTTCTACTAGGAGTACAATGGTTAAAATCTTTGGGGATGGTAGATTTTAATTTTCAAGAACTTTTCTTGAAATTTTTTTTTAGAAGGAAAGGAAGTCGAATAATGGGGTATCACAGGGAAGTCGAGAAATATAATAATATCTAATGTCATGAAAAACCTTCTAAAGAAATAACAACAAGGTTTAATTTCACAATTATTCTCACTAGAAGTTCCAACATCAAAATCATCTATTTCTGCAGATCTCCAAAAAGTCTTCAACAATCATTCCAAGGTGTTTGAAACTCCCAAAGGACTCCCACCTATTCGTGATCATGATCATGCTATTCAATTTATTCGAGGAAGTGTTCCTCCAAACATCAGGCCTTATAGATATCCTTATGTCTAAAAGAGAGAAATTGAATGTATGATTGCAGAAATGTTAGAGGCTATTATAATTCAACCTAGTCAAAGTTCTTTCTCTGCTTCAGTAGTATTGGTTTACAAGAAGGATGGATCATGGCACATGTGTCCGAATTATAGCGAGATCAATAAGCTCACTATTAAAGGTAAATTTCCCATTCCTGTGATTGATGAATTATTGGATGAATTACATGGAGAAATTTATTTTACCAATTTGGATCTTCATTCAGGATATCATCAAATTAGAATAAAGACTAAAGATACTTTGAAAACAACATTTCTAGCTCACGAGGGTCATTATGAATTGTTGGTCATGCCTTTTGTCCTTACCAATGCACCTTCTACATTTGAAGGGTTAATGATATACTAATCTATAGCAGGTCTTGGAAGGATCATGTTCAACATTTTAACAGGGTGCTCAAACTATTGCAGAAGAAACAATTATATGAAAAAACATCCAAATTTTCCTTTGGAGTACAAGAGGTGGAATATCTGGGTAATACTGTATCTCACGAGGGTGTTAGGGTAGACCCTAACAAAATTAAATCCATTAAGGAATGGAAAGTTCCCATAGCCATAAATCAGTTGCGTGGATTTCTCGGGTTAACAGGGTATTATTACAAGTTTGTTAAGAATTATGGGAGAATAGTAGCACCTCTAACAACATTATTTAAGAAAGATGCATTTTCATGGACTCCTGAAGCAACTAAGGCCTTCAAACATCTTAAAGAGGCAATGTTCCTAGCATTGGTCTTAGCTATGCCAGATTTCACAAAAACCTTTATTGTGGAATGTGATGCCTTAGGAAATGGAATTAGTGTTGTTTTAATGCAAGAAGGAAGACCCATTGCTTTTGAAAGTTTTCAAATCAAAGGAAAGTATTTACAGAAAGCTATTTATAGAAGGAAATGTTAGAAATACTAGAGGCACTAAATAAATGGAGACCTTACCTAATGGGAAGACACTTCAAGGTAAAAACTGATCATGATAGTCTTAAACACTTTTTGGAACAAATAATATCTTCATAAGAGAAGCAAATATGGGTCACAAAGATTTTGGATTATGACTTTGAAATAATCTACAAAAAAGGGAAGCTAAATGCTGTTGCAGATGCACTCTCAAAAAATAATGAAGAGGTGGAAGCATTGCTTTGTGTCATTTATATTATCCAACCAGATTGGATAAAAAAAGCAAGGGATGAATGAATGAAGGAAAAAGAAGTGTGGACACTCATTCAAAGGTTGCAGTAAGATACTAGTACATCTGATACATTTAGTTGGAAAAATTATTCCTTATGGTACAAATATCTCTTATATATTTGTAAGAGTTCCCAACTAAAACAAAGTATTCTTTTGGAATTGCAAACTTCTCCTTTAGGAGGTCACTCAGGATTTTTAAAAAATTACAATAGGGTGAAGAAATAATTTTTTTAGAATAGCCTTAAATCTAATATTGAAAATTTTGTAGTGGAATGTTTGGTTTTCCATAAAAATAAATTTGAGACAATTAAGACCGTGGGTCTTCTACAACCTTTATCCATTTCAAGTCAACATTTGGAGGAGATCTCAATGGATTTTATCACAGGTTTACACAAGTCCAGAGGAAAGAGTGTCATCATGCTGGTAGTTGATATACTTAAAGTATTCACACTCTTGTGCATTATCTCATCCATTTAAAGCAAGTACAGTTACTTCTACAGTTATGGACACAATTGAAAAGGTACATGGAAATGAAAACATTATTGTGAGTGACAGAGATCCCATTTTTATTGGAAATTTCTGGACGGAGTTATTTTCTTTTTTGGGTACTCAACTAGCTCATAGCTCATGTTATCATCCTCAATTCAATTTTCAAACTCAGATAGTGAATAAATGTTTGGAAAGATATCTTCATTTTTTTGTATCTGATAAACAAACAGAATGGGTCAAGTGGTTACCTCTTGTTGAATGGTGGTATAACATTTCCTTCCATACTACAACAAAAATGACCTCATTTATGGCACTTTATGGATATTATCCACCGTCCATCACATCATATTTAAGAGAAAATTCTAAGGTTCAAGTAGTGGAAGATCACATCGAGCATCAACAAGAAGTTCTCCAACTCTTAAAGGATAAACTAAATTTGGCACAAAATCAAATGAAACAACAAGCATATCAACATCATAGCGAGACATGTTTTGATGTGGGAGACTGAATATTTCTACAGCTACAACCATACAAAAAAAATTCCCTCAAGCAAGCTAAGAAGGATAATAAATTATCGCGAAATTAATATGGTCCTTACAAGGTGTTTTAAAACATTGGTACTATGGCATACAAATTGGAGATTCCTCCTTCTTCGTGAGTGCATCTAGTTTTCCATGTTTCATGCTTAAAGGAGGTTATAGGTGAAAATATTCCATTTCAAACAATATTTCCAGAACTTGATGAGGAAGGAAAAATCATATTGGAACCTAAAGCCGTCACGGAAATAATAACTCGACAACTACGAAATCGATCAATTTCAGAGTATCTCATTAAGTGGACAAACTTACCCACTAAAGATTCTAGATGGGAGGATGAGAATTTTATACGAAAGCACCCAGAGCTACTCAAGCATTGAGAACAATAGTTTTTTTAAGGAGAGGGGCATGTTAGGTCCCTGTATTACTAGTTTAGTCCCTTATTGTTACTAGTTTAGCCCCTTTATTGTTATTGTTGTACCCTTGTAACCCCAATATTGTTATTATTGTGCCCTTACATTATTATTGTTAGGTTGGCTAGGATTATATTGTGGCCCATGGACTCCTATATATAGAAGGAGGTTTTGGTCATTTGTAACATCCAATAATTGTTCATTTATGTAATGTATTGGAGGTTTCCCCCTCGAAGTGGTTGATTTCTAAGGCGTTGATCTCTCTTTTCTTCTATTTTTGGAGCTAGTTTCATAACACGCTTTACTTCCTCCAAGGTCTCTATCGTGGCTTGTAGCTGATTTTGTAATCATTACTTCCCCTCCTTCTCTTCCTGTAGGAGTGCCTTCAATGCATCATGATTTTCTTGAAGACTTTTTGTGTTGTCCTTCAATTCTTGTAACACCTCTTTCATGGCTAGCAACTGAAGCTGTAGTCGATGTTTTTCCTCCCTCTCTTCCTATATGAGTGTATTCAATTCAATGTTTTCTGTTGCTTGTTTCTCATAAGCTTCGTACAACATGTCTGCTTTCTTAGAAATCCTGATCATGGTCGCATACATGTCTTTGAAATTCTCCATTCCTCAAATCAGTGAAATTTCAATGGTTCACGCCTACAATTCAAATCAGCAAGAAGACCGCTCTGATACCACTTGATCCACGTAAATTCCTGAAACACTTAACCAATACGTTTTACTTTGCTGATGTGTTAGAATTGAATTTAATCAATGTGGTAATGAACATAAATGAACATATGAATGTTGTAAAGAAGAGGAACATAACAAGAAATAGAAACATAAGACATTGATAACAGAGTTCATCGAGGAGGGACTACGTCTCTGGGCCTTGGTGTCAAGATGGTGTAGGTTGCTACATTGAGTGTTGGAAAGAGTGAAGATGTACATGGATGGTGTTTTCTCTTTTGTACAATGAAAATTCCCTCACGCAGGAGTGGCTGGACCTTTCTGCAAGATGTTCTGCTATAGGAACTCTTACTCTAAAAAATGACTCTATCAGTATGAAAATGACTCACACATAATGACTATGAGTATCCTGCTAGCATGGAAAGAAAGGGATATAAAACAAACATACATGTGAAAATGAGTATCTCGCTAACATGGCCACAAAGGGATCTCAAACATGATACAAATATGTGATAGAAATTATATCTCACATCAAGAATAAAACAAAATCCCACATCAAACATCAATAGGGATCTGTACAACAAAATTCATCTCATAGAAAAGAGACATAGAAGTACATGAAATCAACACATCATATACCTCACACTGAAGATGACTAAAGAATGGGCTACTCTGCTCCATGATATGAAATCACCATCGCAATCGTGGCGTCAAAAGGTGTGAAATCGACTGCTCACTCACTAAATGTTGACAACTGGATTCAAATTTGAAAATTTGCTGAAAAATATAAAGCCCAGATGGAAAATCTTCATACACCATTAGATTCGTGTCATCGAATAGTGAAAAATACACTATCAAATTTATTAATTCTCACTAAGTGAAAATCTGGGCCATAGGGAATCTTTTACATTCCCCCTAGATTCCGCAAAGATGCTGCTCCACTGGGATTCTAAAAACATGAAACTCAAAACAAGAATCTGATCTCACCATTGAGATCCTTGCAAAATTTCAAGAAGAATGAGTATAAAATTGATCTCATTTTGACACAGGAAAATTTTGGCCTCCAAGGAATCTGAAAGATTCCCTCAATATTCTTGGAGATTCTCCTCCATAGGGAATCTACGAAACCAGTGCCCAAAAGGAAAATTTGTGTGCATCATCGCATTCCATGTGAAATTCTGGTTAAAGTGGATATAAAGTTTAATACGTTCTGAAAATTTTACCTCGTTAAGATCAAAAGATTCCTTTGGCATCAAACGGGAATCTATCTCGAAAATCATGCCTTCTCCTGCCTCGAACTGCGTGCTCCAACCTTCTTGGGTGCAGTAGTGAAATTTATATTTTAAATAAAAAATGAGGGTGGATTAAGCAACGTATGTAGTTGGCGCAGTTGGTAAAGATTAAGAATTTGTTAAGGGAGGTTGGGGGTTCAAATTCTACCTCTCTACAGTTTTGTATGCATATTAAAGCGCACTTTGGTTTTAGTGTGGGTCGGGTCCGCATTAGGTGGCCCACATAACTACTTGCCATACGTCCTATTTGATTAATGGAGGGATGACAATTTTGTTTTGCTATATGTGATATATAACTTAATATATATATGTTTGTTTTGTTATATGTTATAACGTATACAACATATGATAGGGTTGCATTTAATTTTGTTACAGCCATATAACTTAAACCATATGCCATATTTTTTTACCATATAACACATTAGTTCATGTTTCACTTTAATAACCACCATACATTTTTAATAATGTTTTTTTTTTTTTTTTTTAATATGTGGTTTGTTTTGGTTTTCATATTTAAATATGAATTTTTTTATTTGGTTATTAAAATAACCATTTTCAATATATAGTTATTTTTTAATATTTCTTTTCCCTTTTATGTGGGTTGAGGGCCAATGGTGGATCACCATGTGTCAAGGCCTGGTAGGATGTTATGTGGGTCCCACGTGCTCAATGGGATGCCATGTGGCATGCTGTGGGCCCCACTTCCCTTTCTTAACAAAACTTCAAACTAATCTAACTCCCTCATATGAGTTCAGATTTCCACATTGTTCACACCGTTGGGATCAGGGCGATGAGCTCTTCAATCTAAAACTAAGTTTAGCACCTTCATGTCACTTTGAGTTTTGAGCCTTTTTCCAAACCACTGGTGTCTAAAGATCCACCTTGATCATGTGTTTTCCATTTAGCTATTCTAATATATTTTTCAAACTTAGAAAGTGTCATTGTGGTTAAAATCCAATAAGATCCAAGCCAAAGTAGAAGCTAAGGTATAGAAAAAAAGTAGATGAGGAAGAGGAAGCAAACACAATTCCAACAGAGAAGGAATAGAAATGAAAAAGAAGGCTGCATTTTTTTCTATGAGGCTTTCTTGTTTTCTATGTAGCTAGTCTAGTATATATTTCACACTTTGAAAGTATCATTGTAGAAGACAAGAAAAGACCCAAACCCAAGTACAAGATGATGTAGGGACAAAAAAATGCAGATGAGGTAGTGGAAGCAAAGACAATTCCAATAGAAGAAGGAAAAGAAATGAAAAATAAGGTTAGCATAAATGTTGAGATAGAAAGGAAAAGAATAAGAAAAATAAAGAAAGACAAAGATGAAAATTGAAATAGAAAATTAATATATGGGATTAGAAGTGAAAATCACTTTAGAGTACAAATAATAACGAAAAAGAGGAAAGTTGAAATAGTAAATTAATCTAGGGGATTAGAAGTGCAAATCACTTTAGAGTGCATAGAATAAAGAAAAATAAATAAAGAAAAAGAATAAAATTAAAATATTAAACTAATATAGGGGATTAGAAGTGCAAATCACTTTAGAGGAAAGGAAAATAATAAAGAAAAGTAAAGAAATAAAAAGAAGAAAATTGAAATAGCAAATTAATATAGGGGATTAGAAGTTCAAATCTCTTTAGAGTGAAAAACTTGAAAAAAGGTTTTCACATGGACATATTTGATCCCTATCAATGCTTTAAAAATCTCATTAGACACTTAGGTTGTATAGACTACACAAATCAAACTTATAATTTCCATAAATATTTACTGCAAAAAAATAAAAACAATAGAAAAAATATACGTGAAAAAATGGCCAAAATGTGGAATAGTAAGATTAGTTGAAATCTTACAAGCACAAGATTTTTTTTTTCAATTACTTTATATAACATGTTGACACCTAATCCTAAGTGATTGGGTGACATTTTATATTATCGTAAAATAGTAAATAAAGAAGGCCAAGAGACATTGGGAAATGAATCCCAATAATCTCACCTTCGTGTATAAGTACACACACAACCTCCATGTAATTCATCTTTAGTTTTGTGGAGTTACCTCCTGGCATGACATTGTATCAGATCCAACTCAATTTTTTGGATTTATTTCCATAGTTATGTAACTCCCTTCTACAATATTCATGCAGCTCTTTCATTCCTACCATATTTTATGTCTCGCTTTTGTAATATTTCTGCAACTTTTTCATATTCCTATCATGGCGTAAATGATATGGAAATTAAAAAAATAGTTCAATGATATCACTAGCCATCCCTTTTATGCAGCCGATTCTTATCTTTATGTATCTTTTTGGAGGCATTTTTTAGATCTCAGCTCTAACTCCATTTTTCCTATCTTGTTCAACAGATTTGGCCCTCCCTGCAGGCCTCCACGCTGTGTGTTCAACACAGACACTCCCTCCCATGAAAAACCTCCTTCACTCACATGACACCTCCTGCCACAACCCCCTCCAGTCCTCACTACGCCTCACTCATCCCCTTCCCCCTCACCATAGATCCCCCTCCAGCTCACGCTCCTCGCGACTCCCTACCCCTCTCCCTCCCCCTCCCCCTCCCGTCTGCTCATTCCCCCTCCCCTATGACCCTTCCCTCCCATCACGCTCCTCATGTTTTCCTCCCCTTGCCCCTCCACTCACTCCCTCCCCTTCCCATCCCATCCACTCCACTCATTTCCCCTCCCCCATGATGGCCTCCTCCAACCATCAGCCTGTACTCCCTCCCTATCATTACTTTACAACTCGGCCTCCCCCAAGAAAATACCTCCCCAGTTCCTCCCTCCCACAGTAAATATATTTAGACCTCCACCCTCCCCCAGCTATACCTTCCCCACTTCCATCCTCCCCCAAATAAACCCTCTCTGAAATAATACCTCTGATTTATTTTCACCCAATTTTTTTTTTACAATTTTTTTTTTAAGTGAAAAATTTAAAACATAATTGAGTATTTTTTTACCCTGGCGAAAAAGTAATTTTTTTTCAAAAAAATTCATTCTCTCATATCTATTATGGGAGTTCTTCTCTATAGGAATGAGAAATATCCTGAATGGTATCGGAAAATCAAGCACAATCACATTTTTAATGAGTTTTGGAGATGAATTTGTGAAGGATAAGGAGACCATCCACCAACAAAGCCCACCTCAAACAAGGAGATGGCCATTTGTGAAAACAAGAGCTGCAAGGCCTATGCCTTGATTGCAGCCTCCGTAAATGAAAATGTGAGTCACCATATTTCAACGTTTTCAAATGCCTATGAAGCCTTGATAAAATCAAAATAACTCTATGACTCACATTTAGAACTTCAAAACTTTCAATTAATGATTTAGTTGTTCATCCTTTAATTTAAAAATGATGACCCTCTTGCTTTATCTTCGGAAGTAAGATCTATCATGCATGACATTAAAAATACGGGTGTAGAATTTGACATACCACTCATAGCATATGTTAAGGCATTGTATCCCACTTACTCATATTACCTTGAGTCATTTCAAGAAAGTGGAAACCTCATGAGAATCACCTTTGATTCCCTTGAGAAAAATTTTGTAGAAAGAGAAAATTATTTTGGAAATATGACAACCCCTTTGTCTTCTAAGGATGTTGTATGTTTCGCCCATAGAGAGAAGATTCATGCTCAATATTATTCCAGAGGAAGAGGTGGATGAATTGGAATATGAAGTCGAAATTTGAGAGGAAGCGGGGGGGGGCAGAAAAACTCAAACTAAAAATATGATCTTCATTGGATACATTGCAATAAAGATTGGCATGATGCATGTACATGTAAGCTACCTTGGGATAAAATTGAGTGGCAAAGAAATCAAGAAAAAGGTAAAATTCATGACAAAGAAAAAGGTAAAGCACCTAAATCCACTCATTATGTTGTAGTACATTGTAAAAATGTAGTAACTGAAGACTTGTTTCATGTTACACTTACTTCTTGGAGAAACGATTGGTTGCTAGATTCGGGAGCAACATGTTACATGAATTTTAAGAAATATTTTTTTGAAGAATTTATTGAGAAATTTGATGGAGTATACTTTGCAAATAAATCCAAACTCAAGTCATCAGGGCTTGGCACAATCAAGCTTAAGTTGCCTAGTCTTTCAGATCATCTTCTACATGAGGTTCTATAGCTCCCTGAGTTGAGGAAAACTTGTTTTCCTTGGTCCACATCCTCTAGCAAGGACACTCCATTCACAAGTTTTATGGAAAGGTTAAGGTCAGAAAAGCATCATATCGCTCACTTGTCATGGAGGGAATAGAAGAAGGAAGACTGCTAAAGCTGCAAGGTTCCTCTACTCACGCACAAAACTTTGCATTCAATTCACATCATGATGAACATACATTCCCATCAAGTCTTTTATGACATGCTAGATTTAGACACTTAAACTATGAAAACCTTCAATTGTTGAAGAAAAATGGTGTTACTGGATTGCGTACATTTCCTAGGAAGCTTGAGCAATGTGATGCTTGTATTCTAGGAAAGCATAGAAAACAACCATTTCATGATTCAAATTCCATAGCACATAGAAAACTTGAGCTTATTCATTCAAATTTATGTGGCCCCATGCCTATTTCTTCTATAAATGGAAATAAATATATGATGACATTTATTTATTATTACACCATCATGTGTTGGGTTTACTTATTGAAGAACAAATGTGATGTTTTTCAAACATTCAATAATTTTCATGCATGGATTGAAAATGATGCACAAACTCATATTGGATCTTTTCACACTAATAATGGAAAATAATTCATTTCAAACAAATTTGAAAAATATCTTCGTCAACATGGGATTGTAGAATTGATATTTGTGATCAACAATTGTATTCCTCCGATATATATTTCTAATGATGTATCATGCCTGTCAAACATAGAGTATGCCAAAGTTGTGACCTCGGAAAGTTGAAACACCAATTTACCCAAACGGGGCCCACAGTTTTGGTGCTTCATCCCCTAGGGTTATGTTTTTGGATGTTTAGTGTTTTACATTGTTTATCTATAACAAGTAGGCCCTTGAGCATCATTTGAACACATTTTAGAGGCTTGTAGCTACCACATCTCTTCTCAGAGATAAGCTACCAGTGCCTTAGCTAGTTTATTTCCATTATGTCTGTAAGCAAATTTTAGTTCTTTGATATTAATGAAATGAAGTGTTATTCAAGGACTGGTGGGAAACCTACAGTGAGAAAAAGGACGAGACAAAACACTCTTTGTTCTCAGTCATATCCACTTGGAATTCTTTTCTAGACATCATTAAAGAATAATACTATCCCATGTGGAGCTATGAGGACAAGTACAAACAATGGATCATGCTACGACAACAAAGGGATCAAGACGTGCATGAGATGATGAATTTGTTCCATACCCTACGCACAAAGTTGGGTGTCAAATATTCAGAGAAAAATTTGGTGCTAAAGTATCGAAGTTGTCTACACAGATACATTCAGGAGGAAATAGAGTTCCTCGACATCTCCTCACTTAGTACGACATATTGGTATGCTGCCAAGATTGAGAATAAATTCAAACAGAAGAAGCGAGACTTTGGATCTATGAATCAAAAGCAAAGGAAAGAGGCCCCCAAACCATAGAACAAAGGAAAAAGCCAAGGTATAGCAACCCAAGAGAACCTGCCAAACCCACAAGTAAAGAACAACACCGCGAAGCCAAAGAACGACACGGAAAAGTGGTGTGAGTTCCATAAGAGCTCCACTCATAACATAAGTGAGTTTCAGGCCAAGCAGTAGCTGGTGGCCAAGATGAGGGCTTCTGAATCAGATGCATGCTCCTACTCTTAATAAGAGCCTAACAAGGGGAATGAAAAAGGGAAACATATTATTTATGTGGAGCCCATTTCCACTGTTTCCAATACGAAGATCCAGAAGGAGGAACCTGAAGATCTAGAAGAAGAGAAGTGTCTCTTCCACTCCCGGATGTGGGTAAAGGGTTCCTCTCTATAGCTCATTGTAAAAAATGGAAGCTAAAATAACGTCATTTCAGAAAACATCGTGAAGCGGTTGGGATTTTCGACCACAACACCCCCACAACCATACACCATCAGGTGGCTTCACCAGAGACGGGATATTCACGTTAGCGAGTAGTGATGCCTTCCCTATAGCATCAAGCCCTTCACGGATGAGGTATTATGTGACATTTCTCCTCTTGATGTTTCTGATGTATTATTATGCCAACCATAATTGTGGAAGTGAAATTCTATGTATGAGTCTTGGCCTTGCGCTGTTATTGTTACTTTGGGAAATAAGATGTAAAGGATACTAGAGGTACCACTGCCTGCCACTATCTCTTTGGTTACTACAAAATAATGCAGTAAGATCATTTCCAAAACTAGGAAGTTTGTTTTATTCATCATCTGCCCCCAGGGAAAGAAGAATATTGCGGCCACAACCTTTAGACACGGCTCGTCTGCAAGACAAAAAAAATGCACAAGGTTGTGGAGGAGTAAGGGGACATCTTCACCTCACCCACATGGGTTCCTCTGCACTAATAGGTCAAGCACCCCATTGATCTCACCCTAGGTGCATTGCTACCCAATGGACCGATCTATCAGTCCTCTTTTTTGGAGAACGATAAAATCAAGAGGAAGATTCAAGAGCTACTACAGAAACGTCACATCCGACCAAGTTCGTCGCCCTGTGGGAGCTCGATCATGTTGGTAAAAAAAAAGGATGGAACTTGGAGACTTTATATTGACTATCGGGTGCTAAACAAGATCACTGTCTGGAATAGGTACCTGATCCCATAGATTGATGACCTTTTGGACCAAATCAAAGGGGTGAAATATTTCAACAAGATTGAATTAAAGTCTGGGTATCACCAGGTACCAGTCGAACACTCCGATGTGTGGAAGATGGCCTTGAAAGATAAGGAGGGCTTTTTAAAATAGCCGGTCATGCCTTTTGGGTTGACGAATGCTCCTACAAACTTCATGAGGTTGATGGAAAACATCTTGCAGCCATTCGCCAACTCATTTGTAGTGGTGTAGTCGGATGACATTCTGATATTTAGCCAAACTTGGGAAGGGAACCTCCACCACATCTGACAAGTCATCCAAACACTATGGAAGCACAAGTTGTGTTCCAATTTGGAGCAGTGCACTTTTGGCATGACCAAGGTTCAATATCTGAGATACATTATTGATGAAACGGGGGTGCATGTAGATCCAACCAAGATCCAAGTCATTCAGGATTGGACAACCCCAACCACTCTAACCGAGCTTCGCACCTTTCTAGGTCTTGCTAATTTATACCCGCGGTTCATGTTGGGATTCCATCATATCAGTTGACCCTTGAGTCAAGTCACCAAGGGAGGAGAGAAAGAAAAATTCTTTTAGTCAGAATCTCAACAGAAGGCATTCCTAGAGTTGAAACATCACCACTGTTCAGTGCTCACATTACCATACTTTCAACAACCATTTAAGATTGAGACAGATGCCTCTAACTATGCTATTGGGGTAGTTCTTACTCAACAGGGGCATCGAGTGGCATATCACAGTGAGAAATTGTCTGACATAGTTCACAAGTATCCCACTTATGAAAATGAAATGTATTCCATTATGCAGGCTTGTTGAAAATGGAAGCATTACATTCTTGGGAAGGAAACAATCATCCACGTAGACCACTAACCCCTGTAGTTCATACAGACACAAGGGAAGTTGCAGAATGATCACCATCAGAAGTGGTCCACATATCTACAAAAATTTCATTTGAACATCAAGTACAAGAAGGGTAGCACCAATAATGTTGTAGACTGCCTTAGCCAACGACCGATCATGGCACTAACAACCGTCCTCAACTCTTGTGGGCACGAGACTTCTGATTGGCAGCTTCTCTACAAGAGAAATCCAAAATTTTGCCACACATACAAGGCACTCTTGGGGGGTATGCAAATTGGAAATTTTCACCTCCAATATGCACTGCTATGTCAGCTGGGACACCTTTTTTTTCCTTCAAGTGAGTGTGCCAAGATGATATGGGAAGAAAACTATAGTTGAGTCACTGGGAATTTCAGGGTCAAGAAAATAGTAGAAGTACTGCAGAAGTATTTCTATTGGTCAAACCTTCGACAGGATGTTAGGAAGTACATCAGGTCATGCACTCCTTGTGGTATTTCCAAACAAAACATCAAGAAGCAAGGTGTAATATTCCAAATTGGGACAACTAGCAATCCATGGCTAGAAAATGCATTTTCCAAAAATGGAGGCAGTAGGATTTGATACCAAGACTTGGATACCTTATACCAATGTGTCTAAGACTAAAATCCAAGAGTTGGGGCCAAAGAAATCCTTCTAGATTGGTTAAACAGATCTCCCACTACTACATATTCTCTAAAAGTGCCCGGTGAGGGACTACAGCAAATACATGAGCCAATAATGAAGCAAAAATGTTATTTTAGTCACCCAGAGCATATGAGGGTGTAAATATACAACAAGTGTATATAACAGCAGAAAATTTATACGAATCCTTGAGGAATCATTCATCCAAATAAGCAAAGAGGTCCTCAATGAGACATGTATATGAGAAAGTGAAGAACCCTGCTACATATGACAAACCCAAGCTATGATTGCGCAGTCTATGATAGAATACTTCTGCAGGATGATTTCAATACATGAATATGACAATATATGGCTCAAATATAATCGGGGATCAAAGCTCTAACCCTTAGAAACAATAATACATCAATCCTCCAAGGGATTGGCTAAAATATACAAAATGGCAAAAATGTCGGAGTTGCTGGGTACTTGTTGCAACTCAAATATGGAACTCAATAGAGAAGGCTTAATATGATGAACAACAAAATTATACCTCCTCAAATGGATCTCCAAAGTGGAAGGCGGATCCTTACACTTGAGCTCTCACCCTCTAATCAACTCAGCAAAACCCCGCAACAATTGCACTATGAAAATAATGCAGTTACTGGAGAAAAATTCACTGTGGGGGAAAGGATATGGGTTGGCCTGATGCCAAGATCTGAAATAAGTGCTGAAACCTCCCTCACTAGCTTCCCAAAGGAATGGATATTCCCTCCTCTGAAAATCAACTCCGGAAGTGGTGTTGAGGTTCTCCACTGCAACACCCTACAACACAGAGTTATGCTGCTGCAACAATAATGTTGCCCTAGAGGAGGATGCTTTGGCCTTCAGCCAAGAGATGTGGAGAATGAAGAACCAACCTTCAAGAGGCCTCTCAAGAAGGTGAGGAAATCCTAAACAATAATTCCTCGACAATGTTTTCTAAACAACAAAGAATGCACAATGTCTGAATAGACATGAAATCATAAACATATGCATGAATAACAATGGCTCTCCTCCTCTGCATATATAGCATGTAAAGGCTCTCTCTCCATGGGCCTCATCAATTACGGTGTCCTCCATAAAGGAATATTCCCTCCTCTATCTCTGCGCTGTCCCATGTAGTGCTTTCCACCTCATACCCTGCGCTGGTTGACTTTGTCAAACCTCTTTGCAAATGTCTCTTTTCACACATGGGGGTGTGAAATATAGTTCCATGGCTGATCCATTTTCACACTATAGGGATTTTATCTATTTTTTTATTATGAATGGGCCTATTTACCCAGTTATTCAACTTATAAGTGAAATTATTAAAATATATTGTTCCAATTTATTGAAGGCAAAAATGAGGAACATTATAGTCCTCCCCTCCAAAATGTTGGTTGTCCTCAAAAAACTACAAGGATAGAACTGGAAAGTATCCACTCAAGGCATGGAGTCTGAAATGTTATGAGGAACATCTCCCCCATGTGGATCCTCCATTCCCAAGCAATCATCCAAGAAAAATGAGCCACCTCCCAACAAGGCAACTCCTGAAAATCTCCTTCCACTTCAAGCTCCGGAAATGAAGGTGGGCATAAAATCTTAAATTGTCAAGAATCATAGCTTACCCCATGTTTTCCTTCTCTCCACTCATGACAAGTGCAGAGTGTATGCTGATCTTGGGCTATAGAACTATTGCCCTCAAATGGAAAAATGAAGGAAAATCCTCCAAAGAGTTATCCTTCAACAATGAAGAACAATCTGGCCCAAAATGTTCCATTCATGATAAATAGGACAAGATCATCATAGATCATCCTAATGAGAAGTTTTCTCAAGGTATCACATGATGATACATGGTACAAAAAATGTCTCAATAGGACATAGCACAGTTTCATCCACTGCAACTTCAGAAAATTACATGGCAAGTAATGTACAAGATTCATCACATCTACCAATGGATAGTAAATGGCTGAATGTAACAACAATACATGATCAAGTACTTGCCCATGGTTGTACAATGGATGATTACCAACCTCATGGCCCACCCTAAAAGAGAGAAAACATATGGCTGTGGTGGCCATATCCCCTCCCATGGTCCCATTAGAACATGTAGTGTAGAAAATGTGAGAATTTTTCCCACTCAAGGACACATCCAACTCATGTGTCTCTCTCATAACCATGCTTCTTATACAAATATGATCCCTATCAGCAAATGAAGTCATGATTAGAAATAAAATTAAGAGAATGCTAAAGGTTTAATGTGGTGCAAGAAGGTACCAACAGCTTCCCAAACAAGCACGACGCAGTTTTACAAGTTGTTGCTTGAGGAAAGTACAAGGAAGAATGTTTTGTGATACATGGCTAATCATATGAGTTAGCTGAACATATATGTAATAGAAAAACATTTTCCCAAGGCCATGTAAAATATGGCTTCCTCCATCATATATTTTTTCCCGACATAATCCATGGAGCAATCTGGAAAGCTTGCCCTCTTGTAGAGCCATGCACTGCAAAATAGTGGTAAGAGTATACAAATCAATGAATGTATAGACAAAATTCTCACCATATGCTAGAATTAAGATGGTACATGGATCCATGAATGAGTCCTCCATAGTGTCGTGGCATTCTATGAAGAAGAATGAACCATGTCCTGCAAGAAGATAATCCTCCTCATGCTTGGAAACCCAAGTCAAGAAGAACATGCCATAGTGATAGATGGCTCTATCATCATTACCTCCTGTTTGTTCATCAAGTGATACAAATATGAAATTATCTGGGGACCTGTGGGTTATGGATCCACCATACTTCCGCTGGGAACACTTCATCCATAGGTCACTGCTCCCAAGTGACAATGCTGTGAGCTTATGCAAATAAACTCCTGTCAATACCATGCTCTATTCTTTGACATGCTCCTTGTCAAAGATTCCTCTGATAATGCTGCAAAAAATATGGAATACTTACCAAAATGGAAGATTTTCCAAATCATCAAAGACCATGGATATAATTCCATCTCCACCTCCTGCAACATCATGCAAACCAAGAGATCAATTCTACCCTTGCTCTCCCAAGCAAAGCAACAAAGTATTTTGATGCCTCCCCATACTTCCATCATAGAACTCATGTGATGAAGACACAATGAATGATATGAGTGTCACATCAACATCAAGCATCCATACTCTATGATGCTCAATGATGCAATTATCCTGCCATATTTTCTCCATCCTCCTACTCTTAGGAAGAGTGTTTGCCAAGTGATGGCCAAACTCTTTCAAGAGTAACCAGCGCAGCCACGCCTCCTGCTTCCCAGTATCATAAATTTGCAAGTAGCCTCCAAATTCCTTGCTCATCAAACACATCCACTCAACCCCTTGTGGATGCTTCCTTCTCCTCTTAATCTTGGTACTCCTCCCATGAGGGTTACCATCCTCCCAAAAAAAATTTCTGTCTTTTCACTTCATGGGATTTTGAAATGCAATCTTCTCAAGGATCAGTGAGACCCTATCAAGACCCAAATAGGTGGTAGGAAAAAACCTTCCATCATGATGTGTATGGCTCAATGAATGTCCAACACAATCATGAGAGATTTTATCCATCCTAAGATGTTCTCCATCTTCTATCTGCTCTTGTGAGAAAGGAAGAGAATCTTTGCACTCCATGGTGTGTTGAAGCGCACCTCTGATGAGATCTCCCCTTGAGACCTCTCTCTCATCAATATTCTTCCAAAACCAATGAGGTCTTGTATTTGAAAGTATAAATTCCTCTTTGAGCTGAGAGGAGCTCATTAAGAAAGTTTCATCTTGAAGGGAGAAAGGGTTTCTCACTGCAAGATGTCTACTATCATCCTTCAAGGCTTCAAACCCCAACCTCCAATGTGATATGCAATCTAACAAAGTCTTATGAAGATGATGGTTTATTTCCTTGAATTTTTTAATGTTGCAAAGTGTAGTGTAACCAAGCTGCTCTATGGTAGCAGTTTGATTTGATCCTTGGTCATTCAAACGCAAATATCCACAATTTTTAAAAGAAGTTGCTACAACAATAGATTGCGTAAATTCTTTCATACCTTGATGTGAATTTGGAACTTCTTGTAGGGTTGCAAGAGTTACTTCCTCAATAGTGTTGGCTGCCCCAACTATTGATTCATGTGGCTGCTCCTCCCTGAGTGTGACAGTGTTATCACAAGGCTCCTCAAGTGGTGATCTGGTCTTTTCTTTCTTTTCCCCTTCATCATCAAAGGTTTTGATCAACCCTTGGATGAACTTTTCAAAAGGCTTCACCCCTTCATGGCTCAAGTGGCTTCTCTGCCAATCATAGGCTTCACCCTCCAAGTGCAGCGATGAGATTTCAACAGCTTATTTCTCTATCACAGGATTTAGAAAGAGGAATTCTACAAACTCTTTCACTGAAGTTCTTGCAGTAGATGACCCATCAAAGATATACAACAGAAATCTATTTCCTTTGATTTATTTTCTGCTACATGGTCTCTTCTCTTCCTTCAACTGGATGAAATGAGGAAAATATAGAGTCTCCTTGAAGCCTCTAGGTTGATATCTATACTCAACAAGGTAATCACTTAGAATCTGATGATCCAAGTATCTTTCTCAATGTCTTCTTCTTGATGAGAATAGGAAGTGCATGGTACTTCCTCTTCTTCTTCAACAATCTTCTTGACCTCCTTGGAGAGGTCTCCTCTAGATCTGAACATAGATGAGAATAAGCTCATATTTCTCAACATTCTGATCTTCTTGGACTGCACAGCTGTAAAATTTCCCTTCTCGATAATATCAAAGTTCTACTCCAAAGATTGACTGCAGGGGCATTTACTGGATATGTCACCTTTGAAAAAAGGATGAGGTCTAGAGGCTACCTGGCCATCTGTAGACTCTATATGTAGAGATTGAAATATTCCTCCTTCACAGATTCAACGCTTTGGCTTGAAGCCACAGGCTAAGCCAAAGATCATGCTATGATACCACTATAATATTCGAAATTGGGACAGCTAGCAATCCATGGCTGGAAAATGCATTTTCCAGAAATGGAGGCAGCAATATTTGATACCAAGACCTGGATCCCTTAGAATAATGTTTCTAAGACTTAAATCCAAGATTTGGGGCCAAATAAATCCTTCTAGAGTGGTTAAACAGATCTCCCACTACTAGATATCCTCTAAAAGTGCCCGGTGAGGGACTGCAACAAATACATGAGACAATAATGAAGCAAAAAAATTATTTTGATCACCTAGAGCATATGAATATGTAAATAGAAAAAAATTGTATACAACAGTAGAAAATGTATACAAATCCTTGAGGAATCAATCAGTCAAATGACCAAAGAGATCCTCAATGAGACATGTACATGAGAAAGTGAAGAACCCTGCTACATATGACAAACCTAGGTTATGATTGCTCAGTCTATGATAGAATACTACTCCAAGATGATGTAAATACATGAATATGAAAATATGTGGCTCAAATATAATAGGGGAGCAATGCTCTAACCCTTAGAAATAATAATACATCAATCCTCCAAGGGATTGGCTAAAATATACAAAATGGAAAAAATGGTGGAGTTGCTGGGCAGTTGCTACAACTCAAATATGGAACTCAATAGAGAAGGTCGAAGATGATGAAAAACTAAAGTAGACCTACTCAAATGGATCTCCAAAGTGGAAGGCTGATCCTTACACTTGAGATCTCACCCTCCAATCAACTCTGCAAAACCCC
Organism: Pinus albicaulis; assembly: GCA_034641835.2. NCBI lineage: Eukaryota > Viridiplantae > Streptophyta > Pinopsida > Pinales > Pinaceae > Pinus > Pinus albicaulis. Next base: position 1,485,660,604 of record CM076581.1, read on the forward strand.
ACAGCAATTGCACTATGAAAATAACACAATTACTAGAGAAAATTGTGCTGTAGGGGCAAGGATATGGGTTGGCCTGATGCCAAGATCTAAAATAAGTTCTGAAACCTCCCTCACTAGCTTCCCAAAGAAATGGAAACTCCCTCCTCTGAAAATGAGCTCTGGAAGTGGTGTTGAGGTTCTCCACTGCAACACCCTACAACATAGAGTTATGTTGTTGTAGCAATAACGCTGTCCTAGAGGAGGATGCTTTAGCCTTCAGCCAAGAGATGTGGAGAATGATGAACCAACCTTCAAGAGGCCTCTCAATAAGGTGAGGAAATCCTAAACAAAAATTCCCCGGTAATTCTTGCTAAACAACAATGAATGCACAATGTCTGAATAGACATGAAATCATAAACGTATGCATGAATAATAATAGCTCTCCTCCTCTCCATATATAGCATGTGAAGGCTCTCTCTCCATGGGCCCCATCAATTATGGTTTCCCCCATAAAGTAATATTCCCTCCTCTATCTCTGCATTGTCCCATGTAGTGCTTCCCACCTCATACCCTGCGCTAGTTGGCTTGGTCAAACCTCTTTGCAAATGTCTATTTTCACACATGGGGATGTGAAATATAGTTCCATGGCTGATCCATTTTCATGATAGAGGGATTTTATGTATGTTTTTATTATGAATGGGCCTCTTCACCTAGTTATTCAATTTATAAGTCAAATTATTAAAATCTAATGTTCCAATTTATTGAAGGAAAAAATTAGGAACATTACACAAGGCCTCTATACTCCACTACCTACCCCTAGTCGACCTTGGGAATCTATATCTATGGACTACATGTCGGGCCTTCCTTCAACTAAGCATGGAAATGACTATTTTTTCGTGGTCTTTGACAAATTCTTGAAGATGGTCATTATGGAGACCTGCAAGAAGAATATCACACCAGAAACTACTGCTAAACTCTTCTTTAAACGAGTGTGGGTGCACTTTTGGATCCCACAGTACATAAAATCAGATCAGGACAACAGGTTCCTCAATAGATTTTGGTCCATCCTTTGGTCAATGCTGGATACCAAGCTCGCCAAGTCCATAGCTTTCCATCCCCAAATTGACGGCCATACATATGTCGTCAACGAGATGAGTGTACACATTCTATGCATGAAATACAATCCAAAGCATCCATGCACATTGGATGAGAGCCTCCCCTATTTACAACACGGTTATAACCGGGCTCTCCATAGCTCAATCGTCCATAGCCCCTTTCCGGTGGGCTTGGGATTTAAGATGCTATGTCCCATTGACATAGCCATGCCATTTTCAGCTACTCAGGCCGATTCGGCTCATGTCCAATCTCAAGCTAACAAAATTAAAATATTCATTAAGCGCATTTAGCACATTCGCCAACAGCTTCATGAAATATTGGATATATCCAATGCTAATTACAAGCAACGACAAGATCAACATCGTGTTCCACACAAATTCCAGGTGGGCGACAAAGTGTGGCTACATTTCCAGAATGAGCACCTCACTAGACCACACCGCAAGCTTTGAATGCTCTGATATGGGTCGTAAACCATCACCAAGGATATAGGGAACAATGCCTTCGAACTCAGTATTCCACCATTCCTTGGTCTGCACCCAGTATTCAATGTGGACCACCTTCGTGCCTACTTCCCACCTATACTAGACACCTCCAACACTAAAAAACAACTCACGCCAACAGAGGTAAACCGATACTGCATGGAATAGGCCACCACAGATTTTTTCATGGAAATGAAAATAAATAACACTCTCCAACAGAATATCTAACTGTATCGGGTTATCAAACCTGGCCAACTCCTGTATCAAAGCATGTGGTTCACCACAGACCAAGTTCAGCAGAAGTTTCCTCATCTCATGGAGGAACTCAACGCAATGGTGAACATTTATTCCTAACAAGGGAGAAATGATCCAGGGGGATATTGGTGGCCACCCACCTATTCCACTTGGGCCCCACCATTGTATCTTTTAGTTTTTCAGTTTTAGCACAAGTTACTAGTTTTAGCAGTTTTTTGGCTCCTAAACTTCCGGAGCCGTTTTGAGGCCCTAAATGATGTTTTTTTGGGAAATGGGGAGAAAAATGAGTTGTGGATTGATGTTTGTCCCTCAAAAATTTTATTCCTTGGATAGATACTTCTAACGATGTATCAAGTGTGTGAAACAGAGATAGTATGCCAAAATTACGACCCTGGGAAGCTGAAACACAAATTTACCCAAACAAGGCCCATAGTTTTGGCACTTCATCTCCTAGGTTTAGTTTTTTGAATGTTTACAGTTTTCCATTGTTTCTATACAATAAATAGGCCCTCAAGCCTCACTGGAACATATTTCAAAGGCTTGTAGCTGCCACATCTCTTCTCAGAGATAAACTACCAACACCCTACCTAGTTTATTTCCATTCCTTCTGTAAGCAAATTTTAGTTCTTTGATATTAATGAAATGAAGTGTTATTTCCATTGCATATTTTTATTTATAGTTATATGTGTATTCTTTTGCATTCCTGCATAAATCCGGATTAGAAAAAGACTCTAGAAAAATTTCCTCTCGATAAGGTTGGAAAGAGAGGAAGAAGAAGTTCCACCAGAAAAAATGGACGTGACATAGATAATTCTGATTCACCCAATGATATGGACATTTCTTATAAATGTGATTTAAATTTTTCTACTGATCATAAGCCAAATTCCTTCAAATAAGTTGCTTCTCATGTTGAATGGAATGAAGCGAAGTAAAAGGAGTATGATGCCTTGATAAAGAATGGCACTTGGAAGCTGGTTGATCCTCCTTTGGGAACAAAAGAAATTAGCTGCAAGTAGATGTATAGGAAAAATTACAAAGAAGATGGCTCACTCGAAAAGAAAAAATGTAGGCTTATGGCAAACGGTTTTGCACAGAAAGAAGGGGTCAATTATGAAGAAAATTTTTCCCCCACGGCAAAATGGGCCACCATCCAGACACTGTTTTCCCTAGCAGCTCAAAAGCGATGGAAATTCCATCAGATGGATGTAAAAACCTCCTTTTTGGATGGAGATGTAATGGAGATAGCTTTTATGTCCCAACCAGAAGGATTTTCTATGAAGGGGCAATAACAAAAATTATGCAAACTTATAAAATCCTTGTATGGCCTCAAGAAAGCACCATGAGCATGGTATGAGAAATTAACTTAGCATCTTCTAAAACTTAAATTCAAACATTTTGATCTTGATGATGCAACTTTTTTTGTTAAGAATGTTGGAAAAAGAGTTTTATATCTTCTGGTGTATGTAGATGATCTTTTGATGAGAGGGAACAATGAGAGTTATATTGCATACATAAAGAAAGAATTGAAGAAAGGTTTTGAAATAACTCATTTGGGCTATGTTCACTACTATATGGGTATTACAGTAACTCAACATCCTAAATATATATTTCTTTCTCAAAATAAGTACATTGGAGATCTTTTGAAAAATTTTGGCATGGATGAATTCAATCCCTTAACCACTCCAATGGAATAAAACTTGAAGCTCACATCTATTGAAGGGAAGGAATTCAAGGATGCAACAAAGTATAGACATCATGTAGGAAGTCTTATATACCTGACTACCACCAGACCAGACATCTCATTTTCTATTGGAATCCTCTCCAGGTTTATGAAAAAACCTTGTGAAGGACATTGGTCTACTGCAAAAAGAGTTCTAAAGTTCTGGAACGAGACTCAAGACTTTGGACTCAAATATACATAGGTGGGTGAATTCTGCTTGATCAGATACTTTGATTCATACTTTTATGGTGATAAAGGAACTGGGGTATATAGGTCAAGTCATACCATGAGTCTTGGATCAAGATATGTATCATGGAGATCATGAAAACAATCAGTTCCAGCAGATTCCACAACTGAGGGAGAATATGTGACACCAGCTGAAGCAACAAAGGAAATTGTGTGACTCAGGAAAATTCTAGAATATTTATAGATGAAACAAATTCATTCACTTCCACTCATGATCGACAACACTTCTGCAATAAAATTTTCCAAGAACCCAAATCTCCATGATCAAACAAAGCACATCAATACAAAATACCATCTGATTCGACATCATGTTGAGGCCAAAACTATCCATCTATGTCATTGTTCCACAAATGAGCATACTGCAGAGATCTTCACCAAAGCGCTTGGAAGAGAAAAGTTTGAAAGATTCAGAAGGATGCTTGGACTCACCAACATCCCTTCAGATTAAAGGGGGGAATGTTGACACCTAATCCTAAGGGATTAGGTGAGATTGTATATTATTGTAAAAGAGTAAATAAGGAAGGCCAAGAGACATTGGGAAATGAATCTCAATAGTCTCACCTCCATGTATAATTAAACACACAACCTCCATCTAATTCATCTTCTTTTTTGTAGAGTTACCTCCTGGCCTGACATAACATATACACAATTTTTTTAACATAGTTGAAATTGAAACATTCAATCTATTTTTTTTTTCAAATGATAATTCAATAAAACAATTTTTGTATATTAATTGCATTTATTTCATTAGATTTCCTAAATTTTGATAGCAATTTCTTGCTTACTCTCCTCGGATTCTTCTTATATCTATGTCTCATTATTTGAGTTCTTGGTAGCTTTCGTTTTGGTAGTGGTGGAGGTGGCCTCCTTTCAAACTACCTCTCTTTATTTTATAAAAAGGGCCCTAAACCCAATGTACATATACTTCATGGATCTGGTGTGAAACTCAACCAGATGACAATTTATTGGAGTCACATTTTCCTCGAGCTTGTAACCTTTCTCTGGGCCTCTCAAGGTCCATGGTATATTCCATAAAACACCCTTTATGTTGTTTTATCGACACCTTCTTTTTGTTACCATAAATTTACTTTCACCTAGGCCTTAAAATTATGTATGTACACCTTTTGTGGTCCCTTCTGGAACCATGTGGTGGTCAAACCCAACTTGAGGTTGGAGGTTTGGCTTCTACTTCCTTTGAAAATATTTATGTTATGTCCCTGATTTTTCTCTCGTACGAGTATCCAAATTGTCCCACCAAAGGTTGAGGTCGGTATTGGTCTCATCCACCTCTACTTGTTTCACTTAAACCGCAGGGCTGACTACATATTTGTTATGTTCAATTTCTTGCACAATTCTCTTACCACTTGGTTAACACTAGCATATAAAGTCACTATGTGGTGCTCATATCTTTACTATGTATTCTTGACTAATAGGAAATTTATGCATATACATATACACATAGTCATATCGATAGTGGGGTTACCAAAGGGATTGACATGCTACTTCCCACACTCAAATTCATATTCCTCTCACCCTCACTAATATTGCTCTAACTCCACACATTTCTCACCCAGAATGGGTTTGAGACTCCACAAACAAAACTACTACAGGATTTTTATATTAATATTTTTTCTAAAACAAACACAGAACACTTTAAGACTTAATGACTAGTTGGCATAGTTTGTGTGTGTTGGAAAGGTATAGGAGGTAAATCACAAATTTAACACACAATACACATGAGTCATGGCCCTTCTATTGATCATACAAAATTGATTGATTAAAATGAACCCGGTGAGGGGTATTTATACTTTTTTGATTGACGACTCGCCTAAAATACCTTGACATGCAACCACACACTAAAATGAGCCATGAATTAACTCGAGTTGACTGACTCCTTAAAATTAGCAATATCTTCATGCAAAATGAATTAGCTATTTTAACACTCCCCCTTAATTACAATCGTTAAATTAAGACATGAATCGTGAAAACTCAAACAGGCATGTTGGTTTGTGTCTCAGCTAAGGTTTCAACACCCAAGTTTCTTTTGCGAAAATCGAACACATATTTTGCTAATGGCTTAGTGAATATATCATCAAATTGATCACTTGATTTACAAGGCCTCAAGTGAAATTTTGCATTTCTCACAAGTTATATAATAAAATTCTATCTAGTATCAGTATGCTCTCCCTTTTGATGAAACACACTATTCTTGGGTAGTGCAACCGTTGAGGTGTTGTCCCAACACATTGTTGTTGATCCTTTTTATTTCTACTTGCATCCATCAAATACTCTTCTTAACCACACTGCTTGACATGTTGTTGATGTTGGTACTACATATTCTGTTTCTGTTGACCAAATTTTCACAATAGGTTACTTATTTGATTCCTATGAAATCGAACCTGAACCAATATAGAACACATAACCATAACTGCTCTTCCTATCATCTAAAATACTTGAAAAATAACTATCTATATATCCAATCAAATCCTAATTTTATATACTTTCATATACTATGACACAATCTCTAGTTCTTATTATGTATATGAGAATTCTTTTCCTACTCTCCAATGTGTGTCTTTTCGAGTCTCCATAAATCTAGAAATCAAGCTCACTCCTTGCTTAAGATATGGTCTTGTAGTTGGGAGATACATGAGGTTGCCAACCAATATATTTAATTGAGTTGGATTGACATATGATCCTTCAACATCCTTGCTTAAATTTGTACCTGTTACAACTGATGTAGGGTCAGGTTTGCAACTCTCCATCGTGAATATTTTCAGCAAATATATAGCATATTTATTTTGGAAAATAAATAATCCTTTTTGAGATTGATCAACTTATATACCAAGAAAACATATCATGAGACCAAGATATTTCATCTCAAATTATTTCACCATGGCTATTTTAAATTCATCCAATTCAAAGTCACTTGTATAATTCATGTCATCAACATATAAGAAAACAATCAAAATTTTTCCATTCTCATTAACATTGTTTTCCAAGGTAGGTTCAATTTTTCTTCTAAAAAATCCATTCTTGATCATGTATCTTTAAATTCTTCTATACCAAGCTCTAGGTGCTTGCTTCAGTCCATAAAGCACTTTCTTTAACCTGCAAACTTTATCTTCCTTACCTTCAACTACATAACCTCGAGGATGTTGCACATACATTTCTTCTTCTAGAATTCTATTTAGGAAGGGTGATTTCACATCCATCCGGTATACTTTCCACTTTTTCAGACTGGATGTGGTTATAATTTCTCTTACAGTATCTAATCTGGCTACTAGAGAAAACATTTATCCAAAATCTATTCCTGGTTGTTGTGAGAATACTTTTTCTACAAGTCTTGCTTTAATTCTATCAATTTAACATTTCTCATTTAATTTTTTCTTGTAAACCCACTTCACACCAATGAGAGTTTTGTCTCTTGGAGAATCAGCCAAATCCCATGTATCATTATTTTAAATAGCTTCAATTTCTTCATCCATGGCTTGCACCCAAAAAAGAAGGTTGGAATGAAAACAATGAAAGATTTGAACTAAAATAAAAATCATCATGAATATGTTTCAAACTTCTCATATTTCTCTTACCATTTCTTGATTCATCACCTAATTGGTTGCTAGGAGAATTCCAATCTCTTGATATTCTTGAAGATCTATGTTGCCTAAAAAATCTTGAAGTCCTTGTTTGTGCATTCTCTTGTGATTCTTGAGGCTCCTTCTCTGCTAAAACCTTTTTCATAAATGGTTTTTGTGCATCAACATTTTTGTCTACAATCCCATTCCATGACTCTTGTTCTTTTAACAAAACATATATGCTAATTATTGTCTTCTTGGTGATAGTGTTATACAATTTTTAAGCTTTTGATTGCTCACTATAACCAGTAAATATGGATTTTTCACTTTTATCATCCAATTTTCCTCTCAACTCCTGAGGCACATGTGCATAATCTACAGATCCAAACACTCTAAGATGAGATACACTACAAGGCATAGCTGAATTTTATTCCTGTAGTACACTGTTCATCACACTATTTGTAGGAGATATTTTTATCACATAAACAAAACATGCAATGAATTCAACCCAACACTCATTAGACAAGTTTCTTCCTTTCAACATGCTCATTTCCATGTTCATGATTTTCATGTTATTCCTCTATGCCACACCATTCTGTTGTGGTGTGTATATAGTTGTAAATTGTATTATGAGTCAATGTTTTTTGCAGTAATCATGAAATTCCTTCGAATTATATTGTCCACCATAATATGAACTTTTACCTTGATCTAAAGATCACTTTGGTTCTCTGCTAAGGCTTTGAATTTTTTTAACTTGACGAAATTTTAGAATTCCTATTCAAGAATTAAACCCAATTATTTATACTATAATCATCAATGAAAGTGAAGAAGTAACAACTTCCACCAATCGACTGTGTCCTCATAGGTGCACACAAGTTCGTATGCACTAGATCAAGAGGTCATTTTTCTCCATATGCAACACCCTTTGGAAAAATATCACAATGTTACTTTCCCAAGATGCAACAATCACAAGTATTATCAAGTTCTTTGATGGGATGTGATCTTGTGATGATGTGTTTCTATTGCAACAGTCTTAAACTAGAAAATTATAAGCATACAAACCAAAATTTCCATAACCAGTAATCATTATAAAATGCAACTGTGAAAGAACTAACTTGATTATTGTAATTCACTATTAGAGGAAAGAGTATGTTCCTCATCATCTACACCTTTTCTATAAACTTATTCCTTGGGGTTTTGTCATATGTAACACCCTCCTGTCCTTTAAATATAATTGTGTATCCTTTCTACACTAATTTACCAACACTTATCAAATTATGTTTGAGACAAGGGATATAATATACCCATGAGAATGTCTTCAGCTCCCCTTGTTTGGTCATAATGTGGACCACCCCTTTTCCATCTACATCCATAGTCTTGTCAGAATAAAATTTTACCTTTGTCTTCATAGATTGATCCAAATTTGCAGCAAAATTCATGTTTCCTATCATGTGGTTACTACAACCACTCTCTAATAGCCACACATTATTAGAAGGTTTGTATATGTTATGGAAAGCTAGGAAAATGGAGTTATTATTCTCCGTAGTGAAATTATCTCTCTAGTTTACTTGAACAACTATTTCTTCCTGCAATCATGAGCACAGTGACCAAATTTATTGCAATAATAACATTCGACCTTTCATTTTTCAAATCTTTGATTATTTTTGAAGCTTCTGTTGTTTCTTCCAATTTCATTTTCATTCTCTTCTCAACCATCTCTCTAACCACCATATATTTCGCCTTGTGCTCTGCCTCTCAATATACTTATACCTCAACCTATGTATCTTGAAATAGATATTTGTATTTTGAAAGCGATTTCTAGAGTGGAATCGTTATTTTTGTCTATGTTGCCTCATGCGATAGAAGTGATCCCATCAAATCATAAACTATCAATGTTTGCAAATACTTGGCTTCTTCTATGGGTGCTACCACAATGTCAAATTTTTGGGACAAATATTTGAGGACCTTCTCAACCAATATTTGATCTTTAATATCTTCACCACAATTTTTTAACCGATTTACAACAGTCATGACCCAATTCATGAATGAATCAGTGTCCTCTGTCTCTTTCATGTGTATACTTTTAGAATATATCCTAGCATTCTTCAGCTTAACAATATAGACTTTGGCCATATCTTTATAGCTTGTCGACAAGGTATCCCATGTTGTGTTTACTGAAGATGTGATCATACTTTTCTGGAAAACTTCCTAGTCCACTCCTTGCTGAATAAGATGCAATGGCTATGCATTATTCTTTTTGTCTTTCTTCCATAGGTCCCTCTCTACATTATTGAGAGCTCGGTATTTTTTTTCATATTTAGGTGATGAAAAACCAAACTGGAGAGGATCCCAAACATCATTTTCCTTCAATGTGATCTCCATATTAATGGCCCACACAGCATAATTCTTCCCTGTAAACAATGGGAGCTAGGGCTGGAAATTTGCAAAAGCCATCTTTCTTCCAAAAACTATTCTTTTATGAAACCATAAAGTTTTCCTTTTTTAGGATTTTCAAAGCCTTTATAAATAATCCATTTATTATAAATCACACACACCATTTAATGTCCCAAAACACTATATGAAAAAATATTAAGGAGCCCTTTTTGAAAACTTCTTATATTTGTTTATATAAAAAGAAACTTTAGAAAATACTTTTGTTAAGCCCTTTTAATAAAACCCTTAAATATATTTTTTATATAAAATATATTTTAAATAATGAACCCCTTTTAGAAAAAATGTATCACGCTTTAACAATCCACATGATAGGTTCAAACTTTAAAAATAAAAACTTTGACTTCGAATTTGTTCACTAAATTTTCATTTTTTCAATATGTCACAAGCCTTGTGAACCCCAGACACAACCAAACTGCGAGAATAACCTAAAATTTGATGGATTTGAAGTTGGATGAAATTTGTGCAGCTTTTGTACTAAAGAAGTGCATATTTCACACCCCCTATGCATTTGTCACTCCTTAAGGGTGTGACAATTTTGCAATGCAAATTTGAAAAGAAAATGTTGGCCTTTTTCACTTGGCCTACTCAGTTGCTATGGAGGCACCACAAATATTGTGATCCTTCCTCAACACTGATACCAATTTGTTGGAAAGGAAGATGAGGTAAAACAAAAATTTAACAAACAATACACAAGAGTTGTGACTCTTCTATTGATCACACAAACTTGATTGATTACAATGAATTTGGTGAGTAGTATTTATGCATTTTCGACTAGCGACCCACCTAGAACACCGTGACATGCAACCACACACAAAATTCGATTATGAATTAACTCCACTTGACTAATTCTCTAAATTAGAAAAATCTTCATGCGAGAGTAATTAGCTATTTTAACTGTGTGCTTTGTGCATTTCCACTTATTTCAATATGCATGAAAACAAGGAACTGAAATGATGAAGAAAATTATTTTGCATACTTCCTATTACCCATAATAGTGGCATATACAAAGGTACAAGAATTCATTAATAAATTCCTCCTGAAAATTCAAGCCCTCCCTTGGCTCTCCTCACCATATAGAGCTTATCTTCTCCTTTAACATCATTCGTCCCAAAAAATGAAGACGTATTTTTTTTTAGAGTGGATCAAAACACTGATCAAGCATAAGTTTTATTAACTTTAAGGGAAATATCTACAAAGTATCTACGATGAACCCCTTGTTAGAGCCTCATGAAGAAAATTATTGCAGGGACCTCTGTCTCATTCTACCTTTTTCTTCCTAACACATATAATTTCATGAAGATAAAAATATATATAGAATTGAAAAGGAATTGGACACCTGTCCCGAACTACTTGCCCCTAAATTGGACATTTTCCAGTTTTTCAAAAATCTACATCAAAATATACTAACAACCGGATAGCCAAGATTCCCACAGAATGAGGAAAATTGGCTCTATTAAAAATTTATCAAAATAAAATGAGAAAATAAGACTCTATCTAAAATCAAAATATCCCTTTTTAGGGCCCTTAAAAAAACTGGTACAACTGGTGTTGATGCTCCTGCATCAAAATCATTGGGTGAACCAAATTTGACTCTTAGTCGATAAGCTAAATCCTCCAGGGTCCCAAGAAAAAGGTTTTTTTCCATTTATAACTTCATTATTCCAGGATCCGAAGTTTGGTTCAACTACATTCCATTTTCCTTGCTAAATGAGACATGTATAGTTAGCTTGTTGCTAGCTTCCCTCTTCTTTCCACAATCCTTGATTTTGTTTTGCAATTTTTTCACCTTTTCCATGTTGTTTTAGTCTTACAAATCATCCAAGTACTGAAATAAGTTGGCCTATTCTCATCATTGTGCCATTCTCGAGGTATCTCTTTCATTAGCATCATGAGTTTGTCAAGCTTCATATCCAATTTTCACCCTTGTTGGTACATGTTGATTCTTCCTTCCTCATCCATAATTCTAGTACTAATCATCTGCACTAATATATTCAATGATTTTTCCTCCATTTCATCATATGAATTCAAATTTCCTTCATCCCTATAATAGTAAATAGAATGAAAACTTCCAAACTACTGCAAAATTTCTATAACTGTTTAATGTCCCATAATTATTTGTTGCAAATGAAATAAAATTTATAAAGAGAAAATAGTCTCATTTCTCTTCTCGAATCCTCCTTCTCTATGTAGTATTCTATGCCTTTTTTCAAAAATCCCAATAGTATTTTCATCATGTTCTTTTCCCAGGAAATTCACAATGGTTGGGTATCATTGTTTGGTAGGTTCTTCCATGCAGCTTCTACAAACTACAGACTCCCCTTCAGTGATATCTATACTCGCATGTATTATTTTAGTCAAAACACCAACTACAACATCCTTTAACCAACTCAATACTTATCAAATTTCTCTATCCTCAACAAGCCAATTTCAATCTCTTTGGAACAAATTTCCCTGCTCTTTATCCACCTAAGTTTTCTACTCAACCTTGGGTACTGTAAAATATGAATATATATAAAATGTATCAATATTAAATACATGAGGCTTTCCATCCTCTTATGATGTCCTCTTCAAAGTTCTTTCTCCTAGTAGTTCTTATGAGACGTGGTTGTATCATCCTCCATTATAAAATATTCCAATTCCCTTCTTTTGTCAATGTCTTGGGAAGATAACATGAAAACTATGTGTCGTTTTTCTCCCCCATTATTATTTAAACTGGAATCTATATTCAATTTATTAGATTAAGAAATTTATGTTATTGACTTAATTTGGAATTTCAATACCTAAATTCCCATCTTTGTCTGAATTCTCTCATTGATTTATCGTCTTCTTATAGTCTTCTCTTTGTCCAAGGGTTGCAAACCCTTGACCCAACTCTTGTCTTCCAACAGTGGTTTATCATGCGGGAACAACATCTTGAAGTCATCTCTCTTTCCCTCGAGGAAATTAATTAATCATACAAGTAAAAAAATATATTTGAAATAAATTTTCAATCTCATCTGCTATCACCAATTATAATTCATCAAATTCTTCTTTCATTTCTCCTAATAGCTCAATTTCTGCATCATGTTCCATGATCTCCTCACTTAAATTGTGTCTAGTATCTATCTCATATAATTATAGAGATGTCCTTCTTGGAACCATATTGTTTCCTTTGTCACTTAAATAAAAACTCATATCATCCATTTATTTTATGATATTTTGTAATAAATTTCTCCCTTCATGGTCTTGATGACTCGCACGTGAAAAAAAAACATATTTTGAAAAATGTGAGGCTTTTAGGCCTCTATAGATGCTTCTACCACCATTTTTTATTCCAGATATTTCCCATAGTTCATGACAGCCTTGGCCAATTTCTTATCTTCATCCTGATCATCACCTTCACTCCATTTCCTAATATATTTTAAGCACAATTATTTTCCCTTAGACTCATCATTCTAATTTTCAATTAAGGAACCATCTAGCAACGATTTGTAGCACTATTTCTCTTCTTTCTTGCAGTTTTTAGAGGCATTCCTTCTGCCTTCTCTTCCTTGTTGGACATCATGTACATGCCCTTATTTTTTATTCACATAAAGTTCGTCCACCTTAAATACAGAAGGCCACCTAGTCACCTCCGGTAGTTTTGTCACCAACTCTCCTCATTGACCTCCTCTAATGTATCACCAACATCCTTAATTGAAACCTCACTTTTTTGTTATTTAATTTTCACACAGTTCGTGAGGCTCTCAGAGAGTCTCTCCTTACCCTCTTCTCTAAGGATGCCACTTCTCACTAGTTCACAAGTGGGAATTTCTACATCCTCAAATCGAGTTGCTCTAAGCTATGCATATTTTATTGAAGGATTCAACTAGTGCTTCAATTCCTTTCATGACCTCTTAGGTATCTTATTCTTGAAACTATTTCTTCTAACAAAGAACATGAATCTCCTCCTGCGGTTCAATATTTGTCTCTGGAATTTTCATTCCAACATCATCTCCACAAATTCGAGCCTCTCTTTTAGCTCAAATATCTCCTTATCAAACTCCTTTTGGATTAATTTCTTATGCATTCCATTCCTCTTGTCATCCTTTCTTCCTCTACTATGAATTCTCTTGGAACCCTAATTATGGCCATGAGTAGCCATATCTTTTCTTCTATTTTTGCGATATTTCACTTTCCCATTGTGAGACGTAAAAAAGACATTATAACAAGCCTTATCCATCGCTTTTTACCTAAACACCTCACCTTCACCTGAATTTTCATGTCCCTTGGTTCCCTATGTTGGAACCTCTCAAGCAGTTCTTGCTCTTCTCTGGCTTTTGCTACATATTTCTCATGTCTTTAGAATTACACTTTTTCTCTTCCTTTGGAAACCATCTCTATCTCCTTCACTCTTCAACCAAAATTGGGTTCTATTCTTCAGTAGCCTCTCTAGATACCAGAGTTATTTTCAAATTGTTCTAAAAAATATGCTAATTATTGAAAACTGCCTCATGTTTGTAGATATGCTATGCGAAATTGTTGATGCATCCATTTCGTAAATTTCTTGCCAATATTTACACAAAATAACATATCAGTTACCTGCTTAGGGTTTCTTCTCAATATCTCTTTATATCTTCACTTAGAAGGGTGCCTTTTATTATTATCCTTCCAACTCATCTCCTTGATATAAATTTATTCCTCTTTACCACTTCCTCTTATGAGCAGTTCTCTTAATGTTTTCTCCCACAGTTATTCCTTTTAAAATTTGGTATTGTGTTCCTCCTCTTGGGAAACTTCCTTTTCCTACCTCTAGTCCCTTTGTCTCACCTCTATATCATGCCTTTATAAAATTATCAACTCATTAGTCACCATTAAAATAAATAGAGAAATTATTACACTTAGTTAATTCCATAACCTTGAGATCCATACTATTTATTCTTAACTCCTTCGAAATTTATGCATAGACCTAAACACAGAGTCATATCAACATTGAGGTTACTAAAGGGAATTAAAATCCAATTCCCACACTCAAATACAAATTCCTCTCACCCTCACTATTTCTTTCACTCCATGCAACGCTCACCCAAATTGGGTTTGAAACTCCCCAAAGAAAATTCATAGAGGCTTTTTATATTAATAATTAGGCTACAATGAACACACAATGCTTCCAAGCTTAATAATTACCTTGTGTAGTTTGTGAGGCTTGTGTATTTCCATTCACTTAAATATGCATTAGAATAGGGAATTATAGTCACGGATAAAATTATTTTGCATACTTCCTATTACTCTGAATAGTGACATATAATGAGGCACCATGATCCACTAACCAATTCCTTCTCAAACTTTGGGCTCTTTCACAATTATCCTCATATTTTTTAGCTTATCTTATCCTTTAACATCATTCAACCCAAAAAATAAATATGTATGAACTTTGACAGTGGATTAAAACATTGATAAAGTGTAACTTTTATTAACTTTAAGGATAATATTTATAGAATATTTACAATCAACTCCTTCTCTGAGCCTCATCAACAACACTATTACATGGACCTCTATCTCATTCTACCATTATCTTCCTAATGCATACAATTTCATGAACATAAATTATCCAGACGATCAAAAATGAATTGCACACTTTTCCCAAAATACCTTCCCCTAAATTGGACATTCGTTAATATTTCAAAACCCTACTACAAATTTCCTAACAACTAGATAATATAGATTCAAATATAAATTTATCAAAATAAAATGAGAAAAATGAATACTATATAAAATTTACATATCCCCTTTTGGGGAATTAAAAAATGGTACAATTGGTGTTGATGCTCCTATATAAAGTTTCATATCTACTTAATTATTTTTAATTCCTATATAAGAACATAGAATATGATAACTTAGATTTAGAGTAGTTTTAGTAATATTAAGATTTAATTTTTAAATATTATAATGGAAGTTGTGTTAGAAATGGGATGCTTTTCCATCTCAAATGAGAAAGGAAAATTGGGCTCTTCCCTATGTAAACTTGTATAGTTGATGAAAAGCATTCACCACATCAAAATTTTTGTGGTAGGAGGCAAGCCACACCATTATATGGATGATAGACTAATTTTGTCACCATGTGGACTCTTTGATTTTGAAAACAACTGCAAAACATCATCTAGCCAACCCATAACTAAAGGTGAAGTTCAACCAAGTCAAAATCCTAGTTCGAAACATAATTTCCAAAACACGGAACATAAACTGAAAATCTATAATTCTAGATGAATAAACCTTAATTTGAGTCTAGACCTATAGTTTAATATATTTTTTTTTCCTCATGTAGATGTCCAATATTTTCATTCTATTAACTAATGCTAAACTTTCCAAGTTAACTAGTTTAGTCTTTTGAACCAATTGCCTATATGCACTAGAACTCAAAGGGTAGTTCAAAAAAATGGATAAGATAACTTTGTAAAGTTACTTCATGTTCTGGTAGCTCTTTCTCATGGAAAAATCCAAAATCCTTTGATTTAGATTTCTCCAACCTAGAATGATACTCCATATTCAAGCTCTTCAAGTTCTATTTCTAACATTGAATCTACTAAAGAATGAAATGCCAAAATATTACGTTTGGAATTGAAGCTAGATTCAATAATCTACATGGTTTTCAAAAAAGTCTTTGGATTTTATAAGATATCTTCATGATTTACTTAAACACTTTTAAATGCTGATGCCTAAGTTTGATTTAGATAAATCAAGTCCCTTGAAGACCATATTAAGAAAACTATTCCAATTGTTCTAGTTTTGAATGCGTAGAATGAAGACATGGCATGTTGCTCGTTTATTAAACCTTTTAAGAAAAATAATCTACATGGTACTTTAATTTATCTATTGGATCTAAAAAAATTGGGTTCATTTCAAAAGGGTAATTTAAACTAAACTTAGTCATGAGAAAACCCAACAAAATTAACATTTGAATTGTCAAGAATTAAAGTGAACAGTAAATAATGTGTTAAATATTTCATTAAAAGATTCATCACTATTCTCTTTAGATTCCTAATAGATTTTAATATTCCATAAGATGTTCAATATAATTTTACACTAAAACACTTCCATCACTTGTTACTATCCTTGTAAAATGGGTTGAAAAATGATGCAGGAGCATTAAGGTAGAGTCAACAATGTGACAAGCTGGTCCCATGTTTTGGCTTGGGAAGAGGACTAGCAGTCCTAATAATTTGAAGACTTTATTTTTAAAGTGTTTTACTTAAATTTAATCTGGGCAAAACCATTGCAATATGTAGGTTAAAATAACAATTAAATTAGGATTAGTTAAGAATTTAGCTCAATAAATTGTTCTGAAACTGAATGACAGTTTCTCAACCATATGGGGATTTTGGAAAGAGATAAAGCCAGAACAAATCCACCATTGTGGGGTTCTACCGTCCATAGAGAAAAAAAAGATAATGAGATGGAAATATGTGTGAAAGAGCGTTGAACAAAGAGTAGGAATAAATGTAAAAAACCAGCCATCCTAGGGCTTATTTTTGTGTATTTTTCATTTATAAATTAATTCCAAGTATTTTGGATTTTGATTAGGCTTTCTGTTTTAACCTGTTTTTTTTATTTCCCTATCTAAATCAAGTATTTCATTTATGTTTCATTATATATGCATATTGTTTCTGTTAATGAATAGACATACTGAGAGAGAAGACAAATTTTCTGTGAATTTCGTGTAGACAAATTTATGGTAGAGACCGAGGGATGAGATATGAAGAACAAGCTTAGGAGGGATCCATGCATCTACAGGCTGAGTAAATCTCAGGGGAGATATTGTTGAATAATTCTGAACAAACTCAGAAGGATAATAGATGAGTTAAGTAGAGGAGAATAGGATTGTAATGTGGTGGCAGTTGAAAGAGGAGCAGTCGACTAAAGAACAAGCATGCACATAGAAGAAATATAAGAGAGGAATTGACGATGATGATGGAATCGCAAAGCCGAGGGTATAATATTTCACAGTAGAGATTAGATCAGGAAGAAGAGGTGAGGAAGAGCCGAGAAGGTCGAGCGAATGGCTGCAATTAAGTCGCAGATCCGAGGGTGGAATATGGACGGTCGTGATGCATTCAAAAGTCAAGAAATATAAGATGTAATGAGTTGGAAAAGATAGATTTGGACCATTGGATCATGCAACAGAGAAACGACAGACGGTGAGTCGTGTTTTTACACTTCACAAATAATATTGAATACCATTCATAATTCGCAAGGAAAGTTGTTTGTGGTGTGATGCGGTAAGATATGAAGGATGTGACGTCACAAGGGGGAAGGCCACATGTCAGCCTAGCGCACAAGTGCACATCGCATGTTACAAGGTTTAACTCTTATCGTTATAAACTTAAGGTTGTAGGCAACTGTTTTGCAATGAGACGAAGACCGTTGGATCCAGAGAAGATTGGCAGTAGGGATTGCGTCACAGCTTTGCATCAGTAGAATCAAAAGGTTTTTGTTAAGGTTTTTTGGTAAACCTGTGAAAATGCGAAGAGCTATGATTGGCTAACATGTTATGATTTGAGGTTATATGGGTGATTTATTATAAAGTGAAGCACTCTTGAGTTTCCAATGTATGTATGTTAATAACCTATGTGTAAAGAAATATTTTGTGATCATTTTGCCTATGTATGTTAATAAATACTAATTTATGATTCGACATATATGAGGAGTTTATGTGGGTCCTAACCCACAACTAAATAGATTATTTGTAAAATACAGTTACGGTTGTATCAATTGGTATCAGAGAAAACAAGATCTGAGAGACGGTGTGAAGGAATTTGAACTAGGAAAAGTTGAGAAAGATTTCTCATTGATTTTAAACGAGTGAACCTTAAGAGGTAAGACTGTGGACTGAAGGGTTATGAAAAATGATAAGAGCTACAACAATATGGATAAAGTAATAGCACATACAATAACTAGCAAAGGGAGTGAAAACATCTTAGCAAGAAGATTAGACCCTTTAAGGGCAGTGGTGAAGGAAGCTAGCAAGGGTTTGTAGGAGGAAAAAGAAATGTTGTCAAAAAATAATATTTCAATTGAGGTTGAAATATAAGAGGACAATAGGTTTCTCAAGTGCAGATGAGTTGTGAGGGCGAGCCTAGAAGGAGCAAAGAGGAGTGCTCAAGGTGGGTTCTAGATTGAGGACCCATACTTTTCAAAAGACAAAGCATAGATAAAGTTTGGTGAGGTAAGTTGTGGCAGGAGGAACTGTTATTTTAAGGTATAGTACAGCTCATAGAGGGTGAAAGAACTCAAGAAGATGAATATTGGAACTCATAGCATAAGTTCAGGAGGAAACTACAAAGTGAATAAGGAAGATGCCAAGACAAATGGAAAATGGAAGCAGATGATTGATGAAGAATATAAGAGAGAAATAGCTAAGATTGGAACCCATGTTGATATATTAATGGATTTGCTACAGAGGAGTGATGAAGACCAGACGTGTGGATGGATTGTGAGGAAGAAATTGAAATGCCGTGGGCTAAAAATCAAGAGGGAGCATAGGTTGAATGGTAAAGAAGAATAAGAATTACTCAGAGCACTAGAGTATGAAAGGAAAGTTCTTGCATATGAACTGGAACATGGATTATTTTTGGAAGAAAATGATTATAATACTAATAGGAGGCCTATTGAAGAAATTGCAGGTATGGACGATGAAGGACAACCATTAGGAATTTTCATGGAATATGGAGGGCTGCATGAATATGCAGTTTTCATAACATGTTCTGAAGAAATGAAGTTCCCAGAAGCGATGGTCATTGACGGTTATCTTAAAGGTTCAAGGAGGAGTCAAAATCGAAAGAAAAAAATCAGCAGAGATGCCAGTAAAAGACTAAGCATGGAAAAGCTTGGTGTGGTATATACAAACATGTTGGTGGAGTCAGGTTGTATAGATGGATTGTTTGTAGTTAATGATGAAAAAATAGGAGTTCATAAAGGAAATAATACTACGGCTACTGATAGTCATAATAAAGTTTCTAAGGGAGATTATGAAATATCAAGTAAGAATAAACTTGATAGAGAATTAGCTAAGATAAAATTTCAGCTAGAATTTTCAAGATAATACATACGGGGGAATATGGAACACCAAAGGTATGGTTGGGTTTTGAAGAAGAAAAGAATAAAGTGGTTTCAGTTGCAGAGCAGGCTGAGATCTAACACAACAATTTAGCTAGAAGAAGAACTTAGAGGAGCTGAGTTACAACATAGGATGTGTGCTGAGGAAGAGGTTTACTTATGTGAACCTGAGATAGGGCCTATTATTGGTGATAGTAGTAATGAGGATGAAGACATGAGACCCACTGATGGTTTCATGGATCCCTGGAAGGATGAGAACCAATGGAAAGAGATGATGTTTTAGACAACAATAGAGGCTATGGATCCTTATGGTTTTGAAACAAATGATTTTTTTTATGTTTCCAAGTGAGATAGGTAAAGAAAGACAATTTGATGATGTTGTAATAAAGGGTGAAGGGAGAGGAAAGAATCTGAATTATGATCAAGAACAAAATGAGACAATTTTGTCTCATGTCCATGCACATGCATATCTAAGTGAAAGAAATGATTTTCAACCTACTGTGAAAGATAAAAACAAGGAGGACGTGGCTTATGATGATGGCCAAGAACAGAAAGAGGAAAAATATGATATCAAGCATTCATATGTTATGCTTGAGAAAGCTGAAAAGAAGACCCGTGAAAACTTTCTGAGTCTTGAAAGAGACTTAAAACAACAAGAGAATGATTGGGTGATTGAGTCATCAAATAATACCACTGGGTCTTATGAGTTTAATGCTGACAATTTGAATGTTCTTGTAGGTTATGTAGAAGACAATCCATCTCTTGGAATTGTCTCAAGTAAAGCTAAAGTATATCTGGCAAAGCACAATGAAGAAGAAAATTGTCAAGCAAGGTATGATGAAGGGTGTCTTTTTTAGGAAGACCAAGTTGATTTTTTGCAGCAGAATGAATTCATAAGTTCCTTATTTAATAACGGGATTAAATTTAATGGAGATGAAGTAGTAATGCGTCATGAGATGAAACCTGTTCTTGATAAGGACAAAGAGGAATTGGATTTCTTAAATAGCCAAAGGAAGATTGTTAGATGGACATTTAGGACTGTCATAGAAATAGAGAATCATAATCTTATTTTGGTTAAAGATGAAGAAGCAATGTGAAAAAGAAGTTTATTTAGTAACAAGGAATAAGAAAGCCATAAAGATGAAGGTGAGGAAATTATGTCTCAAGCTAAAGGAAATTCATTCCTAGAAGTGGAAAAGACTGAATTGACTATTAGTACTAGTCACAAAGCAGAAGGACAACAATGGATTATTTTCAAGGAAGAGGAAGAGAGTTATGTTGAAACCATAATACATCATACTGAAGAGGTACTTGAAGGGAATCAAGTAATTAGTGAATGGTTGAGTTGCTTGCTGAAATCATTTGAGCGAGAGAAAAAGATTGCAGACAATAAGATGGGACTTTTTGAAACTGTATTTGAAACAAACATAGATACTAGTTTCCAAAACTTAATTATGTTAACTAGTATACATGAAATAATGAATAAATATATTACTGCAGTTATAGAATTAGAAATAAATTTACCTTTTTAAAATAAATTTGCAAACAAGGAAAATAAGAGGGATGTTGCAAAGGGAAATATCTTGAGAGATATTGAGGAAGTTTAGGTGGCAACAATGTCTGGAGTAATATTTATAGCAACATTTGGGACAAAGTGTAGTAGAATGTGTTGGCAGATGACTGGAAATAATATTAGATTACAACATAATATTGAATTGCAAGAAACCATAGATGAACTATGGGAATTAATGCAAGTACCTAAGAAGAGTTACAACAAAATTAACAAAGCAGTCCACTATGAAATTGTTTGGAAAGTGAGGAAAATTGAAGATAGAGGTAGTGGATCACTACACTACAAAGTGTGGAAACCTGGAAGATTAAATATAAGGAATGGTGAAGAAAATGCAACTTATGGACAACAGTAAAATAGAGTTTTGGATCCTAGAAGATTCAAGAAGTGAAGACACATTACCAGGAGGTCATGAATTATTTTACCTTGAGAGTCTGATGCAGGAGCATTACGATAGAGTCAGCAATGTGACAATTTGGTCACATGTTGTGGCTTGGGAAGAGGACTAGAAGTCCTAATAATTTGATGAATTTATATTTAAAGTATTTTTCTTAAAGTTAGTTTGGGCTAACACAACCATTGTAACCTATAGGTTAAAAGAATAGTTAAATTAGGATTAGTTAAGAATTTAGTTGAATAAACTGTTCTGAAACTGAATGGTTGTTTCTCAACCATATGGGGATTTTGGGAAGACATAAAGCCAAACCAAAACCACCATTGTGAGGTTCTGCCATCCATAGCGAAAAAAGAGAGAATGAGAGGGAAATAGGTGTGAAAGAGGGTTGAATAGAGAGTAGGAATAAATGTAAAAAATCAGCCATCCTAGGGCTTGGTTCTGTGTATTTTTAATTGATAAATTAATTCCAACTGTTTTGGATTTTGGTTGGGCTCTCTGTTTTAACCTGTTTTTTTATTTCCCTTTAAAAATCAATTATTGAATTTATGTGTCATTATATATGCATATTTTTTTTGTTAATGAATAGATAGACTGAGTGATAAGACAAAGTTTTTGTGAATTTCGTGTAGAGAAAGTTATGGCAGAGAACGAGAGATGAGAGATCAATAACAAGATCAGCAGGGATCCACATATCTACAGGCTGAGTAAATCTCATGGGAGATAGCATTGAATATTTCTGAACAAACTCGGAAGGATAGCAGAGGAGTCAAGGAGAGGATAACAGGATTGCAGTGTGGTGGTAGTTGAAAGAGGAGTAGTCGAATAAAGAACAAGAATAAACTGAGAAGAACAATAAGAGAGGAATTGATGGTGAGGATGGAAACGTAGAGCTAAGGGTATAAGATTTGACGACAAAGGTAAGAGCAGGCATAAGAGCCGAGAAAGAGCCGAGAAGGTCGAGTGGACAGTTGTGATTAAGCCACAGATTCAAGGATGAAAGATGGATGGTCAGGATGCATTCAAAATTCAAACAATATAATATGTAATGAGTTGGCAGAGATAGATGTGGACCATTGGATAGTGCAGCAGATGAATGGTGGATGGTGAGTTACATTTTTCCACTTCACAAATAATATTGAATATCATTAAGAGTTTGCAAGGAAAGTTGTTTACGGTGTGATGCGGTAAGATATGAAGGATGCTAAGTGACGAGGGGGAAGGCCACATGTCAGCATGGCGCACAAGTGCACATCCCATGTTACAAGATTTAACTCTTATAATTATATCTTGAAGGTTGCGAGCAAGTGTTTTTTGATGAGACAAAGATAATTGGATCCGACGAAGATCGACGGTACGAATTATGTCACAACATCGAATTGGCGGAATCACAAGGTTTCTGTTAAGTTTTTTTGCTAAACTTGCAAAAATAAGAAGAGATGTGATTGGGTGACATGCTGTGGGATCTGTGAATCCTGTTCCACATATATAAAGGTAATATTTTGAAGTTATATGGATGATTTATTATAAAGTGAAGCATTGTTGAATTTCGAACGTATGTATGTTAATAACCTCTCTGTAAAGAAATCTACTGTGATCGTTTCACGTATGTACGTTAATAAATATGAATTTATGATCCGCTTTGTATAAGGAGTTTATGTCAGTCCTAACCCACAAATCCACATATTATTTGTAAATTTCAGTTACGACTGCATCAAAAAAACTAGGATGAATGAAAATTCAAAGAAGACAAGTGAGTAGAAAAGGAACTGATTACTCTAAAGTTAATCTTGATGTTAGATAATAAACATGAATATTAATACAAAGAAACCATTAGCTTCAATAAACCAGTATATATCATATTAATCATAGGCTTAGCATATGTCTAGAGGGATCAAAATTTTTGAGATGAATAGTTATAATGAAACATTTGAAAAAATATTAAATGCATAAATGGATTTAATGATGAACCCTTGACTAAACTAAGAGGAGGGGCGGTGGGGGGGTTGGGTGGGCACGAATAAATTTAGTCCATGCATAGACATTAAAATTCCTTTCCTTAAACTCATCATCTTAAAAAATTACATGAGTAGTTTAACATCAATTATCAACAAACTGAATGTGTGAAAAAAAAGTAATAAGTAGACCAATACAACACATCAACACATAATAACGATGCATATGGACACCATATATAATTATAAAGACATCAGGAAGAAAAACAATATTTTATTATTATTGTGATGCAAAGGCAACCTCCTACTCCTTATTGCATCTCATTTTCTGTAGGCTCCAACCTATAGGAGGCTGCTACCTCAAATTTCTGCAAGCTACAACATGCAAGGAAGCTCCAACTCCCATGTGTTTTCCTTAGGCTATGACCCACAAGAGGCTCCTACCTCAACCAAATCCAACTGAACATTTTATCAAGAAAAAACTTGAGAGTAGACCACAATCCCATCACATAACATGAAAACAATACGTTGATTTACCTAGCCATTAACTCTACATGCATCCATCATTACTTTTGCCTCTTCTCCCTTTAAATATTCTTCACATCAGCTCTATATGTGGATAGTATCTCAATCAGATCACTCACATTCTCCAACTATCTAACCTTATTATGAACTCCAAAATGACATCTTTTATAGAGATAGTTTTATGGCTCTTTGTATTCCACACAGGAATATGAAGAGAATAGGCTTGACTCTTTGCCTTCCACTCATTTTTTTATAGACACTTCATACCTTGAATATTATTCCAAAAAATACATAAATAATCCAATATTAATTTAAGCCATATGTAATGATTGAATGGATCAAATTAATGCCAACATGAAATAACAATGTATATCATTAATGTATTACAAAAATTCAACTTAATGCATCTTTGTATTTTCCTTGGAGTCTTTCCATTTCCTTAGAGACTTGTCTTTGCATCACAACCATTTAGATTAATCAAAAATTTCACATTATTACATTTTCTTCAATGTTATAGTTTCAGTTCACTTTTGTCTTCTTTTCCTTGTTGTTTTTTATACCTTTGTTGATCCTGATCTTCTCCTTTGCCATCAATGACAATATTTACAACTTCCCCCCCATTTTTCATTGATAGCAACATATTTTTCCTCCCCCTTTCATTATGAGAAGTGTCCCTTCCTCTAATTACCTCCCCCTTTGACATCAATGGAAAGGGGTTTCTTCAAAACCTTCATGGTTTTCTTTGCATCGAAACTTCAATTTCTGTAGATAAAAATGTATAGAGCTCAAGCTCTCACACCTCCTCAATGCATTATTTACATCTTGGTAAAAATAACTTGTAGAATTAAATAACACGTTGGACCTTGAGAAGCAGAAGAATGTACAACATGTTTCACTTTTTCTTTGAGATTGATCCTATAACTCAAGGAAGAATTATATCAAATTCTAGGAACATTGAAGAATCTTCTGAATGGTACAATACAACAAATATAATATAGGATCTTTGAATCCAGTTCATGAACAGTTCATATAGATTGAAAGAAAGGTTCAAGGGATATTGGAACAGAACATGTTTGACCAAAATGTCTGGTATAGCATGCACAAAATAATCGCATAGGATAAGTTTCTCTATCACAATGGTGAAAACTGCTCCATGACTCTATGTTTTTAAGAAATGAATAATTTATTTCATGCTCTCCAACCTATGAAAGACATGGAGTTATGCTAGGGAAGAAAGCCCTAATTTGTAAGAGCATGTCTAAATAGATAAAATGAAAATGCTTCTCTTGCAAATACTATTTGTGTACAACAATGCTCTTGAACATTTAAATTGCATTGAAAAATTTCTTTTTTAGTGTATTATGGCTTGAATAGGAATTAAAAATAACTTCGATATATTATGTAAAGGCATTGAATAGTCCTTGCTAGGTCACAACACCCTAACACGTTGAACAAAGAAACAAATTTTGATTCTGAGAATTTTGCATTAGCATTGTACAAACCACTGAATGTTGAACACCACGCTTCAAACCATTCAACATTGTCCATTCAAATTACTAAATGTTGTCCATAAAAACAAACCCTGTCTATTCAAACCACTAAATGTTTTCATGCATTAATAAATAAAAATTTTCTTCTTCTGATATGTTCAACGTTTCTCCAATGAAAAAATACTGCCATGTATTAGGGCATGAAACCCTAAACATCAATGTTTCTCCACGAAAATAGTTTCTCCACACTGCATCAAATAGAACACTGCTCTAGGAAAAAACAAAACATTGATCCTATGTTGCTGCACACAACACCAAATAGAACGCTTCTCAAAAAAATATTGTCTAAAATGTTGTGTGGAAAAAACAGTAAACGAGAAAGGAATAGGAAAAATAACTGAATTAGAAACTGAAGGATAAAACTCTTGGATACTTTTATTAATCAAATGATTCTTTGTACTTTACAAGCCTCTCGGGCCATCTTATTTAACCTAGACATATTTCATTATTCCAACTACATCTCGTTATTCCAACTGCATCTCGTTATTAAAACTACATTTCATTATTCCAACTACATAGGTAATAAGTAAATTTACATTTTGTTGTCATATTTTTAACAAACTCCACCTTGACAACAATTTTCCTAATCTCTTGCCCATGCCCATTTATCATCTTTTTTGCAAGCCGAGAGAAGCAATACACCATCTCAGCTTCTCTACTGAAACTAGCTTTGTGAATATATCTGCATGATTTTCCTATGTGCAGACCTTCTTGAGAACTACTTTTCCGCCTTCGATTACATGTCTCACAAAACTATACCTTACATCGATGTGTTTGGTCTTGCTATGATAGGCTGGATTTGTAGCCAAATGAATAGTGCTTTGACTGTCACAAAACACATTCACTTTCTCCTGCGTCCTTCCAATCTCATCAAGCAGACCTTTTAACCAGATTGCCTCTTTACAGGCATCTCAAGCAGCTATATACTCTGCTTCAGTGGTGGACAAAGCAAATGTCTCTTGAACCTTCCACATCTAGCTGATTACTCCACCTACAAGAATAAAAATGTAACCTATAGTAGATTTTTTCTCACTTTTATCAAACTCATTGTGTATGCAAAAAGTTAATAAATTTCATTGCCTACACGCTCTAATATTTTAGTAGCATGGGGCCTCATAACTTTGACCACATACATTACCTTCTTCTACGAGCTACCCTATTGTCTTTATGAGGAAAAAATAACTGGTCAAATCTATATGTTTAGATTTTAAGTTTGTCCAACCTGAGTAGAATAGTTAGTTTTCATCAACTACCTGTACTCTAGAACCCTAAACTATTATGCATTCTAAAATTTGAGAAAATATTATGGTACACATACTTTAAAGTATCCAATATTCCAAGAGTCATCCAAGAAGCTTCTCATGAGTTTACTTGTAAAGGAATTTGAAATGAAAATATGTGTCCTCCACATGTCAGATACCATTTTTGCATAAATTTACACCTTCAAATCCATGTGGTGATAGTAATGCTAAGTTTGGTTCATATCCATAGAAAGTGTCCACCTTTACAGGTTTAGACATGCACATATTAGATTAGATAAAAAAACTAAAATTTTGAGTTTTAAATGCACCTTTTGTTGTGGAAATGCACAATTTTTTATTTATTTTTATAAATAAAGTCACACATTGGAAATGTTCACCACAATCAAATCCAGGCATGTCATTTTAAAAAGAAAAACTCAGTTAAGATCAGTTTTCATTATGGATTCATTTTTAATGGAAATGAAAAAATTATCTGAAATTCTCTCATGATAAAACCTTTTTGCGTGGCAGTTTTGTATAGCTTGGAGTGAATTTTGTGTCAAGGTTGGTAGTTTTTGTGTTATCAGGGCATATTTCAAATTCAGTTAGAATCAAAAGTCACATAATTTACTTTTCAAATTACTGTTTCCCATTAAATAGTATGAGTTAGGTATTAAAACCCACATTTGATCCTAACTATAGCTAAGATAAAAAATCTTGATTATTAACCTATTGGTTTACCTTTGATGCAAGTACCTACTCTAGAAGTAGACAAATTTTGGATCTTTTGTTCTTCCAATAGATCCACAGGACAAAGAAATATGGGGAGATAGTGAGCATCAAATTGCATATGTCTCAGAGACCATTGTAATTCACAAAGATATAGTGAAAATTCATGACGATAAATTGTGGATAGTCTTCTCTTGTGGATACATCAAACAATGGGCTGCAATGTATCCTCAAGATATAGATGCAATGTTTTATGCTCATTATGTGAATGAATTTTTTGCCTTGGCTCCTCTCCTTGAAAAATTATTATTAGTTGTAGGAAAGAAATCATTCATTGTATCAAGAGGCTCATTATGTCCATGTGAAGAGGTTACTTTGGCTTTACAATGGCCAAAATAAGTTTTCCATAAGAGATGCTTCAAAATATTTTTATTGCACTAGTGCAATTTTTTATGGAATGGATCTTTGAAAATAATCCTGTCAAGTTGTCATTTTTTTCGCTTGACCTATAATTACCCATTTATTTCATTTTGGCATCTGATTGAGCTCAAGGTATTTTGTGTTTAGGTTGGAATTTACAAGAAATCAAGCTTTGGGTTTGAACTGGCTTAGGTTTGATTTGCATCGAATTGAATAGTGAGATAAAATTGGGAAGATGAATTTGCTTTTAATCAGAATATTAATCCTCTTTATTTGGTTTGAAACTTCCCTTGAATCAAGCTCCACATTAGGATTAGTTCGGCTAGGGACTGGAAATAAGATGTGAAGTAAAGTGATTGAGCTGAGACCAGGGTGCTCTGAGTTTGTGTTTGTTTTGTTTCGGGTCCTAAAAGATCTTACATGAGCTATATTTTCTCAGATAAGGTTATCACTCATCTTCTAGCTCAAACAAGTCAGGTTATCATTTATCTCAGCTAGAAGGGCTGGTTATACCTTACCTGGTGTTATCACTTAGAGAAATGAAGCATCATTTGACAAATTCATATAGGTTCATGTGTCAAAGGTATGGTTGTAGGGTTAACTTTTATTTAATTCATCAAGGAAAATTTTAAATTTTTCTTATTTAACCTTACCCTAAGGTATAAACCAACTCACTTCCAAATCCCCCCATGTCACATCACTCATAATTTCCTGACAGTTTTCAATTTCCAAGGTTTTAGTACCGATATGGTTGTTTTAGCCAAGAAACCACAATTTCATAGCTAAATACACTGAGAAATGCCACTTTTTGCTATGAAACCACTGATACTTTCATAGTGAAAACACCGATATTTACAGTAAACATGCTACAAAAGTGTGATTTCCGATATGTCATGTCAAATTAGTTGTTAGGTGTCAGAAAATCATTTGGAGTGGGTAAGTTAGATACCATTCGAGTTAGTTAGGGTAAAAATTAGGGTACATGGTTAGGTCTGAAGTCATCATCACCATTTTTGGCATCTTTGAGCCATCATTGTGTTATGAGTGGGCATCAAACTTCAAAATATTTCCAAATTAAGTCATTTCTCATTCTTCATTCCTTCTTTGCATGATTTTGAGCTCTGGAGAGATATTGAATTGAGCCAAAGATGTGGTTGGTGTTTTCAAAGGTTTACAAATATCACTAATCAAGCGAGGAAAAAAAATATCAAGTGAGCCAAAGAAGACACTAAAGAAGCTATCAAACCAAAAATAAAGACAAATAAGGGTGGCCAATGTCTAAGATACGAGCCACCAGATATGCATCTGATCAATGAAGACCCAATAGTTGTTGAAGTGTTCAGAAGGATAGGATGCTTACAGTTTTGTGAAAGATTACAAGGCTGCCATGTACAGGTTTCCAAAGAATTTGCTTTAAACTTCAGTGGAACAACTACCAAAGTGGGGATGCTGAAGCTTTCCATTACACCAGAGGTCATTGCAGCAGAAATAAGGATTCCAAGGGGACAAGAGAAGTGGTTTGAATGGTTCAAATTCAACATGGAGTAGTGCAAAGAATTTTTTAAGCCAAAAGCAGTGAAATGGACCTTACTAATGGCATCCCAAGAAGCTACATGAAGGATAGCTACTCAAATTTGATGCTCATCATCCAAAAATATTTCACTTGTGAAAGGATATACCATAAAGTCTACTCTCACCATTTCAAGATTCTCCTATACTTTACTGGTAAGATATCTCTTGATCTGCCTTTTTATTTACATAGAAGTTTATCAAAAATGGCATATAAAGTTCAAGAAAAATTTGAAGGGAGTGAGACTTCATTGTTTCATCATGGTTTAATTAAATTACTAGTTTTAGATGAGCTCTAGAGACTAGGCAGAGACTGGTCTTCATTTTTTTTTGTTAGTGGGTTTGAGTTCGATACTCTTACTTCTACAAGAACTCCTAAAACTAGGAGTATCCCATCACCCTTAGTGGTAGAAAAAAGTAAACCAGTGGTAGAAAAACCAAGTGAACCAGCAAGAGAAAAACCAAGTGAATGAGACATGATGGAAACAGAGAAATTGCAGAGTTTTGATACACCTATTGTCCCACCTGCAAAAAAAAAATCAAAAGTGGTCAAACCTGCAAAACAAAAGAAATCTCTGAGTAAACAAGGCAATAAAAGGATAACAAGGAGTCAAACAGTGGCTTTAGAAGACAAAACAATGGTTGTAGAAGATAGAACAGTATCTAAAGGAAATTTAGAAGATATATTACATGCCATCGATATTGAAGAGACTCCTATAGTTCAGGCTTAGGATATAGAGAAAGGTGGACAGAAACTAAAGAAAGAAAAATATTCAAAGAAACTAGAATTTGAAGGAGAATATGAAGGTTTTATGTTTTAGGCAAGAAATACCATGACAAGGCATGCGAAAATAATTTTGGAGAGCAACAAAGAAGTTCATCCAGCTACTGATATTGTCAAGCCACCACAAGACATCATTGATCTTTCATCACCTACAGAGAAAGATTCAGTTAGCAAGTCAAAGAAAGGAAAGGAGAAAGTAATGGAAAAAACAGAGTTTGAACTCATTGAAGAATAGTTGAATTTGGCTAATCATGAAAAAAAAATTATGAAGAAATAAGCAAGAAAACATAATGTGCAGAAGGTTCAGGTTTAAAAGATGAAAGATATTTGGGAAGAGCAAGTTGACAGTGTTTCCAAGACCTTAGATAATACACATAAATTTATCAACTGGACTATGCCATTGAGGAAAGAGGTGAAACATGTCAAGAAAATGAACTTTCATTTGAAATCTACAAACAGAAATTTTAAGGATCAGGTTAAATACCTCCAGGAACAACTTGAACTAATCCATGCGGAGTTGGGTAAAAAGGACCTTAAAATGACAGTAGTTGAGGAGCCAATTGCTCAACTCATCATCAATGAGAAAGAAACACCTAAAGAATCATAGTGTGAGCTGGTTATTGATTTTAAAGGTTAATGGAAGCTGGAAACAAGGTTTTAACAGTTGGAATACACATTTTTTAAGCTAGACAAAAATCTAGAAATTTCATTGTTTTCAACAGTTTCGTAGCGTTCCTAGGCTTGAAGACTAGGAAAATGCTACAAAACTATTTTCGTAGTTATTTTTTATTTCTGAACCATTTTAAGAAGCTTCTAAAGGGTGAAAATTATATGGTATAGGTGCCTAAGGATGATGAAGACAATGCCAAAGGAAAGAGACAAAAATATTGATGCAAAAAGGCATTTTTGTATCGCTACGAAATATGCTACGAAACTGTCATACTTTTGTAGCGTACTATTTTGAAGCTTTATGAGAATTTTTTTGTGAAATTATGGATATGTGGACACTTTAAAAGGTTAAATGGATCTTTCCAGTAGTCATCCAACACTAAAAGACCACGATATGAAGAAAATTCATCATCCAAGTCATGTGTTGAAGATAAGGACCAGTTTTCGTAAAAAGAAACGTATGTTTCCAGTTCTAGAGGAGGTAAATTAACATGTCATGTAGTGATGAGTCCCATCACACCCTATTCAAACATGTGAAGGAAAAGTTGTCAAATATGTAACTGATATTAGGAGATAAGGTAGTTGATGTAATAATGAAAAGTTTGAGTCCTATTAGGAAAAGGACTGTCAAATAGAATAGTTGTCATTTTCTCATAAATTTAGATGTTTTCTTGTTATGCAAGGTGTCATTAGCAAAATTTCAATGAATCTAGCCATGAGGTAGATAATCTCATGATGTAGCAAGTATATTAAGGGGAAAATATTCGAATTTGTATGGGTTGGAGACTTTTTGGCAAAAATGTAGCTTTATGTAATTGATTGTTTCAGTAATACAACAAACTTGTTTCTTGACCAACCTAAGATTCTGATTGATTTTTTAGTGTTTATCTGATCTATATTTTTCTATGTGTATTATTTGTAGTGGTTTTCATCTTTAATACTCAGAATTCATTCATGTAATGCTCTGGCTTCATTTATAGATGAATTGACTGTGTTATTTCCTGTTTCATGAGTGCTTATCTTTGCTAAAAACTCTTGCCTACCTCAACTTCCATGTCAAGTGAAATTACTTCTAAATTATTGCTTTGTTGACTCCATAAGCCCAATGCTTGCAGGATGATGTTCTTTTCAACCTACACTTATCACAAACAAGTCATTTTTCAAGTATATTTAGTAATCTAGTTTATCCTTATCAAATATCATTAACATTTTTGAGAGAGCCCTCTCAGATTGAAGAGGCTAAGCTTCAGTCACAGGTTGGTTTGAAACAATTACATAAATTTTTCTGGTTAGCAGCCAATCAGGTGAAATTTTGTGATAAAATTTTGGTGCATCTTCCCGGAGCCTGAATATTATACTTTCCCAAAATTTTGAAACTAAACTTCTTAATGTTGCAGGAGCTCAGGAAGTTGTTGGATGTTGCATCTACCTTGGTGACTCCATTGAAAATTCATATGATCAAAGGTGGCTTCGAGAAGGAGATACACAAGGAGTAATCCTAACCCAGATTCACCTACCATTGTAGACAATCCAAACACCATCTCCAGAGGTAGTCAAGGCATTTCTGCAATATCAGGTACTCCATTACATACAAAATCCTTTCCCTTTAAAGTTTTAAGAAGTCCTAAAGATAAAATTTTTGATGATAAAATTCAGGAAGTCTTGTTTAGGTCTGAAAGTGAAAAAGAAATAACTAAAATTTTCTTAGACCTACATAAGAGAGGTATTGATACCTCAGCCTTAGTGACACAAAAATATAAAGAGGAGTTTTGGGAAGTATTCACTTCAGAGTTGCTGTTAGAAAGAGAATATCTGGATAGGTTGAAGGAGCTTGACCCTTTTGAAATTTTGTTAAGAAGCAAAATTGGTTTTCCTCTCCCTGATTGGAGTTCAATTCTCAGTGGACAAAAAATACCAAACAACCCTCCTCCTAACAGTTCCTCTTCCTCTATTACTGTTGTACCTAAAAATACCATAGTCCAATTCATCATGGCAGGAAATGTACCTCCTCCACCTACTATACCTACTAGGTATGCCCCTCTTACCCTTCCAGCTATTCTTAATTCCCTTCCTAGAAAATATTCTGCTATAATAAAAATTTGGGGAAGTGATGAAGAGATTACAACTGAAGAACATGTAGAACAGTTAAATGACTTTATATACATGGAGGAGGTTGACCATGAGGATGTCAAGATGGGATTGTTTTCTCAAAGCTTTACTGGTGAAGTTAGGAAGTATTTCAAAGCCCTTACTCCTGGAAGCCTACATAATTGGAATGAATTTGAAGATAGCTTCTTGAGGAAGTGGGGAAATAGAAACAACCCTGTACAAGCCCTCACTGAGTATAATATTTTGAAGAGAGTTTTTGATGAAACTGTTCAAAACTTTTCAAAGATATTTAATAAAGTGTATGACTCAATCCCTGCCCATCTCAAGCCTCCTCCAGGAGCAGCTCAGCTGAGATATGCTGAAGGTTTTGATTATGAATTTTCTATATTCCTGAGAGAGAGATAATCCCCTTCACTTGCTTAAATGCATAATGGTGTAGTGAAGGTGGTGGTTAACACGATAGCAACAAGAAATACCAAGATGGGTAAGACTAAGTTGAAAGAAGAAGATAAGCCTTCTACCTCTGATGACAAATTTGATTCCATGATGAATAAAATGGAACTGATGGATAGGCTTGGCCTTGGGAATACCTCTTCTCCTCCTGCACAATAGGAGCCTCAGTTTAGAAATCCTCAATTCAAAAGACCTCAAAACTAGCAAAGGCCAAGAGAAAACAAAAATCAGCCACCTGACCCTGAAGTAAGGCCTCATTTTCAGAAAAACTTAGTTTATGAAGAAGATCAACTTGAAATACAAGAAGACTCAATTCATTTCTTAGATGAAAACATTTCATGGGTATTTTCAAATGAGGAGGAACATGATGAGTCAGATCATGATGTAAGCAAGGGTGAGCAACCATCTAATTATCATAAAGGGTATCGACATGCAATATTTGAGATGCATAAATAGTACAACCTCAGAAACAGAAATGTGCCAATTACTGCAAACAAAATAAAACCCAAGAAAGATGCCACCAAGGTTTTTGAAGTTAGGAAGGACACACCACCTCCTCCTCCTGTCAAAGAGACTAAAAAATCTGCTTCTATTTTTAGTTTGGAAAGTGATATCTCTAAGATCAAAATCCCAGTACCTTTTGGAGAAATTCTTAAGGTGACTGAATACAGAAGAATTATTGTGGAAATGCTAAATTCACAACCAGGAGCTGCTGATATCCTAAATGTTCAAGAAGATCATCCAACCATATATTTAGGTCCAAGATTAGAGGATGAGCAGAATGAGGAGGTGCCTCCTTTTTATGTTAGCCTTAGCATTCATGACATGGCATTGCATAATGTTATGTTGGATTCAGATGCCTCTGACAATATTATGCCCAAATTAATCATGGAGAGGATGGGATTGGAAATTACTAGACAATATAAGGATTTGTTTTCCTTTGATTAAAAAAGAGTTCAGTGCTTTGGTTTAATAAAATATGGTGTTGTTGGTCTTACACAAGTCCCTTCCAAGACAATAGTCAGGGAAATTGTGGTAGCAGACATTCCACCTAATTTTGACATGTTGTTATCAAGGTCATGGGAAACAGAGATAAAAGGTACAATTCATATGGACCTAAATTATGCCACCATTCCTATTTTTGGCGAGAAAAAGAGACTTTATAGAGAAACAAGAATGGATTACATGGTAAGTAGTAAAGAAAAACCTCAGAAATTTCCAATTATGCTCTTAATATTGAACTTGGATATTCTATTCTTTTCAATAAGTTGACTGATGAAGCAAAGGATGAAAAGAAGATATAAAGTCACCAAACTGTAATTTAGCAGACAGAAAATCAGCAAACAGAAAGTCAGCAAATTAGTGAGGAGAAGGCGGAAGGTGAGTGGTTGTTGCACTTTGATGGATCAACAGGAAGAGAGGGGGTAGGAGCAAGAATTTGAATCACAAGTCCAGATGATTAAAGTAAGTTATTTTCTTACAAATTGAATTTTGATTTCACAAATAACATGGCTGAGTATGAATCTTTTATTTTGGGCTTAGAAATTTTGAAAATAATGGGTGCTCAAAAGATTTATGTTTGTATAGATTTTGAATTATTCATTAATCAAGTTGAAGGTGTGTATCAAACAAAGGATGGGAGAATGAGGGAATACAAAAATTTAGTTGTAGACATGTTGGAAAATTTTCAAGAACATTCATTTACAGTGAAGAGTAGGGATCAGAAATCAGTAGCTGACTCCCTAAATGTCTCTACAAGTCTATTTATCATTCCCATACATTCCACTAAAATATATGATGTAGAATTTTGTCAGAGACTTCCTATCCCTAGTAAAATTATCCATTGGAAACTCTTTGAGGATGACCAGTAAGTAAAAAACTTTATTGAGCTAAAATAAGAGTTTGAAAATACACAAGTAGATCAGCAAAACATGCTTACTAAATCTAAGGGAAATTCTGAATTGTTATAGCTGAAGAATAACTCCATACCCAGAGGCTTGATACCCCTTGAGAATATTTTTGATCAAAATGATGTGTTCAGGTATCCTAGGGTACAAGTTGATGATGAAGAGGTAGAGAGTTGTAAGCTTGGTACAATAGCTATGCCAAAAATTATTAAACTTCCAAAGTTTCTTTCAGTCAATATGAGACAGAAATATATTGAGATGATGAAAAGGTTCATAGATGCTTTTCCTTGGAGTTATGCTTATTTGAAGAAGTATGATCTTACTATAATTTAGCATACCATTCCCATTAAAGAAAATGAAAAGCCTTTAAAGCATAAGTTGAGGAGGATTAATCCACTTATCGTGCCTCTAATTGAGAAGGAAATCAAGAAACTCTTTGATGCCAAAA
The DNA here is from genome assembly GCA_034641835.2 of Pinus albicaulis. Classification (NCBI taxonomy): domain Eukaryota; kingdom Viridiplantae; phylum Streptophyta; class Pinopsida; order Pinales; family Pinaceae; genus Pinus; species Pinus albicaulis. The sequence goes on from CM076581.1 coordinate 1,485,696,822, forward strand.
TTATTGTTCCAATAAAATTCTCAAAGTGGCTTGAAAACTTGGTTCTAGTCAAAAAAAAGAGTGGAGAAATTATAATATGTAATGACTTCAGAAACTTGAATAAAGCCTCCCTGAATGACAATTACCCTCTCCCAAATATGGACCAAATTTTACAGAAAATTGTTGGTTCACAAAGGATGTATATGCTTGATGATTTTTCAAGGTAAAATCAGATACTTGTGCATCTGGAAGATCAGGAAAAAACAACCTTTACCACACCATGGGGCACATTCATGTAGGCCAAAATGCCCTTTGGTTTGATGAATGCAGGAGATACCTTTCAAAGAGCAATGGACATTGCTTTTGCTGAGGATATGGACAAGATGGTGGTTTTCTATCTAGATGACATAACAGTCTTGTCAAGGAGGGAAGAAGATCACTTGAAGCACCTAGAAAATATTTTGTTGAAGTGTAGAAGGTGTGGCATCTATCTCAATCCCATTAAAATAAAATTTTCTCTAACTTCAGGTAAATTACTTGGACATATTATTTCTAAAGATGGGATTAATATTGATGCAAACAGAGTCAATGCAATTCAGAAAGTTGATCTGACTAGAAGAAGAAAATAGATTCAGTCTTTCCTTGCAAAGGTAGAATTTGTGAGGAGGTTTATTCTTAATATTGATGAGATTGTAAAGGATATAACAAAGATGCTGAAGAAAGGAGCTGACATCAAGTGGAAAAGAGAAGCAAAGAACTCATTTGAGGAGATAAAAAAGGAACTCACCCAAGCAGTAGTGTTCATCAGGCCGAATTCTTAAAAGAATTTATGGTTTTTACATTTGCATCAGGAAATACAATTGTTGGAGGTTTGTTGCAGAAAGGACAACAAAGTACTGAGCAGCCCATTTAATTTTTTAGCATGACATTAGCTAACTCAGAGCCAAAGTACAACATATTAGAGAAGCAAGCTTATGCCTTGGTTAAGGCCATCAAACATTTCAGAATTTACATTCTGCATTCTCATATTATAGCTTTTGTTGCTAATGTTGTTGTGAAAGACATTCTAACTCAAGCTGATACTACTGGTAAGAGGGGGAAATGGATTGCTAACTTGCTGGAATATGACATAGAGATCAAGCCCAGAAAATTGGTAAAAGGTCAAGGCCTAGGAAAGATGATGGCACAGTCAAAATTTGACTGTCTTGACATGAGTTTAGTTGCAGAAATTTCAGAAACTTTAGATGAAGAGAAAGATTTGATCACCATTGAAGATAATTACATCATTCAAATTGGTACAAAGACATTGTTTTTGTCTTGCATCATCATAGAGCACTTGTTGAGCTGAAAAAGTCCAAGGTGAGATTTGTGAAGTTAAAGTCTTTGAGCTACTGCATCATTAACAAAAATCTGTATTGAAAAGATACCGATGGTATTTTGTTGAATTTTTTGCTGGAAGAAGAGGCTAAAAAGGTGATTGAAGAGTTCCACAAAGGGGATTGTGGAGGTCATCATTATTGGAAGGCTACAACAAAAAATATTCTCAGAGAAGGGTATTATTGGCCTGCAATGTTTAAAGATGTCTACAAAAATATTGTTGCCTACCATGAATGCCAGATTTTTTATGGTAAGAAGAAGCTTGTACCTTTACCCTTTATGCTCATTTATGTTGAGGCGCCATTTCAGCAGTGAGGCCTATATTTTATTGGTGAGATTCATCCATCATCTTCAGGTCAACATCACTAGATTCTTACAACAACTGATTATTTCACCAAATGGATTGATGCAATCCCATCTAGGCAAGAAAATGATTTTTTTATCATTTCATTTTTGGAAAATAATATATTTTCTAGGTTTGGATGCCCTATGAAGATCATCACTGATAAAGCACAAGAATTAAAATATAAGAAGCTGATTACTTTTTGTCATCAATATCACATTTCACTTGGGCATTCTACAACATATTATCCATAAGGGAATGGTATTGCTGAATCTTCTAACAAGAGCATTGTGAGGATTATTAAGAAGGTGTTGCAGGATAATAAGAAGTCATGGCACTTCAAGCTGAAGTATGCTCTGTTGGCTGATAGAGTGTGCACAAAGAGATCAATTGGAACTTCACCTTATGAGCTGGTAGATGGAGCTGAAGCCATTTTTCCTACATCCTTAGGAGTTCCTGTCACAAAGCTGCTGCAAGAATTGGAGGAGGAGCCAAACGCAATTTAGATAAGGATCAATCAGTTGATAGCTTTGTAAGAGAAAAGGGAGGAAGTCTATAATAGTAATCAGTAGTCTCAAAATAGAATCAAGAATACATTTGACAAGAAGGTCAAGGAAGAAAATTCTCAAATCCAAGATGTGGTTTTGAAATGGGAGGCGAGGATTGAAGAGAAGGGGAAACATGGTAAGTTTGAGAAAATTTGGAAAGTTCCATCCAGAGTAGCTACATTTCAAGGGAAAAACACTTACATTTTGTAGGAGATGGATGGACAACCATGTGCTAGAGGGCCTGTCAATGGGAGGTTTTTGAAGCACTACTCTTCTTAAATTTTGTTGAGCATTCATTCCATTGTATATATTCCATTTTATATGTTTTTTTTTCTAATAATGACAAGCTCAATCATCAATATTGAACCCGAGGTAAAGCCCATTAGAGCTTGAAGAAAATCTTCCCAAATTTCAAAGTTTTTGTATTTTCAAGCAGATGTATAGCAGCACTGGAACTACTAGTTCTTTAGTGTACCACTGGGGAAAACCATCCCAATTGGAGCCACTATTATCATTAGATAAATGAAGCATCATTTGACAAAGTCATATAGGTTGATGTGTCAAAGGTAGGGTTGTAGGGTTCACTTTTATTTACTTGGTCAAGGAAAATTTTAAATTTTTCTTATTTAAGCTTACCCTAAGGTCTAAACCCACTCACTTTCAAATCCCCTCATGTGACATCACTCATAATTTTCTGATAGTTTTCAATTCCCAAGTTTTTACTACTGAAATGGTCGTTTTAGCCAAGAAACCACAACTTTGTAGTGAAATAAACTGAGAAATGCCACTTTTCGCTACAAAACCACTGATACTTTCTTAGCGAAAACACCCAGATTTACACTAAACATGTTACGAAAGTGCGGTTTCCTATCTGTCATGTCAAGTTAGCTGTTAGGTGTCAGAAAATCATTTGGAAACGGTAATTTAGATACCATTCGAGTCATTTATGCTAAATATTAAGGTACATGGTCTGGTCTGAAGTCATCATCACCATTTTTGGCATGTAAGAGTCATCATTGTGTTGTGAGTGGGCATAAAACTTCAAAATCTTACGAAATTAAGTCATTTCTCATTCACCATTCCTTATTTTCGTGATTTTGAGCTCTGGAGAGATATTTCATTGAGCGAAAGTTTTGGCTAGTGTTTTCAAAGTTTTTCAAAGATCATTGATAAAGCAAGGTAGAGAAGACACTAAAGAAGCTATGGAACCAAAAATAAAGACAAATAAGGGTGGTCAAAGTCTAAGATACGAGCCATCAGATATGAATCTGATCAATGAAGACCCAACAACTATATAAGTCTTCAGAAGGACAGGGTGCTTACATTTTTGTGAAAGATTACGAGGCTACCATGTATAGGTTTGCAAAGAATTTTCTTTAAAATTCAGTGGAATAGCTACGAAAGTGGGGATGTTGAATCTTTCCATTACACCAGAGGTCATTGCAGTAGCAACAGGGATTCCAAGGGGATAAGAGAAGTGGTTCAAAGGGTTCAAATTCAACATGGAGTAGTGCAAAGAGTTTTTCAAGCCAGAAAATAGTGAATTGGACCTTACTAATGCCATCCCAAGAAGATGCATGAAGGATAACTACTCAAAGTTGCTTCTCATCATCCAGAAACGTTTTACTTTTGAAGGGAGATAAAATAATGTCTACTCTTACCATTTCAAGCTTCTCCTACACTTAATTGGTAATATATCTCTTGATCTGCCTTTCTATTTACACAGAAGTTTATGAAAATTTGCAGATAAGGTTCAAGAAAAATCTGACGGGAGTGAGAGTTCATTGTCTCATCATGGTTTAATTAAATTGTTGGTTTTAGATGAGCTCCCAAGACTAGGAAGAGATTGTTCTTCATTTTTGTTTGTTAGTGGTTTTGAGTTAGATACTCTTACTCCTACAAGAACTCCTAAACCTAGGAGTATCCCATCACCCTTAGTGGCAAAACAAAGTAAACCAGTGGTGGCAGAACCAAGTGAACCAACAAGAGAAGAACCAAGTGAACCAGTCATAATGGAAAAAGAGAAATTACAGAGTTTTGATACACCTAATATCCCACCTGGAAAAAAAAAATCAAAAGTGGTGAAACCTGCAAAAACAAAAGCAATATGTGAGTAAACAAGGCAACAAAAGGATAACAAGGAGTCAAATAGTGGCTTTAGAAGAAAAAATAGTGGCTGTAGAAGAAATAACAATAGCTAAAGGAAATTTAGAAGATATATTACACGCCATTGATATTGAAGAGAATCTTATAGTCCAGGCTAAGGATATAGAGGAAGGTGGACAGAAACTAAAGAAAGCCAAATCTGCAAAGAAACTAGAATTTGAAGGAGAAGATGCAGGTTTTATGTTCCATGCAAGAAAGCCCATGACAAGGTATGCCAAAATACTTTTGGAGAGAAGAAAAGAAGTTAATATAGCTACTAATACTATCAAGCGACCACAAGACATCATTGATATTTCATCATCTGCAGAGAAAGATTCAGTTAGCAAGTCAAAGAAAGGAAAGGAGAAAGTAATGGAAAAAAAAGAGTTTGAACTCATTGAAGAACAATTGAAGTTGGCTAATCATGAAATTTTTTTTATGAATAAAGAAGAAATAAAACACAATTTCCTGAAGGTTCAGTTTGAAAAGATGAAGGAGATTTGGGAAGAGCAAGTTGACAGTGTTTCCAAGACCCTAGATAATACACAACAGTTTATCAAATGGACCATGCCTTTGAGGAAAGAGATGAAACATGTCAAGAAAATGAACTTACATTTTAAATATACAAACACAAAGTTAAAGGATTAGGTTAAAGAACTCAAGGAACAACTTGAACTAATGCATGACGAGTTGGAGAAAAAGGGCCTTAAAATGATAGTAGTTGAGGAGCCGATTACTCAACTCATCATTAATGAGGAATAAACACCTCAATAATCATAGTGTGAGTAGGTTTTTTATTTGAAAGGTTAATGGTATGCTGGAAAAAAGTTTTTTACATTTGGAAGACACATTTTTTAAGCTAGACAAAAATCAGTAAATTTCAATGTTTTCAATAGTTTCGTCGTGTTCCTAGGCTTGTAGACTAGGAAAATGCTATGAAACTACTGTATCTTTATTTTTTACTTTTTGAACCATTTTGAGAAGCTTCTAAAGGGGTAAAATGATATGGTAGAGGTGCTAAGGATGGTGAAGATAGTACCAAAGGAAAGAGACAGAAATATTGATGGAAAAAGGCATTTTTGTAATGCTAGAAAACTGTCATACTTTCGTAGCGTACTGTTTTGAAGCTTTATGAGAAGGTTTTTGTGCAGTTATGGATAAGTGGACACTTTAAAAGTTTCAAGGGATATTTCCAGCAATCATCCAAGACTAAAATACCACGAGATGAAGACAATTCATAGCCAAATCATGCATTGAAGATAAGGACCAGTTTTCCTAAAAAGCAGTGTTTGTTTCAACTTTTAGAGGAGGTAAATTAAGATTTCATGTAGTGATGAGTCCCATCACACCCTATTCGAACATGTGAAGGAAGATTTTTCGAATATGTAACTGATATTAGGAGATAAGGTAGTTGATGTAATAATGAACAATTTGAGTCCTATTAGGAAAAGGATTGTCAAATAGAATAGCTATCATTTTCTCATAAATGTATATGTTTTCTTGTTATGTAAGGTGTCATTAGAAAAATTTCAATGAATCTAGCCATGAGGAAGATCGTCTCATGATGTAACAAGCCTATTAAAGGGAAGATATTAGAATTTGTATGGGTTGGAGACTTTTTGGCAAAACAGTAGCTTTATGTAATTGATTTTTTCAGTAATACAACAGACTTGTTTCTTGACCAACCTGAGATTATAATTGAGTTTTTAGTGTTTAGCTGATCTATATTTTTCTGTGTGTACCATTTGCAATGGTTTTCATCTTTAATACTTAGAATTCATTCATGTAATGCTCTGAATTCCTTTAAAGATGAATTAACGGTGTTATTTCCTGTTTCATGAGTGCTTACCTTTGCTAAAAAATATTACCTGCCTCAGCTTTCATGTCAAGTGAAATTATTTCTGAATTATTGCTTTGTTGACACCATCAACCCAATGTGTGCAGACTGATGTTATTTTCAACCTACACTTATCACAAACAAGTCATTTTTCAAGTAGAGTTAGTCATCTAGTTTATCTTTATCAAATATCATTAACCTTTTTGAGAGAGCCCTCTCAGACTGAACAGGCTAAGCTTCAGTCACAAGTTGGTTTGAAACAATTACATAAATTTGTCTTGTTAGCAACCAATCAGGTAAAATTTTGTGATAACACCTGGTTCAGTATTCACATAAATTAAACTGCGATGGGAATAGGGAGAAATGTAAGTTTGATGAGAGGAGAATATTTGGAGGGCATGGTTTCTAACTATGTAGGAGGAAACGAAAGAGTAAGGCCAAATAAGAACTCTTATGCGCATTTGGTTACAATGCTGACATGTTTATAGTTTTCATTTTCCATATACACAAATTTTTTTCTCTACTTCATGATTCCTACTGTATATTTGAAGACTCATCCAGATGTTAGATGGGAAATTCAAATTTCCAATCACTGGAGAGACTTCATTAGAAATCCTCGTTCCCATTATCAAGAATGGGAAACTCCTACTGTGACAGTAGGAATCCCTTCAAAGCTTGAGGTCTGTCATCGAGAGTTAATTGATTTTATGCAAAAGAAGTCAAATGACAGGAGAATGATCAACATAAAAAGAGAAAACTATAATAAGGTTTTATCTTTGTAGAGGCGATCATTTGGAGCTGAAACATTGGAGGAGTTAATGAGATTTCCTTCTGTATGGAATTCGTCGATAAAAGCTCCAAAAATCACAATGATTTTTAACCATTTCATAATGAAAACACTCTGTGCACAACTTGAATCTCTTATGCATCAAACTACTCCATTCCATAGAATTTGGGTTCTTGCATTTGGAAGCCCAAATGAAAATTCTTTGAGAAACATTGTGGATACTTACAACGATTCAAGGATCATTTTTGTGAGCTCAAGCTATGATTTTAAGTAATATGGGAGGTTTCATATGGAATTACAAGTAGATGAAGATGATTTTTATATATATTTTAGATGATGATATGATCCCTGGAAGAAAAATGTTACAAATATTAGGACATGCTATAGGAACTAAGTATAAAAATGTTTTTTTGGGCAGTATTTGAAGGATATTACCCTTCATATAGAAGGATTTTACTTTTCCAAGTTATAGGAAATATGGAGCCACAGAGGCAGGCCTGTATTTACCTGATCTTTCTTATGGAATTACAGTAGAAAGGTTTATTTAGGTGTACTTTCTGTCAAGCTCTTGGTTTTTATCTGTGGAACTTGTCAATACTTTATTCAGTTAATCTCCTATCACCTTCGTGATAGGGGAAGATCTTCATTTGAGGCACATAGTTGAAGAAAATATCCCTCGAATATATTTATTACTCAGGACTAAAATTGAAAATGAATAGAAAGGTATTGTTGTTTTTATCTCATAGTACTTTGATGTTGGAAGCATGTCTTTGATCAAACTTGTTGAAGCCCCAATATTTATGAATTGTAAATTTTCGATGTGGAAGTAACATCTCTGGGTAGGGTTTATAGAGTTAAGTAGGAACCATATAATCACATGTTGGTCATTGCTATCAAACTCATTGTTTCTGCAAAATGTTAAGACATTTCATTTTCTACATGCTCCAATATTTGGGTAGCCTGGGGCATCATCACTTTCACCACATACATTACCCTCTTTTACGAGCTACCATGTTGTCTTTACAAGGAAAAAAAAACCACTCAGATCTATATGTTTACATTTGAAGTGTGTCCAACTTGAGTAGAGTAATTAGTTTTCATCAACTACGTGTAGTTTGGAACCCTAAAATATTATGCATTCTAAAATTTGAGAACATTATGGTCCACATACTTTAAAAAATCCATTATTCCAAGAGTCATCTAGGAAGCTTCTCATGATTTTCTTTGTAAACGAATTTCAAATTAAAAGGTGTGTCCTGCACATGTCAGATACCATTTTTCCAGAAATTTACACCTTCGAATCCATGTGGTGATAGTAATGCCAAGTCTAGATTGTATCCATTAAAAGTTTCCACATTTATAGATTCATATTCCCATCACAACAGTCCATATCATGGTCAATAATAAACATGAAATGTAGGTATTGTCGCTCTTCCTCAAATGGAATTGGAACTAGATTGTGATCACAAAAAAATCAAGCCTTGATCTGCTGAAAACTTAAGCATATATGAGGTTTCTCCGTGAATGAAATGAACCCTCATGATCACTAGTTATAAAAATGAAAACTATTGTATGTATTGTTTGGATATTGCAGTTTGTGGTTATGCAAAAATGGCAGATCTATAGAATTTAAGGTGGAATCCATTCATAAATTGTAATCAAAATAAAATTATCTTATACAGATTGAAGAAAAGCACACCCCTGCATCATGTATTGGTAACAGAGCAGAAAATATAAATTTTCTTAGCTCTAGTAAGCTCCAGCAATTTATTAAGCTCCACCATTTATTAAGCTCCAATAATTGAACTTATGGCTTTGTCATCATGTGTTTTTATGGAATCCACATTACACTTCCTTGGTCTAGGATGGAAGTTTTAACAATATATTACAGTAAAACTTTATTTTTTTTAAATATTCATTGCACCTTCATTAGAAGGTATTATACCTTGTACTCGGTTAGAAAAGTGCTTCCATTTATCATGTCGAATGAGACAATGTACATCCCTATCATTTGGAAGTAGCGTGAATACCTTTATCTTTCTATATCTTGTAATTCAATATTTTTACTAATTTAGTAGCATTTTCTGGTGTTTTCTTCAATAATTCCTAATGGTTTTGTTATTTGATTTATATTCCCTTGCACTATTCGTCCCTGTAAATTTTTATAGCATTATAGAGAACCGCTTACAGTAATCTGCAGTAACACTACTATCATCAAGATAGGAAAATATTCAACACTATCAAGATAATATGCATGATCAGGTGATAGAAATTAGATCTTTTTTGTCCAATTAGGCTAAGCCTAGGTTGGGGTTAGCTTGAATGTTGGATGCAAGAAGGATCTACCCACCTGCAGAATGTTGTCAATAGGATTGTACGAGGCACAGTCGAATCTGGATGCTCCACAGTGTTATTATCCCTCATAGGTAGCTCCAATCTTCAATCCCTCCCCATCATATTTGAAAAAGTGACTTGATGGGGATAAAATGATCTGTAAGTAAGAATATAGGCCATCAAACATATGTCTGAATGTGGGAATTTTAGAGGAAAAAGAGGTAATCCAAACATTTATATAGCTTTGATTAAATGTTGAGTCTGATGCATAAATGGGTAGAGGTGTTGTGTTCAAAAGTTATTAGATACCTTCATTTTACTCCATTAAACCAATAATTGTTTGTATGTGGTACTGGGTTAATTTGATTGGAAATGCTAATGGTTATATATGAATCTTTAAGTCGGGATATTAGGCTTCTATTTTCTCTCCCTTATTTTGTCTTTTGTAAGCCTCTTTAAAGGCTGAAACGGTCTTCTTCATTGTAGTCAAATTGATCACACAAAAGGTGTTGCTTCGCTTTATCTTGTATGTGTTATGAGTCTCATAGTTTTGACTTACAATGTTGGTAAGGGTATTTCCCAGAGTCATCAAAATCAGGTAAGCCTCTCCAATTGAATTGATAGAGTTTGTATCTTCTTGCCTATGTAGCAGTCAATTTAGGGTCCAAAGCTTGATGATTTTTTCAATTTATTCATGTTGCTTCTTTCGTACTTTCTTCTTCTAAGTGGTGTTTTTATCCATAGATGTCGAATAAATGCTAGTCCTCCTCCATGTACACTAATCCAACATATATAAAATTAACTGTTCATACTCTGCTTTGTGTCTACTTGGATTCAGCCGATAATTCCCATGTACAAAGTTTTTATTTTATAAAATAGCTCACTTTACTATTTGAATGGGGTTGGCATTGTTACTAGCAAAGTGAGGGAGGATTTGTCACATTAACATAGGGACTTGCAACTCAAAAATGAATTTGGATTTCAAAACTCGTGGTACTGATAATTATTCATAAATCACTTGTGTCAAAATTGTTATTGTTAGTATGAATCCTTTGTCGAAGTGTACGAAAAAGGACCACTTTAGCTACGCATAACTAATAGCCCTAACAACAAAGGTGGCTACCAATATCTTCAGATCTGCGATTAGTTAGACAAGAAAATAGCTGCAAAATACCAGATCTATGTATGGAAAGACATTAAGCAGTAAAAACAAGGGTTTGCTCCATATACCAATAGACAAGACAAGAACAATTTTTGAAAGAATTTTTGTATTAATGGGGCACCTGTGAGGAAAACCAGAAGGAGTATCCAATTCCCCTCGGTGGGATGGGTTCTTGGAAGTCCTCAGCACTTCAGATCTAAGATTTCTCTCTCTAGTTGATGTAGAAAACCCAATGCAAAGAGTAGAGGTCAATGGAAGCAAATGATGGAGATATGTGACCAAGTGTATAGATCCAGAGTGATCTAATAGGCAACAAAAGGTGAAGAATGGTAGGGAAAACCCTCCTATTTATAACAAAATATTGGGTCATTCTAGATCTTGGTGCATGGGTTAACCAGATCTAGATCCACTTTTTATGGAATATTTTATTATATTTGTTGGAGGAAAAAGGTATTTGACTTGGGTCAAATCCCTTAATTTGTCAAAAATAAATAAATAAATGATTTATTTATCTTTTTAAGGAAGCGGTTAGAAGGTAATCAAATAAATAATGATTTATTTAATTATTTAAGGAGGTGGTTAAAAGATAATTAAATAAATAGTGATTTATTTAATTATTTGTGGGTGATTTGGTCATATTTAACAAGGAATATCATCTAAATAAGGTTTAAATGATTATTCCTACAAAATAATAAGATAAATAAAGGTTTATCTAATTAATTTCTTTGATTTTGGGTTAAACATGACTGGGAATAATAATTAAATTATGGTTTAATTAATTATTCCATGAGGAAAATCAAACAAATATGGGTTTGTTTAATATTTCCTTTTGGGGTTTTCTGTTTTAACATAGTGAAAGCGGTTTTACTTGGGGTAAAACTGGTCTTACATGGTGTACTTGGGTCCATCTAATGATAATAAGTTAGATGACCAAAAAATGGTGTAACAGATTGCCCCCCAGCGTGCGAGTGTCGGGAGCAAATCGTATGACCGAAGTACGTTGTAAGAACACAATCACTAGACAACAAAAGGGATGTCAGAGAGAGAAATGTGAGGTAGATAGTGTGCTGAAGGACTAGACCCTAAGGAGACGAGACTCGCAGGTGCAACAAGTCTCTTTTTATGAGAGGGTACCTGTGCTGAAGGCGGCGGGGGAGGTATACCTATGCCCGCCGAGACAAAGTACAAAAGAATAGTGTGTCCAGTAAACAAGGGACCGAACCATAAAATACAGCTGGCATAATCATGAGCCAGATAAAAAATACAATGAGGAATCCCACATACATGCTGTGCCTGGGATAACAGCTAGGAATTGTACAATAATATCTGAGTACATGAGATACAAATACAACCCAAATGCCCCCTGCAAATGGGGAAGGGCTCACAAAATCTGACTGATACATGAAAATCGAAGAGGCGCTGCAAGTGGCTATGGCCAAAATAATCAAATATCTGGAGCTACATCGAAGGCTGCAAAGAAGAGGTCATCCGGGCATGTGGGGGGCTACCTGCAGGGCCACCCCCTCATGAGGGTTGAAACATCTCACACACACCCGGGAATCATCAAGAGCTGCTGCTGGATCACTGGACCATCAAGTATACAAATCTCGATCATGCTGAAGGAGCTGGAGAAACAATCAAGCCAAAGGGAAAGGAGATATCCCTTTGCCTAATCCGAGGCACCGAACAAGAGTGGAAGCTGGAACCAAGGTACACCGCCCTCTAGACCTAGCTTCTGGAATAAATGAGCTGATGTCGACAGAAGGAGGTCCGCCATAGTTGAGGTAATGAGAGACCCTCAACTAAGGCACGAGAGAAAAGATTAGAGCGACAGACAGACTGACACTAATGATGATAGTGAAGTGGAAAGGACTGAGTAGCTAATGGGCGACTTCCCTTGCTAGAGCATAAAGGGCATGAATGACATGGCAGCGACTGACACAACATCATTAGGGATGGGGGGCAGTGGAACTGAAGGTCATAATGTGCGACACAAGAGAGAGACCAATCAATGACGGATGGAGGGCTATAGTGGGGTACAAAGGGACTCGGTATAGACTCCATGGAGGGAATGATGACTCAACTTGGATGCTCTAAACAAGGGCGACTTGATGGTGCTGCCACACAGTAAAGGCCCTAATTGGGGACCGTGGAAACATTAGTACATGATGGGAACTCATGACGAAAATCAACACAAACGAAGACCAGTAAGGAGGCAAGATGGTGCCCCAAGTACAAGTGTCGTAAGTGAGGAAATTCGATTTTAAGGAGGGGTGAAGTGACCCTTCTTGGACAAAATGTGTCCTGATGGAGTATCAGATCTCAAAACACTAATAGATACCCATTTGAGGGCTCGGTGAGGGCTTTCCAACAGTGCAAATGGTTCGTCAAACGGGGCTACGGTGTGGTCACAACAGTCGAAAGAAGAAACATGGGTTCTCTTTTAATAAGGCAGTTTTCCCTCCAAAATCACTCATTTGCTATTGTTGCTATTGTGAATGTAGAGAGGAGAGAAGGCCGTAAATCTTGCGGCGAACGTAGCGGACAAACAAACCGTTGGAATCGCAATCCGTCAGTTGCAGGTAAGAGGTCTAACTTTTCTCTTGCATTTTGGTGGATTACATTTTCAGTTTAGGGCCCAGAAATCCAAGAACAGCCCCTCCTTCATCTCTACGGTCGGGTCGCACTTTTTGGGGCAAAAAGTGTGACCTAGGACGTAGGTATCAGGGGAAAAAGTGCGACCTGGTCCAGAAAAGAGCAAAAAACTGCGACCTGGGAGATGAGGGGGTTTTGGTGCTGTTTTATGGCTGGAAGTTGGGTTTTGGTGTTTGGTTATGGTTTTCCCGATCTATACGCTGACAAAAATGATGTGTTTGTGCAGGTATGGTAGAGTTACGGGTCAACTGGAGAGAGAGAGATCTGGGGACACTACGGGAAGAGATCCAGGTGGATCAGGGCGTCCACCGTGTATTGGCCAGATTTGGGATCCTCAAGTTTTTGGAGAACCCGTTGATGAGAGCAGGGGAACCGTTACTGGCCGGGATTATCAGTTACTGGGATCCAAATCAGGAGATCTTTGTAGTGCAAGGGCACATGATCAAGCTGACGGTTCAGGACGTGTACTTCCTGACTGGTCTCCCGCCACTGGGGATGGTGGGAAACACACAACCAGTGTTGCCGTGGGGGCGGCATATCATGGAGTTCGTGGAACGCGATTGTCGACCGGGTCTCCAAGTCAAGGGGACTCGAATACCGATCGGGGATCTAGAGAGGCTAGAAACCTGTGCAGTGGCCACAGTTGTGCTGTGAATCCTGGGCATCCAGGCGTTCCATCACATCACTGGGGGGCAGATGACGATAGTGGAAAGTGTGTTGGGTGGGACCTACTGTGGGTGGGCCCAGATGTTGTTGGTGTCGCTAAAGCGACAGTTGTCACTATGCAGGCGGCAGGTGAACCATGACTGCTCATATGGGACTTTGTTGTGCGCCTTCTTCTTTGAGAAGATCTCGCCCTTGAGGCCTCGTGTACAGCTTCCAGATGGGGGCCCGAGAGAGCCCAGGATGCGCCATTGCGGATGGCTACTGTGCAGAGGAGGAGGAGGGGCGGTCGGGCGGGTGTTTCGACCGGAGTTTTTTGCCCATTGGGATCAGATCCCATTGTACATAGATGACTATCCCTATAGTGGGATGAGCTACTGTGGAGATCCGGATCTGCCACTTCCACCTGGTCGAGTCTGGGGGCCCGATGGTAAGTGACAAGTTGCTATTCTTGTGTGGGCATGCTAAAGTTTTTGAATAGTAATTGATGGTACTGATTCTTGTACTTTTGGTATGCATATATAGCACTGGTAAAACCGGCTGGATATATGGGACGACCGGCAGCGTCTGGAGCTACAGGTCCAAGTGGGTCGAGAGCGGCGCAGAATGAGGATGCAGCCGCCCTGCTGGAGGATATCCGCCGTAGATGCAAAAGGTTGTTGACCGGAGTATCAGAGCGCGGGTGGCAGGACTCAGACGACCAGTTCATAGAGCCATGTGTTGGTCTACCCTCGGAGTGGCGAGGTGTCATGAGGCGCATGGCGATGGACGGTCAGGCTATTCATGATCTACATGCTGCAGGGGCAGAGCCATTGGCCCGGGAGCCTCCAGATAGTGATTAGGGGTGGGGCATGTGGTGCCCCCTATGATGTATGTAGGGGCAGGTGGTGCCCCCAGTTTTGGGTTTTGTTTGTAACATGCGATGGGCATGTCGTATGTATCAGAGTAGATGGACTCTAAACACATGTTTTGCGACACATATTATGGATATGCATCGTTTTTTTTTTTTTTGGTTATTAATGTTATGGTCTTGTATGAAATGTGTGTGATAAATGCCAATCTAGAACATGGTTTGCAATACTATCTACATAGTGATTCTGTTCTCGAGGTACATGGTTGAAAGTTATGGTTTCAAATGCACGTATCAATATTTTCACTCGTAAATAGTGTCTAAACAGCACAGGGTTATGCACACGATAAACACCATTTAGTTGCATTACAAGAAGCAAGGAATCCAAACGAGCGTGCAGATGGAGGATGCGATGAAAGAGGGCATCAGCTAAGAGACCACGCACTGCATCATATTCGGCCTTATTGTTGGTGGCAGAACCAATGCATACCCCGTTAGAAAGAACAAGGGCATGCAAGGGGGTGAAGATGGCCCAACCTGCCAAGGCTAGATTCCTGGAGTAGTGACTGGCACCATCGGCGTAACCAATAAAGGGTGTGGACGGGGGGTCCTGCAGAATGGTGTGACAAGACAATAAATGAGGGGAGGAAAGGAAATGACGGCAGCGTGAGTGTACAGAAGTCATCGGGTGGCAACCGCAGGAGGGAGTGCAAGGGGCAGGATGACCATGACTCATACAGGGTGGTATATGAGGGCTATCGGAAGCATGGTGAGGACTCGGGCTGCGGAGGTCAACAGAGACACGGGTGGAGTGATCTCATGTATGGGGAGGAAAAGGGTGATCAAGGGACACAACAGGGGAGGATGCAGACGGGCTAGGCTCCGAGTGTCTCGCAGAGGAGGATAGGTAAAGAATGGTTACAGTAGACTCCGTCATCTGAACATCAAGGGGGGGAATGTCGATGGGAGCGGGGGAATCCTCATGCTGACCTGAAGCATACTGCGCGAGCATAGGAGAGGCGGATTGATTTTGTTCAACCTCATACTCACGGATTACCTCTAAAGAGGCGCGGTAGTGCGTCAGGTGAGGACAACGGTGGGAGTAATGGCCATGAACTCCGCACAAAGCACAAGGCTTGTTGGTGTGGAGAGTCTTGGGGTTCTTGGTTACGGACGGAGAAGGAATCGGAGCTTTAGGGACCGTAGACTCGGGGAACGCGACTTTAACCATGGGCTGAATACGGGGCAACTCGGGACAAGCATGGGTGGCATGACTGGTGACATCACATAAAGCGCAAGGCTTCATGGGCGGCAGAGGGGTTGGGTCAGTTGTGGTAGTCTTGTCTTTGGGTGCCCCCTTGCGGGCTTTTCCTTTCTTCCCGGGTGCCGTCACGGTAGGAGAAGGGTCCTGTGGAGGTGCTGGGGGCACAGAGGCAATGGAGGAAGCTAGGGGGACCGGTTGAACCGGTGTTAAAGCCATATAGGGCTTGGGATGACCAGGAGGGGTGGTGGCTGGGGGATCAAGGTACCAGACCGGTATGCCCAAGGTCAAGTTAGGGAGAGAGAGGGTGGCCATGAAGGGGACAGAATATACTCCGGGAGGGGGAGCTAGGAAAGGGATCTGCCCAGTAGGGTAATGACCAGGAGGGACGGCTTCGAGATGGTTAAGGCCAGGAGGAACCGATCCAGGAGGATAAAGGGGTTCAGGGATACCAGCTGTAGGGGTAGGGCCAGAAGGAGGAGGTCCGACTGGCTGAGATGAATGGCTAGGAGCGGGTTACGGTGGGCGAGGAGGAGGTTGCTGACTAGCCGAGGCAGGCCGCTTACGGGTAGCATGAGATGATTGCATCATGCAAACATTCGATGAGCTGGGATCGGTGACAGCAGGGGGGGGAAGGTTAGGGAAAGTTCCAAGCAGAGAGGAATCTTTGTAAACGCCGGGAGAGACACTGGTCAAGGAATCAACGGTTTGCTTGTTGGCTACAGAAGAGATGGTTGTCTCAGGGGAGGTCTGAGATTTTGGCTCATGATATGTCAACTGGTCAATGGTGACTATCTTTCCATTATGGGGGAAATACATCTTGCGAAAGACTGCAGATGGGACAACAGACATAGCATAGGTGTAGCTTCACCCCAATAGAATGTTGTAAGCTAGCGGGGCGTCGATGACTTCGACGTCAACGCAAACAGTCTTACCGGCGAGGGTGATAGGACAATTGCGAAACAGGCCAATGGGCTGGGAGGCATGACCATCCCATGCTCGAAGGGTGATTGTGGAAGGGGCCAGCTCAGGAGATCCGAGTTTCTTCCAAACTGAAGCGGACATCATGCATGTGGATGCCCCCTCATCGATGATACACCGGGACACGTTGGCGTTCCGAATTTTGACTGGGATTTGGAAGGCGGCGGAAGGAGGGAGAGGAGGATGGTCTGATTGAGTGGTGTCGAAAACAATCATTTGGTCATCAACAGGATCTACAGCGCCCACGGCAGATAGTAGAGCCTTCTTTTGGGAAGGGCACGACTGGAGGAGCTTCAGTGTGGAAATGGCGGCAGGAGATTGTGCCAAATCATCTACTATGCTATATGAATGGGCAGCTCGACTGGGAGCAACGTTTCGACGTAGTGGGACCTTAGGTATCTTGGTATGTACCTCAACTTTTGGTTGAGGGATATGTAAGGGGCCACTGGGTGACGAAAGAGGCTCTGGAGAACCTGAAGAAGGAGGCTCGGGAACAAACTGAGCAGGAGGCTTGGAGCACTGGCGAGACCGAGTTTGAAGGTGAAGATCGACGGACGGGTTAGGATGGGAGTGCATCATAAGTATCTGGTAATCAGAGGAACCAGAAAGGGAAGGGGGGGCGGCTACCTGGCTGTCGGGCAGTTGGGTAGCCACGAATCCTTGCTGGGGGAAAGGATCAGTAAACACAGCTGGCTGGGTAGTGGCCACATTAGGAGGAGCATGAGGGGAGGCATGCTGTCTGCGCAATGTGGCTTGAGACTCCCACATCTACCGCATCTGGGGTAATAGGGGAAAATCGTGGGTGTAATGACCATAAACACCGCAACACGAACAAGGCTTACTTGTGCGAAGCGGCCTGTCCGGCTTGGGCTGAGTGCCCTGTTGCTGGTTGGCAGTGTTGGGGTCCACACCAGGATTGGGTCCGTGGGTACCAGGGGCAGATTGGTTTGGATTGCCTCTCCGCCTTCTTTGAGAAGAAGGGGGATTAGTCGCGCCCTGCTGTGCAAATACTTGCCCGAGGGGGTCAGAGGGTTCTCGGGGTGGCCGGGCCGAGGAGGCAAGGAGGAGGAAGCGCATATGCTGAGGAGCGGGCACACCAGCCGCGGATAAGGGTAATGGGTAGGTTAAGAAACATTGAGGTAAGCAGGAGGTTGGGAAAAAGGAGGAGGCATGCCGTATCCTGGATACATGCTACCGGGAGGGGGAAGAGTGCTGGAGGAGCTGGCCCCTCCCTGAGGGAGACCATAGCCCATAGGAGGTTGAGCGTATGGATGGGAAAGGGCTCCAATGATACCGTCGGCAGAATGAGATGCCCCCGGGACGTTAGCGCCACCGAGCCTGGGGAGATCAGGAAGAACGGTGTAAACATAACCAGATTGAGCGTAGATCAGGTCATATTTCAAGGCTATTTGGAGGGCGACTTCTTCAGTTTGAGGAAAATGAGAGGCGACATCTTTGCCGATGGGAGCGAGGAGGGTGCGAAGGAACCAATCCATGTAAACCCGATCTTCGAAGGGAGGGGCTCGACATAAGCTCTGTCTTCTTCGCCATTCCTGAACATGGGCGGAAAGGCATGTTGAAGAGGATTGCTTGAAGGAAGTCAAGAGCTCCATGCCAGTATCGTATCGGAGAGGGAGCTAGAAGTACGACAAAAAGGCTTGGGCAAGAGTCTCAAAGGTGTTATGGGTAGAGGTGGCTTGTTCGACATACCATTTAGAAGCTTCGCCGGTGAGCGTGCGTTGGAACAAACGAAGATGGATGGAGTCATCGGTAATGGAATTGGAGGAACACCACATATGGAAAGATCAGACATGATTGGTTGGATCTTCGCCATTAAGGCCCTCAAACTTAGGGATGTCGGAGGGGAGGTTGGTTGGCATAGCAGGCCAATTAGCATTGTGGTGAATGGGGTCATTGATCAACTGATGGAAATCGGGGAGGCTGAGGCCTACAATGTACGACAGCACAGGGGTGGCTAGGATAGTTCCTGTGGCGGTTCCACTAGTAGTAGGGCTGGCATTAGGGCCGGGAGAACCGCTAGCGTTAGGCCTTGGACCAGACATAGTGAAGGTGACAGGGGTTGAACCAGGAGGAGAAGGAGAACCCGATGGATCAGGAGAGGAGTCGGAGTGCAGACTCAAAGGAGGACTGGCTCGACGATGGCGGGGCGAAGCAGGTCGATCGACCGGAAACTAAGGATGAAGGCCAAGAAGTCTCCGGGAAAGGCGCCCTGGGGGTGAAATGATGACAGGAAGAAGGAAACCGACAGGGGCAGAAAGGGACAGAATCAATTAAGGTCAAGGGCAGAAAAGGTGCAGTGACAATTTATTTTAGAGTCTTTTCCAGGCGGTGTTAACCAGGCGCTTTTTCGCTTAGGGTCAGTGTGTGGCGTGCGTTAATTTTAATTTTTAAACCCTTTCTGTTTTGAGAGCAAGAAAAAAGTGTGCTGCGTAGCTGAAAATAAACCTACAGAGAACATTATATAATGCTGAAATAACAGAAAAATAATAGCTACTTGTGCATCTATCTAACCCAAGAAGGTGGGTCTCTCAAAATTAATCTGAAAAGAAAGGGAAAAATCTATGTAAAACACACGGAAAAGGGGCCAATAGATCTAAGGTCAAAAGGGACAGGGATCTAAAGGATAAAACTGCTGAAAAGAGGTGCAGATCACAGCCAAGAGACAGAGGCAAGGTGGCTGCAAAAAGGAAGGAAATCAGCAAAAACCGAAGGGGGCAAGGCGGAGGCCTTCAAAGGAGGTCCAAACAAAACGACAGGAGGTGATTTGAAAGGAAGAAAGGCTGATCTCAAAGGATCTGAAAGGGAGGTAACAGATCTGGAAAAAAGGAGGCTGAAGCTCTGAAAAACAGACGGCTGAAACAGTTAAAACTCTTCCACAAAAAGTGGAGGGTACTAAAGCCCTAGGGGGCTAGGTTCCCACTTAGATGAGTAAAAACAAATCAGAACTTGGTCAAAACGGGCTGAGACAGAGGCTGAAACTCACGTAAGCCGCAAGCAGTAACCTAAAAATTCAAGGTATAATCACCGAAAAATCGTGTCGCAAGCCGAATTGCTGGGCAGGTCGCAAAAGGGTAGATGACTGGGAGGTCCAGGTCACATTTTTGGGCTGGGCAAGACCCCCGTCTCGCTGTTCCGGCCAGCATTTTCGAAAGTTGCCGTTCAGCTTGCGGCCGGTGTCGCTTACTCCGGCACAGGGCTAAACACACAAGTTAGAAATTTTAATGTTTTAGGGTTTTATGTGTGAAAAAAAACATAAAAATAGGAAAAATAAAAAGCTGAAAAGAAACCTTAGGGTCTGAAGCAGCTGGATATGCAGGAATATGAAAAACGACAACGGTCGTAGTTTAAAACCCGTGTGGAGTCGCCATTTGTTAGTATGAATCCTTTGTCGAAGTGTACGAAAAAGGACCACTTTAGCTACGCATAACTAATAGCCCTAACAACAAAAGTGGCTGCCAATATCTTCATATCTGCGATTATTTAGACAAGAAAATAGCTGCAAAATACCAGATCTATGTATGGAAAGACATTAAGCAGTAAAAACAAGGGTTTGCTCCATATACCAATAGACAAGACAAGAACAAATTTTGAAAGAATTTTTGTATTAATGGGGCACCTGTGAGGAAAACCAGAAGGAGTATCCAATTCCCCTCAGTGGGATGGGTTCTTGGAAGTCCTCAGCACTTTAGATCTAAGATTTCTCTCTCTAGTTGATGTAGAAAACCCAATGCAAAGAGTAGAGCTCAAGGGGAGCAAATGGCAGAAAATGGTGACCAAGTGTATAGATCCAGAGTGATCTAATAGGCAACAAAAGGTGAAGAATGGTAGGAAAAACCCTCCTATTTATAACAAAATATTGAGTCATTCTAGATCTTGGTGCATGGGTTAACCAAATCTAGATCCACTTTTTATGGAATATTTTATTATATTTGTTGGAGGGAAAAGGTATTTGACTTGGGTCAAATCCCTTAATTTGTTAAAAATAAATAAATAAATGATTTATTTATCTTTTTAAGGAATTTGTTAGAAGATAATCAAATAAATAATGATTTATTTAATTATTTAAGGAGGTGGTTGAAAGATAATTAAATAAATAGTGATTTATTTAATTATTTGTGGGTGATTTGGTCATATTTAACAAGGAATATCATCTAAATAAGGTTTAAATGATTATTCCTACAAAATAATAAGATAAATAAAGGTTTATCTAATTAATTTCTTTGATTTTGGGTTAAACATGACTGGGAATAATAATTAAATTATGGTTTAATTAATTATTCCATGAGGAAAATCAAACAAATATGGGTTTGTTTAATATTTCCTTTTGGGATTTCCTGTTTTAACATAGTGAAAGCAGTTTTACTTACGGTAAAACTGGTCTTACATGGTGTACTTGGGTCCATCTAATGATAATAAGTTAGATGACCAAAAAATGGTGTAACAATTATCCATTTAAGTTATTCACAATACACATGCCCAACACATACAATGAGAGAGAAATTGATTGTTTGAATATGTCATCATTTTAGCCCAAGTTCTCAACTGAAACTCTTGTTATGTTTTACTCCAAATTGTTTTCTACTTGGAACCTGCACTTTCACCTTGTGCTTTCCTTTTGTTTATATACCACATTGTATGACTCTATGCTTTTGTTTCTCACCTAATGGGAGAATTCTAATTCTTAGACCTTTTTAGAGGTGAGATGAAGCATACTTAGATAAGGTTCTAAGCCAAGGGTTATTTTTTCATGTAATATTTGGATGGAAAATGTCTTTAAAGAACAATGTCATTTGTCTTGATATTGTGATCTTGTCATAAAGGATTTATCTCAATAGTTGTTGTTAATGGACATTATTGAGCATATTTATTAGTTAAAAATAAAAACTGATGTCCTGAAATTATTCAAATTATTTCCAAACAACTGTAAATGTTGAGAATATTGTTATCAAATCATCGAAATACATGCTCTCCAAAAAGAGTAAATAACATGTCTCAAACATGTAATTACATTAATTGAAGATTACATTTCATCAACAAATGTTGTATACTGAGAACACAGTAGGTACACATTTTATTATATGGTGACATTTTATTTTCTCTGTTTATACAGGTTATTTGGCTAGATAGTGGCCACTATTGACCAATTGAAGAAAACTTGTTTGAGTTTCTTTCTTTTATGGTCAATAATGGCATTAACAATATTGTTTATGTTCAGGTATATATCGTATAAATCCTTTATAGTCTACTTTAGTTTATATTTCAGTATTCAACAACTTTCATTTCTTATACTTTACATTGTATATTTTTTTTGTTATTGCAGAAAATGAGCTCAATATTGATGTTAAGAAGCAGGAACTGAAGAAAGAGGAGAACAATCACACTAGAGAGAATAAATGAAAATTAAAAAGAGACAGAAGAGAACTGATCTAGTGGTACCTATAGAGCCAATATCCCACATAATATAGACACATAGAGATTGATCGTCAAGTCTTTATAGTTGGTGAATTCACCTGCAAGGTCTTGGCAACATAATGATAGTGTTTTGAAATGATGAAACAATATTTAATGTGTAAGTTGTACTCCAACCAATATTAAGTTGGAAACTCTTACTGTACTACTTGACATTTTATATAATATAATTTGTTGCTGGAATTATTTACAGTTTCACTTGATATTACTTAATATTGTAATTAACATATGTAACTTTGCATTTTCGTATTATATGAACATGTGAGTTGTATGATTTTTTTTTTTTTAATTTAGTTGCAAAATCATACAAATTAATTTATGTTGATTAATAATAAACACATAAAATCAATCTAAAACTACTAGATAGACAGTTTATGTTTATTAATGATGAACACAAAAAAATGAATATATGACTAAATTAGTTGCTTATGAATATTATTAATGAAAGTAAATGAAATGAGTATAAACTATTAAATTAGTCATTTATATAATGAATATTAAAATATCAAAAACAAATAAATGACTATTGCAAATGATAAATTTTTGTTTACAAATGACTGCTAAATTTTGCATATATATGACTATTAGTAACTAATTTACAATGTCTTATAACATGACTAAAATTTAGTCATATTTCTTTGGTCATTAATTGGTTTCAAACGATGACTAAAATTTGCATATATATGACTACTAGTAGCTAATTTATAGTATCTTATAACACAAACAACATTTTGGTCATATTTCTTTGGTCATTAATTGGTTTTCTTGGGTGATCATTTAGTAATATATGTTATTATATATTTTTTCATTAATTGTGATAATTAATGACCAAATCAATGATTATATGAATGACCAATCCAATGAGTAAATTAATGACCAAATCAATGACCAAATTAATAACCAAATATACTACTAGACAACTAAATTGAGACAACAAATTAATGACTAAGCTAAAAACGACTAAAAGTTGGTTGTGTTATAAGATACTGTATATTAGCTACTATTGGTCATGAACCAAAAAATAGTCGTTTATACACAAATTTTAGTCATTTTTTTAGTAACTAATTAGCCATTTTTTACTATTGCATGCCTTTCGGGTTGATGAATGCTCCAAAAAATTTCTTGAGGTTGATGGACAACATCTTGCAACCCTTCAACAACTCATTTGTAGTAGTTTACTTAGATGACATCATGATCTTCAGCCAAACTTGGGAAGAGCACCTCCACCACATCCGACAGGTCATTCAAACACGGCGACAACACAAGTTGTGTGATAATTTGGAGAAGTGAACATTCAACATGACCTAGGTTCAGTATCTAGGATACATTATTAATGAATGGGGGGTGCATGTGGATCCAATCAAGATCCAATTCATTCAGGATTGGCCAACCTCAACCACTCTAAAAGAGCTTCACATCATTCTCGTTCTTTCTAATTTCTAGCACAGGTTCGTGTTGGGATTCTCTCATATTACTAGGCCCTTGATTCAATTCTCCAAGGGAGAAGCGAAATTGAAATTCATTTGGTCGGAATCGCAGTAGAAGGCATTCATATAATTGAAGCATCACCTTCACTCTACCCCAGTGCTCACATTACCAGACTTGAAACAACCATTTGAGATCAAGACAGATTCCTCTAACTATGCTATTGGGGCAGTTCTTACTCAACAAGGGCATCAATTGGCATATCATACTTAGACACTGTCCGACACAGTCCACAAGTATACCGCTTATGACAAAGAAATGTATTCCATTGTGCAAGTTTACTGACAATGGAAGCATTCCATTTTGGGGAAGGAAAAAATCACCCACACAGACCACCGACCCTTGCAATTAATACAGTCACAAGGGGATTTTCAAAATGATCGTCATAAAAAATGTTCCACATATCTGGAACAATTTATTTTGAACATCAAGTAAAAGAATGGTATCACCAAAAATGTTCCAAACTGCCTCGGCCGACCACTGATCATGGCGCTAATCGTCATTCTCAACTCTTGTGGGCATGCGACTTCTAATTGGCTGCTTCTCTATAAGAGTGATAAAAAATTCAGCCACACATACAAGACACTCTTGGAGGGTATGCAAGTTGAAAAATTTCACCTCCATGATCCACTGTTATTTCACGTAGGACATATTTGTGTTCCCTAAAGCAAGCGTGCCAAGATGATTTGGTAAGCCCACTACAATCAATTCATTGGTAATTTTAGGGTTGAGACAAAAGTGGAAGTACTACATAATTATTTCTATTGGTCAAACCTTCAACTAGATGTCAGGAAGTACATTAGATTGCATTGCTTGCACCTTTTCCAAACCGACCATCAAGAAGCAAGGACTTTATTCTCAGCTACCTACCCCTAGTTGACCTTGGGAATCCATATCAATGGATTACATGTCGGGCCTTACTTCTACTAAGGATATAAATGATTATGTTTCCATGGTCGTCGATAGATTATCGAATATAGCCATTGTGGCATCCTGCAAGAAGAATATCACAACAAAATCCACTGGGAAAAACTTCTTTGAATGAGTGTGGGTCCACTTTGCGATCCCAGATTCTATCATTTCAGATTAGGCCAGCAGGTTTCTCGACAAATTTTTGCCTAGCGTCTAGTCAATGCTAAGCACCAAGCTCACCAAATCCAAAACTTTCTGTCCCAAAACTAATGGCCAAACAAAGGTCGTCAATGGGATGATTCTACACATTCTTTGCATGTACAATTCAAAGCATGCACACATATGGGATGAGAGCCTTCCTTGTGTACAAAACGATTATAGCCAGCCTCTCCACAGCTCAACCGACCACAACCCCTTTTTGGTGGGATTGGGATTCCAACCACTATGTCCCATTGACGTAGCCATGCCATTTGTGAATACTCAGGGCGATTCAGCTCAGGTTCGGTCTGAAGTTGATAAAGAGAACAACTTCATTGGGTGCATTTAGCAAATCCACCAATAGGTAGATGACATATTAGACAGAGCCAATGCTAAGTACAAGAAATGGCATGATAAAAATCATGTGCCACACAACTTCCATGTGGGTGACAAAGTGTGGCTACATTTCCATAAGGAGTGCCTCACTGGACCCCACATCAAGCCTTTCCTAGTCTGATATGGTGCGTACACAATTACCAAGGTTGTACAGACCAATGACTTCGAGCTCACTATTCCACCATTCCTTTTTTTGCACCCAGTAGTCAATGTGGACCTCCTTCGGCCCTACTTCCCACCTATACTAGAAACCTCCAACATTGCAGAAAAACTCACACCAACAATGTTAAACCCAGACTGCATAGAACAGGGAACCACAAAATGCATCATGGACATGCAAATCAAGAACACTCGCCAGTAGTAGATCCAACAGTATCGGGTTGTCAAAGTTGGCCAACTCCTACACCAAGGAAAATGGTTCACCAAGGATCAAGTTCAGCAAACGTTTCCTCATCTCATAGAGGAGTTCAACGCAATGGGGACCATTTATTCCTAAGGGGAGAATAATGATACATGTGGATATTGGTGGCCACCCACCTATTCCACTTGGGGGCACCATTATTTCTTTCAGTTTTTCAATTTCCTTAATTCTAGCATAATTTACTAATTTTAGCAATTTTTTGGGTCCAAAACTTCTAGAGTCATTTTGAGGCCCTAAACGACGTTTTTTTGGGAAATAGGGATCAAGTTGGAATTTTCTTCAATTTTTCTCACATAAAAAGTTGTAGTCCTTAGATATATATTTCTAACGGGGTATGGTGCATGTGAAACATAAATCATATGCGAAAGTTTCGTCCCCAGGAATTTGATGTACCAATTTACCCAAACGGGGTTCATACTTTTGGGACTTAATCTCTTAGGCTTAGATTTTTGGATGTTTATGTTATTCAATTGTTTCTAAAAAATAAATAGGCCTTTTAGCCTCATAATAACACAGTTCAGAGGCTTGTATCAACCACATCTCTTCTCATAGATAAGCTACCAGTGCCCTAGCTAGTTTATTTCCATTCTGTTTGTAAGAAAATTTTAGTTCTTTGATATTAATGAAATGAAGTGTTATTTCCATTACATGTTTTTATTTATGGTTTTATGTGTATTGTATTGCATTACTACATAAATCTGTATCATTTACGTAGCACTTTCCACTAATTTAGAACCATATATTATCTAACATTTTGCACATCGATTGGCATATATATTCTAGAATCTAGAATAAAAGGGGAGTCCTATGGAAGGAAGCCTTTGATGATAAATATGCATGACCTCAAGATTAAAGTTTTATTGATATGTCATCACACATGAGAAACTCTTGTAGGATCCAATGTGATGTTTTCCTAGGAAAAAAGTTATTAACTGCAACATTTTCCTTTTTACAATTAAAATGGCCTTGGCAAGACAACGCAACTCATCTTTTGTATCCTATATTATTGGTTCAAATGGAAATCTAACATTTCTCTCATAATCATGTTATCATATTCAATATGGAGGTTCCTTCATATGTACCAACATTTATTGCATCATGGTGATGAAAAAGTCAAATCTTATTGAAAGTTTGATCTTAGACAAAATGCAATGTTCGCACACTACTTGTTCTTACAGATTGTAACATGTCCTTTCATATCTTTGGAGTGAGTATCATCTTATAATATTATGGTTCATGTTGGCACTAATATGCATCAACAAGTTCCTAGTGCACACCTATTTAGAAATATTATATTACAGATATACTCAGTGAAATAATTACGGATAAATTTGTTGTTGAACACTTGCAAAGATTGGCAAACTAAACATATATTGAAATTCAATTTGTTTGTTGTATTTATAACCATAGAGGAAAGGGTGTGTTGGAATTATTTTAAGTAGGGATACAGGATTAATTCAATGCAATGGAAGTGGTTACGTACATTGTAAACATACAACAAATTCTCCATACAATAATCCTCTAGTTGCTTCTTTTTTTTCTTGTCCTTTGAAATCATCAAAAGTTCCTATCAACCTAGAAAAAACTCGCCCATTTATATTAAATTCATGTTTTTTCATGTCCTCATATTTGTGGTGTGTTCTGAACCTGATATTGAGAATAGTACAAACAAATTCCTAGTGATGCTTTGAAATGAAGCAGATCATGAAAGTACTTATTGGAAAATTTTAATTCCTAGATAGATATAATAAATGGACTTGCATGAGTATAATATGAATCCTGAGGTGATTTTCAAGGTAAAGGTAAGAATCACCCAGAGAACCAATTGAGAGGGATGAATTTGGTCTTCCACACTGGAGCTTTTCATCTTGTTGGTATTTTGACACTATCTCGATAGATAAAATATTATTCCCTTCAGTTTGAGCTCCTGATACATCTACTCATAGCCCTAAAAGAAACCCTATAAATACCATTTTCCCATTATACAATGAACTTGGAATCATCCTTTATCAAAAGAAAGTTTATACCTCTTCCATCAATTTTTTTTAGAATAAACAAATTTTGAATATCTCTACTCTGTTATTAGTATCAACCCCGACTACTTCCTTTAAAGAAACAACATAGTTGTCTCAAATAGTTATATTGGTTCCTCCATCACATTTTCCAGGAATACCTTGACAAACTCCATCAAAATAACTCCATGCCTTCAATTTACCAACCTAATAGTTTTTCCAATTTCATTGGTTGTTCCTCTTTATAGATTTTGAAATACCTCAGTATGCATACGTGACATGATGAACTCATGATAACCAAATAATATTTTATAGTAATGATATCCACTCAAATATCTCCTATTGATAGCACAATAAAATTCCTATTTTAATTTCCTAAACACTAGAGAAAAGAACACACATCTAGAATTCTACAACCTGATTCTACTCAAATGAAATTTTTGAACCTTGAGGAAAATTTTCCTACAAAATGTAACTTCAGTCAACCTTCACTAAAGCATAAATGGTTCATATAAACTAGAAGCATGCATAGAAACCTACTATACCCATCAATACAAAGAAATCATATGAGATAAATTTCATTTAGTCTAAGTAAAAAATACTAGATACAAGCTTCATAATCTCCATCTTGGTGAAGAAGTAGAATGTATCATACAAGAATAGGTAAAGTGAAAATGAGCCTGAATTTAGATAAGATCTCCACCACCAGTGGTAGTCATCACTACACAACTGAAAGTAGAAAAGGACAATATTGATCTATGCACTAGTAACAATAAGGATAACAAAGATAATGAAAAGGAACCCAAAAATGTAATAAAATTGATGTATCCAAATATATTTTAATATGAAGAATAATTAAATGAAAACTACAACAACTAGTAATATGCCTCCAATGAGTACTCAGAAAAATGACTGCATATACTATGCATGCTCTGGAATCTATGTGGGAGTTTTATTTGTCTTAAAAGGATCTTAAACTACAGGTTTCTTGTAGCCAAATTAACTAACAAAAAATACCAAAGACACAAATATCACAAAACAAAAAAATACAAAAGTTTTCGTTGTCCTAATTGGTACAACACCAAAAGGGATATTCACCATAGATCAATGCATTAAGGACAAAGAAGATTCCAGAAAACAATGTGAGGGAAGATAAATTTAGTCTTCGATGTGTTTTTTTCCATTATATTCCCTTGAACATCTTATACAGACGAGGAAGGGAGTAACCAACAAACAAACCCATGAACAACAACAAGAGAACCATACATGTCATCATTCCATCATGATTGGATGGTGAAAAAAATACAAGCATGGAAAATATCATTGTGATAAATGTCATCCAGTTTGTACTTGGGCTTCATCCTGTGTCTCCAATTTATTGTAATTTGAGAATGTAAGATAATCATCACTTACCCAAACTTCGCACAAGGTTGGTTCTTGGATTGACATGACCTATTGTTGCTCATTTAAGTTATTTTTCAGCCTTTTCACTCCTCACAAATGTTATTCATTAATGTCTTACCTAACCATGTAATAATTTCCATAAAATTCCTCTTGCAATGGGATTGTAGAGAGTTTCATCTACCAAATTTCCCCTTGTTATGATTGAGATAACAGGTATATGTTATGTGTTCCCTCATTCTAGCATATATAATCTAACCGCATTTTTTTTAATCAAATATACTCTATCATGTCTTGTTTTGATGAATCTCCCATCCACCTTTGTCTAGTGTAACGTTTGAATTTGGTTTGACCTTGAAAGAAAATGCATAAAATTCCTAAGGTACATTCAGGAATGTTAACATAATTATCCTTTTTGTAACCATGTTCTATTCCCTTATTTAAAATGTGATACATTTGTATATGTGGAAAATTAGTATGAGGGAAGGTGATATGTGAGGGATGTATGTAATATACTCAATAAAATGCGACAAACTACTTTTAGTTTTACATGCCAATATAGAGATGTACAACATTGCTTATGGCTGCAAGTGCTACCATGGTGGTAACAAATTGCTTAATACGATGATGCATTCAACTTTGGCATGAGATATTTTGTTGCAACACTACTTTAAGTATGTGCATTAGCGTAGTGGTCGTATACATTAGTCTATTGTCACACCTCCCATTTACACAATTTTTTTTTTTTTTCTCCAAGCATTTCAGGCTTTTAAGCATAGGTTTACCATGAAATCCTAATTCTCTAAACATGATTCCTTTCATCATAATATCATAACCCCAAGAAAATCTCTATTAACTTCCTCTTGTCTTATGTTATTCTAACTCCAAGTATGGAGTGAATTTATATCAATTTATTTTCTATAAAGGTCACATATATCACCTATATTTAACCTTTACTTGGATGTTTATTTGCTCTTGGCCTTACGGTCCTTTCGCATGCATTATATACGATGGGCTTTGAATTGGTTATGCCTACGAGCATTCTCGACCCTTTTCAAATCTACATATCCACGATTTTCCCATTACGTATATGTATATACCTTTGGTAGTGATTATAATTGAATTCAATGTACATATTATTATATGACTGGCCCTTCTCTACGTTTGGCGGTCAAATGAGGTGGCATTCATAATTAATTTCACATCTGCGTTGATATGATAGCATATCATTGTACAGGAGATTTCCGATCAAATTTTAATGTGCAACCTGATTACGTTATCGATTTACACATAGAGCGTGTAGTTCAACTCAATTTGAGGTACTGTGTTCATTGCGATGGGGTAAGTCTTCTCCATGTCAAATTTTATAATACGTTTGGTTGCAGTGTATGGTTTATAATGGGTTTCATCCCATTCTCCCCTTCACGTGGTAAATCCACGTCGAGCTGGCAATACCATTCAAGCTTACTCGGCTTACAATGGCGTCCTTCGGTATACGAACAGGACGCATGAAATTTGTTTCGTATCTTGACACCATTAATGTTATACGATTGGTTTAATTGCACACGCCAACCTTCGATCCGTGGCTCTTCTCTTGTGATGTTGCCAAGTGGACGATGGCGATCATTTCGTATTAGGTTTTCTAGGTCTGTTGAATAATTATATAAGCCTTTGATATTGTGCAGAGATAGTTTTCCGCGTTCATCATTTGTTTGTGTATATCTTCTTCTGCAAGGTCCTTACTCTTTAGAGGGTTTACTGACCTCAGTTCACGAAGGAAAATTCTGGCGTGCCTACTCCCCTGCAACGCTACCAGGTAATTGTTTATACATTCATTTTTTCCATCTTATGATTTAAAGATCAGGTTCGTCGCTCAGAACTTGCCCTACTTCGATTCTGAGGAAGCCTTCGAACGTTAATAAGATGAATGCGTTTCGTTCTGGAGATTTTGATTATACCCTCTGTGCAAAATTTTCGTTGTATTCCATTTTCGATTTATTGTCGACATTGCTCCTCTGTCGATTTCATTGAATGATAACTAATTTATTCTGTTAATACTGTGTAGCGTCCCAATTTACTTGCTTTGCTTCGCTTCAGGAGAATGATAGTCCTTCACTCGGACTTCGTGAGGTTCGATTTTCCTCCTGTATGTACATATATTTTTGTTTCCTTCTATTATTATCCTATAGGGTTTCAATTTAATCGATACTCTGTTTACAATTGTTGATTTGAGAGGCTTGTAGGAACCGAGATTCTTGGTTCATAGGTAACGCCTCGTTTTTATGAGCATTTTCTCCATTCGAACGTTTCCCTAGCAACGATGCTATTAACTAATTTCCATCTTGACTTGGTTTTTTCCACAGGTAATGATGATTCATTCGTATGTCTTTGAAAGCAGTCATGAGACCTTCCATTATTATGGATGTTAACATCGTCTTCCTTGACGTTTTAGGTCGGTATGCCTGTGGGAATACTATTACCCTCTCTTTGAGTTGTTTCGTCTGATGTAGAATCATTTCTCTCTTATTATTTTACACAGTGTTCGTTGAGGAACGAGACTCTATCAGAGTCAGATTGTTAATATGTTTCGTTTGTATGTTGGCGCTCTTTTAAATTTGTTTTTATTGGGCTAAGGGTTTTGATTTTCAGACCCTAGCCTGATGGGCTCAGCATGTATTGTGACTTTTGTATATATATATATATTTCATATTTTCTTATGTTGACCTCGTTATACCGACGCTACAGATTAAATTTATATGGACTGTCTCCTGCTTCCTTGGATGGAGTGATTCGTGTATACGATTTAACACAATGGAATTAATCCTTGTTTAATTTGCTTATCATAGCAGTGAATGTATCTGATGTAATTCTCTGTAGGACTAATGTTGTTCAATGTGTACCAGACTCCTCAGTTACTTATGTTCTGCATGACTCTTTTAAGAGACTCTCAGAATTTCGGGGGAGTCATATTTCAGTTTATCTTTTCTTTTGATATATTCTGTTCATTAGTTTCTGTAGCTAGATATCTCTACACTTGTACTAGTATCATGGCTAATAGTCTCCCTCTACTCATGTTTACACTGCAATTATTTTACTAATGTCTGTCTATACAGATAATTGCATGCATAGATTTGTGAGTCCATTCTCATTTATACATATAATTAATATGTATGAAATACCAGGACTATATTTTCGTAGGTTTCTATACTCTTCTTGTTTTCCATGTTATATATTTCTAGTTGGATCTTCTTTTCATTTTCTTATCGCTATTCACAGCTCTTGCATACATAGATCTCTGGTTCTAGGTATTTCTATAGAGCTGGTCATGTTTTGGGATTCATTCCCTTGCTACTTAATTACTTGTTACATCATTAATGTTTTCTATTCTTCCATTTGATCTTGGTCAAGGGAAATAGTAGTTACATTA
The DNA here is from genome assembly GCA_034641835.2 of Pinus albicaulis. Taxonomy (NCBI): domain Eukaryota; kingdom Viridiplantae; phylum Streptophyta; class Pinopsida; order Pinales; family Pinaceae; genus Pinus; species Pinus albicaulis. The sequence goes on from CM076581.1 coordinate 1,485,729,486, forward strand.
ACTGTTAATGTGTATACTGTTGAAAATATTACAACTCTCTACTCTTTACTTAATAATTACTAAATAATTAATTCTGCACTCTATGTATTTACTTTCTCACTGCTCCATTTTTCACAGAAACAGATTAAAATTACAAATTTATGCTTCATAAGATATTAGAAATCCCCAGCTTTTACCTTAGGGATTTGTTTAGAGACTTTGGAGAAATTCTTTTTGATTTACCTATTAATTTTCAGAATTATGTGCTAATAGAATAGAAGAAATTCACAATAAACTATCTGTAGAGAATATGTATCCTTGGATTTAAACCAACCTTGGTTTAGACTTTCTGTTGGATTCTACTTTACAGAATTTTTCTCTACAACCATACAGAATTATAAGGGTGACTGCCTTATGATTAATTCTGTTAAATTTAGTACTAATAAATCTAATACCCTATAAATCAATTTTTATATGTAGCCAATTCATACCACAATACGTAGAAACACAATTCAACTTAGAGACATACCACTAATGCAGTCGACCAACCTCCCAACCTTAGAGTCCTTCTATCTCCCAGAACTCACCCCCGAGCTAAGATCACCTCCTAGAATACACCAACCACTAATCTATTTAGGAGCAGCTTATTTAAGCTATTTTTCCCCAAAGCCTGTTTCTAATTCTGCGTCCAGAATATCAGGATGCTTTTCTTCCTGTTTTCCTAGGCTTCCCATTTTTGGGATTATTTAAAGCTGTTTTTATGCTTTCCTCAGCTTTTCCAGCTTTTTACCTCTTCCCAACTACTTTCCTCATCATTGGGGAAATTTAGATTCTTCCTCAAAAATCTAAATTAGAATAATTTCTTTCAAGGATTTTTGAAAGATTATGGGGAATAGTTGCCTTATCCATCCTCATGGATTTAGCAAGTGATCTCATAAATCTCATTTTGGTCAATGTGCACACAATCATTTTATTCATTTCCTCAAATTAAATATTTAATTACATTCACAAAATACTTATCCTTTGGGGTCCACTCCCCTTAGGACTAAATTTCAAATGTCCAGTTTCTGAAATTTAAACACATAAATTGGGGGTGTTACATATTCCCCCTCTGAAAATAAACATCGTCCTCGGTGTTGTTATTAAACTACTAGAGTTCATTTTTCAAACAAAAATGGATATATTTCCATCATTTCAGCTTCTCATTCCCAGGTAGCCTCTTTAGCAGTAAAGTGCTTCCACTGCACCTTTACTCTTGCTACTGTTCTGTTTCTCAATTCAATTTCTTCCCGCTCCAATATTTGAAGTGGTTCTGGTAAAAACTCCTCTTCTGGTTCCACCTGTACAACATTCCAATCAACTATGTGAGAAGCATCATGCACATAATTTTTTAATAACGAAACATGAAATGCATCATGAAATCTAACATGGGGTGGTAAGGCCAGTTTGTAAGCCACTGGTCCCACCCTTTCTAATATTTCAAAGGGACCACAATATCTAGGAGCCAGTTTTGCAAAACTTCCAGCATAAAGTGTGCTCTTTTTGGGTTTAATACGCAAGTACACATGCTCCCCTACTTTAAATTCTCGATGCACTCTTTTCTTATCATCATAGTTTTTCTGATGATCTTGTGTTGTCTTGATGTTTCTTTGTATCTGTTTGACAATTCTTTCCATCTCTTGTAAAGCATCTGGTCCCAACATTAGTTTATCCTCTGGCTAGCTCTAACTCAAAGGAGTACGACATTTCCTCCCATACAGTGCCTCAAACAGACTCATTTTAATGGAGGATTGGTAGCTGTTATTATAGGCAAATTCAGCTAAGTAAAAATAATCTTCCCACTTTGACGGTCTATCCATCACATACATTCTCAGCATGTCCTCCAAAATTTGATTTGTTCTTTCCGTTTGACCATCTGTCTGAGGGTGGTAAGCAGTACTAAAATTCAATTTAGTAACCATCCCTCCAAACAGTCCTTTCCAAAAAGCTGCTGTAAACTTAGCATATCGATCAGAAACAATTACCTTTGGAACCCCATGGAGTCTTACTACCTCCTTCAGAAACACATTCGCTACTTGCGCTGTCCCAAAGGTAGATTTCACTGGTATAAAATGTGCAGCTTTTGTTAAATTGTCCACTACCACTATTACTGAATCATGTTGATGTTTGGTTTTGGGTAATCCTGTTATGAAATCCATGGAAATGGTGTCCCACTTCCATTCTGTAATCGGTAAAGGGTTTAAAAGACCCGCTGGATGCTGATGATCAACTTTGACTAGTTGACATTCCATGCATCTACTTAAATATTCTGCTACATCTCTCTTCATTCCTGGCCAGAATAAATTCTTTTTCAGGGCTGTTAACATTTTCTGATATCCTGCATGTCCTGCATATGGCTGTTTGTGATATTCATCCAAAATTTCTCTTTTCAAGGACTCCACATTTGGAATATACAATCTGTCCTTATAGCAGATCAGCCCTTTTTGTTTTGAGTGAAATTAGTTTTCTCCTTTTTTTGAATTTTTACCAGGAGTGTTTCATAATATGGATCTTGGTTTGCTGCCTTTTCCACCAAATCTTCCACATCGATCTGAGCACTACTTCCAATTCTATTGATATTCTGACAAGCATTTCTACTCAATGCATCAGCAATTTTATTTTCTTTCCCTCTCATATGTTTTATGTCCATATCAAATTCACTTAGAAAAGACATCCATCTGGCTTGTCTAGCATTCAAATCAGTTTGGGAAAAGAAATATTTGAGACTAATATGATCAGTCATCAACGTAAATTTCTTTCCAAGGAGATAGTGTCGCCACATTTTCAAAACATGGATAACAACAGCTAATTCTAAATCATAAGCACTATAATTCTGTTCATGTATCTTCAATTTCCTAGATTCATATGCAATCACTAAATTCTCCTACAAGAGAACTCCTCCTAACCCCTCTCTACAGGCATCTGTACACACGAAAAATTCTTTGTCAGGATCTGCAATCTTCAGTATGGGGGCTGTAGTAAGTTTTAGTTTTAATTGGTCAAAACTATTTTGGCATTTTTCAGTCCACTCAAATTTGACACCTTTCCTTTGTAATGATGTAATGGGATGTGCTATGGCAGAAAACCTCTGCACAAATATGCGATAATAGCCATCCATCCCCATGAATGATCTCACTGCTGAAACATCCATTGGGATATGCCATTCCTTTATAGCCTTTATTTTCTCAGGGTCAACAGCAAGGCCTTGTTCAGAAATAATATGACCCAAATATTGGATCCTGTCTTTATAAAATTCACATTTGCTAAACTTGGCATATAGCTGATTTTCTTTTAGAGTTTGCAATACTATCCTCAAGTGTTCTTTATGTTCCTCCTCACTTTTTGAGTAGACTAAGATATCATCTATGAACACAAGGACAAATTTATCCAAGTACTTGTTTAACACACTGTTCATTAGGCACATAAATGTGGCAGGGGCATTCGTCAATCCAAAAGGTAGGACTACAAATTCGTAGTGTCCATACCTGGTTCGAAAGGTTGTTTTGCTAATGTCTTCTTCCTTGATTCTGAGCTGGTGATAACCAGTTCTTAAGTCAATCTTAGAAAAGACTGAAGCTCCTCTCACTTGATCAAAAAGATCATCAATTCTAGGCAAAGGGTATCTATTTTTAATGGTCAACTTGTTCAGTTGGCGATAATCAATTCACATCCGAAAAGTGTCATCTTTATTTTTCATGAATAGCACCGGTGCTCCCCAAGGAGACACACTCGGTCTGATATACCCTTTATCTAACAGTTCTTGCAATTGCATTTTCAGTTCCATAAGTTCAGGCGGACTCATTCGATAGGGGGCTCGGGAAACACATATTGCTCCCGACACTATATCGATTGAAAAATCAATCTCTCTTTTGGGGGGGAGATGAGGGATCTCATCTGGAAAAACTTCCTTAAATTCCCTTATTACTGGTAAAACATCCAGAAGATTTTCTTCAGTTTCCTGTTGCATGTCCTCCACATGGACTGCATAAACCTGACACCCTTTCCTAGCTGTTCTTTTTAATTGCAGTGCTGATATTTCTCTTACAGAGATAGGTTTTGGTCTTCCCTTGAGAATAAAAGGTTTCGCTTCCTCATCTACACAATGCAAAGTCTTATCCCAGCAATTCATCAAAGCTTTCTTCTTTTCCAGCCAGTCCATTCCTATCAGTAGGTCATATGAACCTAAGGGCATGATGTTCAAATTTACTTCTATTTGGAAATCATTCAATTTGATTTCTGTTCGGGGCAGTTTATGTGTTACCTTTCTCTTAGTTCCCGTGGCCAGTTGTACCAACCATGACTGCTGAAATTTTTCAGCTTTTAGGTCACATTTTTCTACTATTTTTGGACTAATGTAACTCAAAGAAGCACCCGGATCAATCAGAACAGTAACAGCTAGGTCAGAAATCTTACCCTCTATTTCCACCATGGTAGCTTGATGTTCTGCTTGTCGATTTTCCAAGGCTGCACTGATAGTCGGTATATTTTTGGTTATGTCATTTACTGTAGTGGCTTCTCGATCTCTCATAATCATCTGAATATTTTGATGAGGAAAATCCCTCAGAAGATGGGGTTCTCCATAGCCCCAACATTTCAAGGGTTCCTTCATTCTCACTGTCCCTTCCTTTTTACTGTCTCCATCTATCTATTTAGAAGCCACTTCTGAATGAGCAGTTTTACTTTCTTTGGGTTTATTAAAATTTTTCTGCTAATGATCTCTGCCAAAATTCTTCAAATAGGCTGGTTTCTGCTTCCTCCCTTTGAACTCATTCTTATTCACCCAGCTTTTCCCCTGTTCAGTTTTTCCTTTGAACTGTTGGTAACATAATCTGGCTTTTCTAACAGCTTCGTCCATTATTTTTAGGTTGTTAAACTCGATTTTCTCTTTGTATACAACAGGAAAACAATTTAGAAACATTTGTACTTTTTCCTTTTCTTCCCTTATGTAGGGTACATATCTCAGCAGATTGGTAAACTTAGTAACAAACTCATCGATAGTGAGCTGTTCCAGTCTAAGTTCATGAAATTCCTTTGCTTTGTCATCATAGTAATGCTCATTCAAGTAGCGATTTTTGGATTTAACCTGGAAATCTTCCCAAGTAACTGTGTTTTCATTAATGGCATGCACCATATTTGTATCCTCCCACCACAAGGTAGCCTTACCTTGTAGTTGGTGGAAAGCTAATCTGGCCTTCAGATTGCTTTCATATTCATAAACCTGGAAATACTTAATCATATTCAACAACCAGGCTTCAACATCTTCCTCCTTCTCCGCATCATAGGAGGGAGGTTTTATTTTCTGGAATTCTCCTTGTAATTCATTTTTCTGCTTATTCTGATGCCTAATAGCATCTTCCTCATCAGACTCACCATTTTTCCTCTTTCCGGAACCTTCGCCTTCCTGGCTATTCCGTGAAGTTAATTCCCTGATGAGATTTTCCTGCTCCTCACTGGCTAATGACAATCTGTCATTCTGGCTTTTTATCTCAGCCAATTCTTGTTGCAATTCCCACAACATAGCCATCATGGGCACATTGGGATCTGGTGCATTTTCCTCATCACGCAGATCAACATAAATTTCGCCACCTTCTTCCATTCTAGCACTCCACTATACACTACATATCACAGATTAGTGAAAATAAAAAAATAAAAAAATTTGTCACAGAAATAAATTTACATAGTGAGTACACAGAAACAGTGAGCACAATGTCACCATCTGAGTTTTATAACTTGGGCTCTGATACCATTTGTCACACCTCCCATTTACACAAATTTTTTTTTTCTCCAAGCATTTCAGGCTTTTAAGCATAGGTTTACCATGAAATCCTAGTTCTCTAAACATGATTCCTTTCATCATAATATCATAACCCCAAGAAACTCTCTATTAACTTCCTCTTGTCTTATGTTATTCTAACTCCAAGTATGGAGTGAATTTATATCATTTTGTTTTCTATAAAGGTCACATATATCACCTATATTTAACCTTTACTTGGATGTTTATTTGCTCTTGGCCTTACGGTCCTTTTGCATGCATTATATACGATGGGTTTTGAATTGGTTATGCCTACGAGCATTCTCGACCCTTTTCAAATCTACATATCCACGATTTTCCCATTACGTATATGTATATACCTTTGGTAGTGATTATAATTGAATTCAATGTACATACTATTATATGACTAGCCCTTCTCTGCGTTTGGCGGTCAAATGAGGTGGCATTCATAATTAATTTCACATCTGCGTTGATATGATAACATATCATTGTACAGGAGATTTACGATCAAATTTTAATGTGCAACCTGATTACGTTATCGATTTACACATAGAGCGTGTAGTTCAACTCAATTTTAGGTACTGTGTTCATTGCGACGGGGTAAGTCTTCTCCACGTCAGATTTTATAATACGTTTGGTTGCAGTGTATGGTTTATAATGGGTTTCATCCCATTCTCCCCTTCACGTGGTAAATCCACTTCGAGCTGGAAATACCATTCGAGCTTACTTGGCTTACAATGGCGCTCTTCTATATACGAACAGGATGCATGAAATTTGTTTCGTATCTTTACAACATTAATGTTATATGATTGGTTTAATTGCACCCGCCAACCTTCGATCCGTAGCTATTCTCTTGTGATGTTGCCAAGTGGACGATGGCGATCATTTCGTATTAGGTTTTCTGGGTCTATTGAATAATTATATAAGCCTTTGATATTGTGCAGAGATAGTTTTCCGCGTTCATCATTTGTTTGTGTATCTCTTCGTCTGCAAGGTCCTTACTCTTCAGAGGGTTTACTGACCTCAGTTCACGAAGGATAATTTTGGCATGCCTACTCCCCTGCGATGCTACCAGGTAATTGTTTATACATTCGTTTTTTCCATCTTATGATTTAAAGATCAGGTTCGTCGCTCAGAACTTTCCCTACATCGATTTTGAGGAAGTCTTCGAACGTTAATAAGATGAATGCATTTCGTTCTGGAGATTTTGATTATACCCTCTGTGCAAAAATTTCGTTGTATTCCATTTTCGATTTATTGTCGACATTGCTCCTCTGTCGATTTCATTGAATGATAACTAATTTATTCTGTTAATACTGTGTAGCATCCCAATTTACTTGCTTCGCTTCACTTCAGGAGAACGATAGTCCTTCACTCAAACTTCGTGAGGTTCGATTTTCCTCCTGTATGTACATATATTTTTGTTTCCTTCTATTATTATCCTATAGGGTTTCAATTTAATCAATACTCTGTTTACAATTATTGATTTGAGAGGCTCGTAGGAATCGAGATTATTGGTTCATAGGTAATGCCTCGTTTTTATGAGCATTTTCTCAATTCGAACGTTTCCCTAGCAACGACACTATTAACTAATTTCCATCTTGACTTGGGTTTTTCCACAGGTAACGAAGATTCATTCGTATGTCTTTGAAAGTAGTCATGAGACCTTCCATTATTATGGATGTTAACATCGTCTTCCTTGACGTTTTAGGTCGGTATGCCTGTGGGAATACTATTACCCTCTCGTTGAGTTGTTTCGTCTAATGTAGAATCATTTCTCTCTTATGATTTTGCACAGTGTTCGTTGAGGAACGAGACTCTGTCAGAGTCAGATTGTTAATATGTTTCGTTTGTATGTTGGCGCTCTTTTAAATTTGTTTTTATTGGGCTAAGGGTTTTGATTCTCAGACCCTAGCCTGATGGGCTCAGCATGTATTGTGACTTTTGTATATATATATATATTCCCTATTTTCTTATGTTGACCTCGTTATACCGACACTACAGCTTATATTTATATGGACTGTCTCCTGCTTCCTTGCATGGAGTGATTCGTGTATACGATTTAACACAATGGAATTAATCCTTGTTTAATTTTCTTATCATAGCAGTGAATGTATCTGATGTAATTCTCTGTAGGACTAATGTTGTTCAATGTGTACCAGACTCCTTAGTTACTTATGTTCTGCATGACTCTTTTAAGAGACTCTCAGAATTTCTGGGGAGTCATATTTCAGTTTAACTTTTTTTTTGATATATTATGTTCATTAGTTTCTGTAGCTAGATATCTCTACACTTGTACTAGTATCATGGCTAACAGTCTCCCTCTACTCATGTTTACATTGCAATTATTTTACTAATGTCTGTCTATACATATAATTGCATGCATAGATTTGTGAGTCCATTCTCATTTATACATATAATTAATATGTATGAAATACTAGGACTATATTATCGTAGGTTTCTATAATCTTCTTGTTTTCCATGTTATATATTTCTAGTTGGATCTTCTTTTCATTTTCTTATAGATTTTCAAAGCTCTTGCATACATAGATCTCTGGTTCTAGGTATTTCTGTAGAGCTGGTCATGTTTTGGGATTCATTCCCTTGCTACTAAATTACTTGTTACAGCATTAATGTTTTCTATTCTTCCATTTGATCTTGGTCAAGGGAAATAGTAGTTACATTAACTGTTAATGTGTATACTGTTGAAAATATTACAACTCTCTGCTCTTTACTTAATAATTACTAAATAATTAATTATGCACTCTATGTATTTAATTTCTCACTACTCCATTTTTCACAGAAACAAATTAAAGTTACAAATTTATGCTTCATAAGATATTAGAAATCCGCAGCTTTTACCTTAGGGATTTGTTTAGAGACTTTGGAGAAATTCTCTTTGATTTACCTATTCATGTTCAGAATTATGTGCTAATAGAACAGAAGAAATTCACAATAAACTATCTGTAGAGAATATGTATCCTCAGATTTAAACCAACCTTGGCTTAGACTTTCTGTTGGATTCCACTTTACAGAATTTTTCTCTACAACCATACAGAATTATAAGGGTGACTGCCTTATGATTAATTTTTTTAAATGTAGTACTAATAAATCTAATACCCTATAAATCAATTTTTATATGTAGCCAATTCATACCACAATAAGTAGAAACAAAATTCAACTTAGAGACATACCACTCATGCAGTCGACCAACCTCCCAACCTTAGAGTCCTTCTGTCTCCCAGAACTCACCCCCGAGCTAAGATCACCTCCTAGAACAGACTAACCACTAATTTGTTTAGGAGCAACTTATTTAAGCTATTTTTCCCCAAAGCCTGTTTCTAATTTTGCGTCCAGAATATTAGGATGCTTTTCTTCCTGTTTGCCTAGGCTTCCCATTTTTAGGATTCTTTAAAGCTGTTTTTATGCTTTCCTCAGCTTTTCTAGCTTTTTACCTCTTCCCAACTACTTTCCTCATCATTTGGGAAATTTAGATTCTTCCTCAAAAATCTAAATTAGAATAATTTCTTTCAAGGATTTTTGAAAGATTATGGGGAATAGTTGCCTTATCCATCCTCATAGATTTAGCAAGTGATCTCATAAATCTCATTTTGGTCAATGTGCACACAATCATTTTATTCATTTCCTCAAATTAAATATTTAATTACATTCACAAAATACTTATCCTTTGGGGTCCACTCCCCTTAGGACTAAAGTTCAAATGTCGAGTTTTTGAAATTTAAACACATAAATTGGGGATGTTACATCTATGTTGTGTGTGAATAGTTCCACCTGCTGCAATAAAACATTATGTGCTGGGTAACACATTGATGACTAAAACAAGTATCAATGGAAACCATTTTAACAAAGAAATTGGTATACCACCATTAGTCGATGTTCCAAAAAAACTATTTTTACTACAAGCACGTTTTTTATGCAGTAATGAGGACATACATCAACTCTGGTGCTAGAACAACAATACAACATATGCTATAGAAATCATTACGACTCTCACAAACTATGCCAAAATGGTAATGCTCCAGCACAACGACAATTCTCTAACATAACTAAGTTACATCGCCACAATATAATAAAAACATATAACAATTATTAAAATGTATGGTATGTGAACCATCAAGGTTTCATGAGAAATGAGTGCCATATTATCAACTTTAAGGTAGGGAGATCAAGTAAAGACCATACATGAAGCCTTTTTGAGGCATCAGTTCACTTTCTTAAAAAAAATCTAATTAATTGTTAAGTAATTGTAATTGTTTCATTCATATATATATATATATAAACCATAAATCCAATTCATTAAATTAAATTAAACTACACTTAATTATAGATTAATTAATTTACAAATTAATTAAATTACCAGCATTAGATTCTATATAAAAAGTTAATTCGAAATAAATTTAATTAAATGAGAATTAATTTAATAAATATTAATTAATATTAAAAAATATATAACACCAAACATATTAGATCAACGAATCAAATATTACACCAAACCTCATATAAGAAATTAATATAACATTTTTTTATGACCAAGCCCATCGGAGGTGAACGAAGGACATTAGGAATTAGGGATAAATATGATATCACAGGTTTAATTGAAAAGGTCCGTTGGTTCCAATGGGGGCGTTGAGATAAACGAAACCTAATTTAAAAAAAACATTGTAGGTATAATGAGCCATCATGATAATGGGAAATCATAAGGGAATTAATTATAAATAAGGTTATGAAAAAAATAAACTCCAAGGTCCAGAGCAATCATATGCCGACGGTTATCGTGTGCCTTCGAAATTTTTAAACATTGGGTTTATGAGTCATCGAAGATGTGTAGTTTCAGAGGTTTTTTGAAATGGCTCCGGAAAATTTAACATTTCGATATAAAATATGTCTAGGTAACATCAGGGCATCAGAGGTTTCAAAATTGTGGAGGAGCAATTTTAAATGGGATACGAAATGGAAAGGAGCAAAATGGGTAGGGTGACGAGTATGGTGAGAGTAGAGAGGAAGAGGGGCAGGGGCAGGGGCAGGAGCAGGGGGGAGGAGGGGGGTGGCCGGAGTAGGACCCTCCCTCAATAAACTACAACCATTTCATAAAATAAGTCTGATGTTAAAAACTACAACCATTTACAATTTCAGGATTTTGAATCTCATTATTTCTATTAAATTGAGATTTGGAATAAACTTTTTAAATTTGAAAACACCACAATTTTAATTGTTCCACAATTTGGCCGTGGTGATTTTGTATAATTATTAGTGAAAATGAATTATTCAATAAAAATTATCTAAAAATAAATATTTACAATTAATTTTAGAAAATTAAAATAATATATATTTAGTACATTTTTTATCTCTCACGGTAAAAAAATATTGAACTTCGAATGACCACCATTTGCAAACCGTGTATCCAAATGAGATGAAATGAGAACCAATTGAAATATAACAAAAAATTTCGATGCAGTGAATTAATCAGAATGGAAGTCCAACGAAAATGAAACTATAGAAAAATTGTCAGATTCTTAACGAAAAGAAAAATATTAAATAGTGATTTGGACAAAATTTGCGAAAAGGGTCCCCATTATTAGCATGAAATAATAAGCTAAAAATGGGGATGTTATGATCTGACCACAAAACAAAACTTGATAATTTTATGAATCATTCCAATTTATTATTATTATATAATGTAAATGTGGAGTAAAGGAGAATGATAAGGACTCACACTCATCAAAGTAAATGCTAGATAGTGTGGTGGTGTGTATTACAATTACTTAAGTGTTGATTAAGTAATTTGTAGATTGATTTCATTTTGGTGAATATTTTTTTCGTTGTTTAAACAAATCAAAGAAATAAAAACATGTTAAAATGTTGTTTAAACAAATCAAACAAGTTAGACAAGTCAAATTATGCAAATTGAAAGTTCATGCTTCAAACCTTCTAAAAATTTCCAAATGTTTAAACCATTCCATCTAAACAAGAAGAGAAGCATAAAATCATTTTAGGATTGGGAGCATCATGAGAATGGAAGACAACCATTCAATGTAAGAATTGTCTCACTTGGTGTTGCATCACTATTTCCATTACATTTTCTTCAATTAAATTACCTGGTGTTGCATCACTATTTCCATTACATTTTCTTCCATTAAATTATCTTTGTGCTTCTTAGATTGTTCATGACAGACAATATTACCCCACATATGAAATACTAGAAGATGTCCAAGGAGATAGGGTATACCCTGAAAGGTTTGTATGAAGAAACCAATACAAGAAAAATTTTGTTGTTAAAAAGTAATGTGTTTTCAAGGAAAATGGAGAATCAGGATGCAAATAAATTTATTTCTAGAATTAAATATTCGAAAGAAAAACTCATCAAGCACACATATAGTAACTATAACATTGAATGCTATGTTAGAATAATATCAATTTTTTATTATAGGTCTTGTAGCCCAAGAAACAACTCCTACTTTTGATGAACTTATAGTTATTCTTCTCCAAGAGGAAGAATGAAGCAAAATTATTATTTGCAAAGATAATAATTTATACTTTGCATTTATGGTGAAAGGGAAATAACTATCCAAAGGTAATACATGGCAATTAATTAAGGGAATTAAACTACCATATGTAAATTCACAATATGTAAAGCCGTAATATGAAAAGTCACATTAAGGTTTGTAACAACTAATGCTTGATGTTAATTTAAAAAGGAATTATGCATGTTCTTACTATGGAAAGTTTAAACAATGTTATAGAGATTTCTTTAAAAGGAAGTACCATGAGTCTTAACCATGGAAAATTTTTAATGCTAGAAAGTTATTTTAAATTTTAGAAACAGTCCCTAATATTGAAAATATAAAACATTTGGCAATAATTTTTTGAAAATGTTCAAATTTATAATTATTTTGAATAGCCTCTATAACGTTTTAGAAAATTTCAAGGTCAAATATTTTTATCCTATGGAATTTGGGCGAAACACTTTTTATAAAAAAAGGTAATTGGAGAATAGTTTTTTGGAAAATGCATGGAATATTAGCTTGATGACTTAAACAATCTTATATTATTTATTTCCTCTGTCCACTTGTCTATTTAAACAAATGACTCAAGTGTCCCATATATTGATTCTTGTCCTCTATTCATATGTTGTTCGTATGTATTTTAATAAGAAATGGATTGAGAATTATCATAAGACAAATAATAGCGCGAATTTATATCTTGGGGATGATCAGTCAAATTAAACTAAAGGATATGGTGAGGTATATGTAACATTACGAAATGGTTATGTTACATAGATTCAAAATTTGATGTATTTGCATAATATAAAGAAGAAATTGATCTTATTTTATACCATAAAAAATAGGATTTGAAGGTAAAGTTTCTCCCATAACAGATTAGGATTTGAAGGTAAAATATGTAAACCCACATTATATGGTTTAGGATATGCAAGATCATTACAAGGGTATTTTAATAGCTTTTCGAGAGGGAGGCCTATATAAGGTTGATGTGATGAGTAAGAGAAATCAAGTTCTAGCATGTTCAACCATGACAACATATTTTTTATATAACGAAAGGTTTGGTAATCTTAATTATCATGATTTATTAATACTTCAAAAATGAGGAATGTCGTAGGGACTTCCATTGCCTAAAAATTATCATACTACATGTGAGGTGTGTGAGAGCCCTTTTTTAAACCCTCTTGTAAATATTATTATGAATTATTATGAATTAAAAATGATGACTAGTTGAGATGGGACACAGATTCAAAGTTATATAGGAGTAGGAGTTGCATGTAAGCCAAATCTGTATTTAATTTATCACCCAATTCCCTAGTAGAGGAGATGGGATTCTTGTAGATAGTTAATGGAAGGCATGTGATCTCGATTGAAGCAGGAATATATAGGCCACCTTGTGTGTCATGTTGATAAAGTCAACACGCATGATGATTTGGGGCAGATAAAACATGGAAAAAGGGAAAGAGTGGCATTATCCTCGGTGGGGTAACATCCTTGCATGGATGAGGGTTCTGCACTAGTCTTAGTGGAAACCACATCCTCGATAGAAGTCTCTAACATGCATGTTTGTTGGTTATTCCTAAGAATGACATGGATATAATTCCAAAAGAGAGTTTAGCGGACTAGGGATTCTCTATGATAGCTAGGTTGAGAAACCCATGGGTATTGCAAGCTGAGAATTTTTCAAAGTCATGGTCTATATTCTCAGGGTTGAAAAAACCAATAGAGACTTTGTTAGATGAGAACTAATGAGAGTTTGAGGGACCTTGGATTTAGAGGAATGATAACACATGGTGTAGCATAAGGGTGATGAGAACATAGGTATGAGAACTATTGATAAACTAGTGGAAAGTGTTATATTAGAATTATAGTATAACATAGTTGAGAAGCCTCATTGTTTCTTTAACTCCCTCTTCAAAATATGAATTGATCTTATAGTGCCCTTCTTGAACCCTTGAAATGTTTTGGTTGTTGAATTGGAAGCCACTCTGATGCAATGGCTCAGAGCTACCAAGAAAACTACATCCTCAAAGTTTGAATTCAGCTCGAGGGTGGTTGATTATAAGAAATATTGTAGTGCAGTCTTCTAAGGTTGGGTGTAGGGTTGAAGTCCCAATATCAATCACCAGATTTATACATAAGATGTGCACATTCATCTTCTTTTGTAATTGAATATTATTTATGTAGTTTCGCATTGAATTCAATGCTAATATTAATACTCAGGAATGTGATTTCCTGTAATGATATTGAATGTTGATTTCCTATGTAATTCTCGAGGAATGGATTAATCCCTACATTTAATTCCTAATCCAGAATTTAGCCTAATTTCCTAGATATATAAGATGTGTAAATATCATTGTAAATTACAGGCTTGGTATTGTTATAAATGTGCGTTGGATTAAGATATGGCTGAATCTATATTGTCGATTGAAACATTGTACCTTATACATTGTTAATCTTACAAATAAATTTGTCACACTTATGAAAATGACGCCAAATATTGATATTTCACTTTTTGATTAACTATTGTCATAAATCCCTTTAAAACATGGAAAATATTCATCTCCTTGATCTATAATAATTTTGGATTAAATACCTAAAAACCCATAATTTTGGAGGACATCGGGGATATTCTGTTTACAAATTGCGATCACGTGTGTTGTAGAATAAACACAGAGTGATTTCATCGAAATTTTCCTATCTTTACAGAGGTAGAAAATAAGAAGTAAATTAATCTTCCTCTTTTATAAGCCTCATGGTTGGTATCTAATCTAAAGTGCTTGATATTGGGCTCAAGCTCCCTTTATCCTAAAACTCCTTCCTACTATAGTGGATCCATCCCACTCATTGTCAATCTATCTCCTCCCTTCATCGATCTATGAACTTCCCCTTCCTCATATAAGTATAATGCACTCAAAGAGAGTTAGGTTTCCATTTTATACTTCTAAACTATACTTACACGTTGTCCATGTATCCATTGGAGTTCTTTTGATTGCATAGGTTTTGATTGAGGATCATTGCACATAGGCTTCAAACATCAAAGCTAGGTTGTAATTCTCCTTTTCTTCATCATCAATACAAATATATGTTTATTTCCCATATATGTTTCTCATGATGTTTATTGTAAGATTCCTTTACCATTTTCATATTTTATGGTTGAATCATTAATGTGCTATATGCTTTTGATCACTTATTTGTTTCTATCTTTATAGGTCCCTTCTTGGAGCATCAAGAGAGAAAGGTTGAAAGCTACAAATAACAACAACAAAGGTCATCATCAAGAATTTTGGGAAGAGGTATGAGCTTTTCAGCATGCTTATATTTGTGATTTAATAATAAATTAGGGAATTTTTTCATGTACTTTTATGTTTGTTCTAAACTTGGTTTCCAAGTCTAGAGAGATCTATCCTACCCATGGGATAAGATTTTTTAGCTAAAAAAATCATTTTATGTGGATCGTGCCTTTTTTTTTAAATGGATAAATAGTGTACCAAGTTTTCTCTTTGAATCCATGATCATCACAAGTCCAAAGAGAAAACTCGTGATGATTTTTCAATGTAACCTAGGTTTCTTAACCATATCTAATCCATAAAATAACCCATTGAAAATAAAAAATTCAACCGTGAAAATGGAGAGGAAGGAGATATCCCTTACCTAGAAGAAACGACTCCCAAAATCTTTCACTGCATTGATCACAATTTTCTCCAGAATATTGAAGATAAAAAGGAGGTTTTTAGCTCTGTAATTGGTCAAAATTATAATGGTAAGAATAAATTAGTTTTTGGTCTTTTATGCAAAATTGAATTATTTTTTAGTATTATTTTTACCAATTTTCACTTAAATTAGTCAAAATGGAGCCCATTTGTCATTTTTCGAGTAGATTTGATGATTTCTTGACCTGAGTGTTCACATAACATGATGAAATGTTGAAATATAATATAATTGTGACAGTATACTTTATCACTTTTCTGACTCCTTAAAAGTGTACAAAAAGGGAACCCGTAGGATTATATTAAGCCCTTTCTGACTCTCAAAATATGAAAATGTAGCTGATCAAGCTTGTTTCATTCAAACTCATAAAAGGGTCTAAAGGAACATTTACCTACTATAATTTTAACCCCTTTCCAAACTAAGTAATTTTTTTACAAAAAAGGAATACTTTAGTTGATCATAACTAAAAGAACTTTGTCTTGTATTATTTTATACCTTTTTAGGCTTGAGAGACTTAAATTAGGAAAAAGCACCTAATGGAGTTTCTTTTTTATTTCTTTTTCAAACCCTGTAAATGTGAAAAAAATGTCAATTTACCCCTTCATTGGACTAGTCAAACACAAACAATGCAGGACTCGTCAATCATGATGAGACTGAGCCACTCCTTCCTAGGATTTGTTAAAAATTCTTGAAGGATAATCTTATACGAGAAGGATATGTTATCATCCTTAAGCTTGTGTAAAAATATAGAGGTACTTGGAAGTAATGGTGGGGGAAAATGGGAAAGGAACATTCAGCCTTTGTATTTGAAAAATATGTCACTCTTGAACATGACATTCCATCACTTTTTCATGCCACGGTTGGGAAATCCATTTTCCTCTCATTTGATAATACCTCACTAAAAGAATTCATATTTTTCTCTTTTCCAATTTTAGTCAAACGTTTCCAAGTAAAATATCATGTCAGAATTTGGTTTAAGATAAGTTTAACCTCAATTAAAATTGCATTGCAATCTTTGAATCCTTCATTCGTGTCGATCATCCTTAAGTTAGTCATGAATCACTCCTAAATTTTTGTTCAAAACTTGACATCTATTTCACATCATAGGTCCTCCTGCGACAAGTCACTTCCTATTGAACATAACTCATTATCTATAAATTTGATCAAGAAAACTCTCTTAGTACCTTGGAGCTTGCATTTCTCAATGACATGTTTATCTCTTTAGATGATAAGTTGTCATCAATGTCCTTTGATTGAATTATTCTATGGGTGTTGAAGCTCAAATCATTTATTCATGCCTCATTGATTGTAATAGGTTACCTTGAAGGTTATTTTCATTATTAGTGGCTTTTCTCATATATTCTAATGATCGTCATTAATGGATGGTTTCTACCATTTTCGACTTCAAGAAATTATTTGCATGACTAGATTCATATGATGGATGGAAATAGATGAAGACCTTGCCGCATGGAGTTTTGAGTATTCATGCTTGTAACATGGATCCGTGATGTATATCTGGTGGCCATTATTCCACTTTGATATGGATATTTGTATATTTTCATTTTTTAATTTTGGGGTACATATATTGTAAATATGGGAATTCCTAACTCAATGATGATTATAAGAGAAAATTTTACAGTAATTCCTTTCTTGTTGACTTGCAGGTTTCCAACGAGTGATTGCTTGATTCCTACCTTTGCATGGTAAAACACTTCAACCATCATACCCTTTTTGAATTTTTACTTTAGAGGTAAATTTGTTACACATCAATTTCTCACACTTATGAAAATGAAACCAAATCAATATATTTAACTATATTACGAACTATTATCATAAAACCCCTTGAAGTTTGGAATAAATACATCTGCATTATGTACAAGAATCCTAGATTAAATACCTAAAAATCCATAATTTTGGAGGATATTGTGGGTATTCAATATATAACCTGCGATGATGCATGTTTTTGAATAGACATAGAGTGACACCATCACAATTTTCTTGTGTCAAGATCATGATGGTGTTTTTACAGAGGAAAAAAATTAAGTGTAAGTGAAGCTTCATCTTTTAGAAGCCTCGTTGTTGCTAGCTAATCTGAAGTAGTTGAGATTGGGCTCAAGCTCCCTGTATCATATACCTCCTTCATAATATAGTGGATCCATCCCACTCAATGTGGATATCTCTCCTCCCTCCATTAATATATCAACTTCCATTCATTCTTATAAGTACAATGAAATCAAATATAACTAGTTTTCCATTTTAGATTTCCTAACTATACTTACATATTGTCCAAGTATCAATTAGAGTTATTTGGAGTGTAAGGGTTTGGATTGAATATTATTGCAACGTGGCTTCCAACATCAAGGAATGGTTTTAACTATCCTTTTCTTCATTATCAATAAAAAATGTGTCTTTTTCCTATATTCATTTGTAATGATGTTTATTGTAAGATTCTTTAATCACTTACATTTTTTATGGTTGATTCATTGATGTGTTATATGATTTAATTATTTTCTTATTTTTTTCTTTGCTGGTATCTTCTTAGAAAATCAAGAGAGAAAGGTTGAAAGATACACAGGACAATAGGAAGGATCATCATTAAGCATTTGAGAAAGAGGTATGAGGTTTGCATTCTACTTACATTTTTTATTTAATGATAAATTAGGGAATGTTTTCATGTGTTTTTTTATTTGTTTCTAGACATGGTTTCCAAGTCTAGGGAGATCTATCATGTCCCGAAGATAAGCCTTTTCCACTAAACAACTAGTAATAGGCCTTTACAAGCTCATGGAGGATAGTGCTTTATATCTATATATATGTGTGTGTGTGTGTGTGTGTGTGTGTATGGGTCAGACAAAGTTCTCATTAAGCTCAAGAGAGATAGTGTTTGTATAAAATTAAAGCTAGGGAGGAAGACATGCAAGGAGAAGAAATTAAGTGTTGAAGGGCTCTTTCACACAATAAACACACACACACACAGACATATATATGTATGTGTATGTGTGTGTGTGTATGCCTATGTATATGTGTGGTGTGTGTGTGTGTGTGTGTGTGTGTGTGTGTGTGTGTGTGTGTGTGTAATACCAAAATGATTTGAGTGGGCTAATTTATGTGTCAAGATGGAGATGTGGACTCATAGTTGACGAAAATGAATTCTTGTCTCGAGAGCTCGGGGAATTTCACATCCATGCAATATGAGTTTTTGGCGATGGATGAAGGCCAATATTGAAGGAAATTCTAATAGGAAAGTAAAAGGTTGTCATATTAGGCATGAAGTGTTGTTAAAACCTTAGAAGTGCTACAAAAAATTATAATATAGAACACATTTTTTGCATAAGGGTCAGAAAAATAGTGGGGCCACCCAAGTCATGTGATTGGATGATGTGGATTACTAGTGATGTGGCATCCAAGATGAATTTCACATGGCATGTGACAATTACCTTTATGTGAAAAAAATTCCCCTAAAACTAGTGACACATGGTGCTCTTATAGGGAGCCACATGGACTAGGTGAAGGCACAATATCATCATCTCGAGCTGGCATCATATTAATGTCTCAGTGGGAGCAAATGAGGTGCACTAAAAAAATAGGAGATATTTATGTGTCAAGAGGTATATTTTATCATCAGTTCATGGGGGAAGGATGTCATTCTCATCTTGACAATTGTGGAAGGTGTCTGAGAAACTCCCAAAGTAACATTCCAAGGAGAAAGGGGTAGAGATTAAAATCCTCTCATTGCTTAATGTGGAAAGATGTACATCTCAACAAAGAAGTATGCAATGGGCCTTGTAACGTGCCAAGAATTGATTCCAAGAGAAAGTTTTATTATAATTTTATTTTTATTAATTGCAAGGATCCAATAGGGAAAACATATTGAAAAAGTGACCCCCCTTCATCTGTGTAATTCATGGGGATTATCCCCCCCTCATTCCATTTTTTTTTTTCAGGTTGAAGGTTAAATGTTGTATCTTGGACATGGAACACCAAGTGGGAAACTGAATAAGGGACCACCCTTAACATCAGCGAGGGGAGGGGTGGTATCCCCAATTATTTTTAGTTATCTATGTGGTAGATAATGACCATTAATTGTCTTAGGGGGTGTGATATATAAATTATATATATTTTTAACTAAATAGGTGATTTTAATAGACATATATATAAATGCACCAAGGGGTGGAATGATGGTTAATAGCTAATGGATTGGTGTAGTGATATGGACCTTCCCTTCAATGGTGGAGGGTTTCCACATAGGCACGATGTGTTGTACACACAAGTGCCACGTAGTTGTACAATGCCGATATGGCAATAATTTAATGGAGTGACATCAAAAGAAAATATCTTGTGATCTAGACATCAATTTTTGAGAAATTTTATATCATCAGGAAGCTCTAAATGATTTGAACATGGTGGGGATGTTTATTTTAAGTTATGAGGAGTTTAAAAAGTGGCAAAATTTTAACACCCCATTTCCATGATAAGACTGTGGAGCTTGGTTATAATACTTTCCTGTAGCATCGTTTATACAAGGCGTATGGGAGGCTTTGTTATAGAATGGTATCAAAGCATGGCTCAACGCTTGGACTTGAATGGGTTTAGAAATGAATAAAGTAAACCTAGAAGAATATGGTCAAAGAGCTCTAGTACAAAGTGCGTAGCTAAAAGGGATTATTGTTGTGTGTTTTTGATGGAATTTTATTTATGGAATGTATGCTGACTACAATGATGTTTCTATCCTGTTTCTTTATTTTTTCACATGTGTTGACATTGAACTTGATGTTTCAGATAAGCCTCATAGACATGTTTTTATGGTAGGGTCAGTAAGTTTATACTAAATATGTTATTGATGTTATTGATCGTCTAAAATTTGTGTGCATGTGAAAACACATAATAAGACTTCAAGGGATAAAAAAAAAAAAGGGAATGAGGAAGATAGTCTTGTAGTATAACAGTGATATATATCAATATGGTCATGAAAATGAATATTTGGAGAAAGGAATAGGAGGAAGGTACCATAATTATATGGATATTCTTAGAAGTATGAGAGACGAATTGAGGAACTACAAAGTTGAAAATGAAATAATTGTTAGGACCTAAGAGAAAAAGCAAGAAATGAATTCAATCATACTACAAGTCCAATCAGACCTCGAAATACAAAGGAAACATAAACATGGATGCAACTACAATATTAACTAAATTGCATCAAGCCTTTAAACACCAGAGTTGAGTATTGATTGTGCAAAGGGTAGGAGATCCAAGAAACGACACGAACGAGATAGTGAGGATATCGTGAGGGGTGGAAATACTTTGAGTAATACCAAGTGAAGGACATGAATCCCTGATAAACTACTTAATACTCTAGTTAAAAGGCACCATCAGCAAAAAAAAATGAAAATGAACCTCATATTAGAATAACTAAAGAAGGAAAATCCTCCTACATCTGATGGAGAGGTAAAGAATGTTGAAGAGCTAGAGGCATGGTTGTTGATAATGAGGAAGTTTTCTTGAGTCAATAATTACTCTAAAAACATGAAAGCAAGGGTAGCCACTTTTAACCTAAGAGGAAAAGTTGATAACTAGTGGGAAGAGCTAAAGAATGTCAAGAGCATCTAAGAAGAAGAGTTTTCCTATAATAAATTTGAAAAAATATTTTGGGAGAAGTACCTATATAAAAGGTACTATCATAGCAAGGAAAACGAGTTATATGAACTCATTATGGGGCATCTAACCAATCATGAATTATACACCACAAAATTCCTAGAATTGTTAAGGTATGTCCCCTACCTCACGGATGAGAGCTAAAAGTTGAGAGTTATCTTAGCATCCTTCCACAAATTTTATATGATTTAATTGAGTATGGTGAACCATCAAACCTTGAGGACACAATGAGAAAAATAAAACACTATTATGAATAATCAAGGCACATGCTTGAATATAGGACTGAGTCACAATCTAATGGAAATCCTACCTATTAATGAAAGAGGCAGAAGACTACTGATAATTACCAATGTGCAACTACAAAGTTCCTCACTACCATTAGTGATGACGAGTCCATTAAAATGTTAGAGAAGAAGTGGATGGGCCCCAGAGGAAACCAATCGTACTTTGAGAATATAAGGAAGATAAATTTTTAGGATATTTCCTCCAAATACATAGGAACCGCCCAAGATTACATAATATACAAGAAGCAAAGATGGTTGGAGACATGGCTCCGAATGTTCCCAAAATTTATGATGTTGAGGATAATCAACAAGTTTAACAACATTAATCTATTTTTGAAATTGAAAGTGTGATTTATATTTATAATTTCTCTATTTTAGTTATATCAATCCATCAGTTGTCAAAAAACACATTTTGGAAAAGGAAGTGCATAAGAAATCGTGGTTGGTCTAGCTAGTGACAGGAACCAAAATGAAAGTGTAATACATAATAAAATCATGCCCCTTTGTGCTGAGCGACATGCATATGGAAAAAAAATTTACTTTATTATCACTGGGGGCATATGATCCATTTCTCAGAATGATTCATTTTCTCGTCATAGAAAAAATTTCAATTGCATAAAAAAGTTGATTGAATTCATCAATGAAGGTGGTGAAATAAAAATGTTGTTAGGAAATCTAAAACATATATCAATTAGAATAATTACAACAGTGCATGGGAAGAGTATTTGTCAGCAGAGGTACATTTTTTTTGTTTTGAAAAGAATAAACAATTCATAAAGCAATAGAAAAAATGATTTATTAGAATATCCTCTTCTAAAGTAGTTTGAGGATGTACTCCATAAGGAGATCATAGGAATACCACTAGACATGTAATTTGCATTATCCATATAAATAATGCTTGGAGTAATGCCAACATGTAAATTATGTTACTAAATGAGCACTCCAAAATTGATAGAGCTAAATCTATAACTCAAGAAAATACTAGACAAATTCTATATTAGGCCAATTGTGTCAACCTGCAACTTAATAACACCACCATAAATAATTAATACCGCTTGCCACAAATTTATGACTTGTTTGATCAACTACAGGGAGAAATGATCTTCATATTTTATGTTCCAATTCTGTTCCTATATTCTCTTTTCCAAATCTCTTTATATTTGCAATAAGAAATCTCCAAGTCTTCTCATAAAATGTGTCTTTAACATAGGATACAAGCTTTCTCTAACAGGTACTTTTTATATTACTGTTTCAAGATTTCTTCAATGATCTTCAATATTTATCCAAAAAAATTTCAAGATTTTGATTCAAGGCTTATTTACAATGCTTCAAATTATTTTCTAGAGGTTTATCCACAATATCTTCATAGGTTGTTCAAAAACTCTTCAAGGGTTAATTAGAGTCATTCCAATAACATCTCCCCATGTAACTGGTTTTAGATCATTGCACTGGTCAATATTCCGATATGGAGCTCAACAAATAAAGCCTTTACCCCATGCAATTACTTCTTAAACCATTCAATTACAATATTATATGTACCCTCACTAAAAACTTCAAGGATATGCAATGTTTTTCTTCAAATATGCCATATAATATTTCAGATGATGTGCCTTAGAGTGACCTTAAATATAGTGACATAAAATAAAATTTTCCTATTAATATCATAGAAAAAATCTTCGATCTTTGCTTCATAGTAGGTCTATTTTATGTGGCATCATTTAGTTTTTAGGGCTTACGCATGAAATTTTAATCACCAAGTTGTTCCTCTGATCTCATTGAGGAGTTATGTGCTTCCACAGTGGCCCTAATAAGTGCCTTCAAAATACAAAATTATGATATTAAACTAGATAGAGTTCATGCTCAGATCTGACCTTATTAATCTACTTTTTTCTTGGCCAATTTTTATGCAATAAATTTATTCAAAAAAAAATTCTCGAAATTTGTAAACAAAATTAGCTATGTAGTTTGACCTTGCTACATCTTATCTCCACAAATCCAAAATTATCTTTCATTTTATTCAACTAGATCTATATTTTAGTTTGACTGATTTCTTCCTACCTTCTCTTCCTTGATCAAATTATGCAAGCAAATGAAGGAGGGGTTACTTTATTTATACTTGTTAAATTACTAAATAGTCACATCTATTTTGGGGGGGTCGACATGAGTATTTTGTTGGAGTCAATCTATGGGAAATTTTTAGTTTAATATTTCTTTAAATTTATTTCATGAGACAAATTAATTACATAGAGGAAATATGGCATGTTATCAATAGAGCTGACCTCTCGTCATTTACTTAAAAAATTTATTTTATGGGAGAAATTGCATGATGAATTTTTCCATTTTACTTAGTGAATGATAACATTATTGGTAGAAATCGATTCCCTCTAACATATTGTTGTCGCAAGTGAATTTACAAAGAATTATTTAACTCGTTTAAATAATTATTTTTCATATTGGAATATTATAGTTCGTAATCGAGTTGCATTTTTTGTGGATCTAATGCTTATGTGTAGAGACTTAGACCAATATCTAGTCACACCTAAAATATTTAACTTACAATTATCCATAACTACACTCCATAACAGTTCAATAATGCAAGGAATAGCTTCTCTTCAATAAGAATAGGTTTTCTATTTTGAACCATACATTAACCTCTCAGTGATCTTAAGAAGACTCATGAGACATGCAACTAATCTCAAGTTACTTCCAGTTCATCAATGGCCCTTTCTTTGAAATCATTGACAAACCTCTCAACAATATCCCCCTTTTTTCATTGATGGAAACACACATCTCATAAATCCCCTTCTCTTTGTGCTTATTCTTGTTCTCTCCCCCTTTGACATCGATGGAAAATAGGGTGCTTTTTCGGCAATTCCCCCAGTCAATAACTCTTCTCCTATCATCTTGCTTCTTTTTATTTTTCATTCTTTCGATATTCTCTCATCCTTTGTCTGCACCTTTACAAATTTCTCCCCTATCTATATTTTCTCTATCATTTTTTTCACTGAGAAATTCATATACTCATCTTAATATTATGCTTATAACATCTATAATTAACATCAAAAACAATAATATTTTCTAAGATATATCTGCAATTACTAAAATTTTAACCTTACTCTCAATGTTTTCCATAGAAAGTTCCCATAAACGCCTTAATCCAACCTATCGATTTGAAATTTCCATTTTTTAAATTTATTTACAACATTTATTGCTTTAGCTTTGTTCCTATCAACTCTATCAACTTAACTACATGGAAAATTTCATTTCTAGTCATTGAAATCTTCATCTTTCATTTATAAATCAAAGGTTCTAACATCCTAATCTTGTAACTACTACGTAAAATCTTCAAAAGGCTCTCCAATCTCTTCCACATCACCATTTTTTCATAAGAAAATGGAAATGCTTCATATGGTTACTTTATCATATCCAAATGTATATGATGCTCCTTTATCATTCTCACCTTAGCCTTAAATGTCTTTATTGACATATTTTTTTCCAAAGCTCATTATACCAAGAGCTCTCCAGTCACAATAACATGTAAGAATCTTCATCAAAATATTCATTTTCGTTCTTCGTCTTGCCCATTTTTCACAACCCATGAATCAATGTATTATATATTGATAAATTAGAAAAAATAACTTTTTATTCCATATCATTCCTCAAGTGAAAATATTCAGCAATGTTTCCTTTCTTGTTATGTCCATTGATCAAAGGATTATAATTGAATTTTCGCATACTCAAACTTGCATTCTTCATTTCTTACATTAGTTTCTTGTCTTTATAAAATTTCCCACTTATAACCACATTATAAGTCACATAATTATAACTCAATTCACTTGAGGTCTACTCCAACTAAGTATTTTTTCCTTCAACCTACCTTTTTGAGGCCATGAATAGAATCATTGTTTTGTGGTCATATTTGAGGATAATAGCAACATGATTAAGAGCATACCACAAATATTTCAAAGCCTAGAAGTTATTACACTCAGGGAGGGAATCCTTCATTCTCATGTGTGCAATAGTTTTAGTCTTCTCAGCCTATTGGTACCTTGGATCATTTTATGTTGAATATTCTTCAACATATTAGTACAAAATCCTATTTTATTTTTGGATCTTTTTTTTCCTTCCCCTAACTTTGGTGGAATTTTATCTATTCTTAATAGGTAGATTTTCTTCTTTGACATACTTAGGTTCCCACCTCATTCTTATTCTACAATATCATGCTATATGTAAAAAATTATGACATTAATGAAATTCTATCTTGATTAATGGAGAAACTGAGCTATAAATTATATAGCAATACAATATTTTTTCATGTTCGATTGAACAATTAGTAACTTCTATGGTTTTCATGATAGCCTTTATAGTGATTATTTTATATGATATATAATATTCAGTTCATGAACAAAATTAGTTCATGTATAGTAATAACCATAGAAAATATTTATGTACCTAGATGAGTATTATTATTTTTATCTTTTTATGTTGTCCCACCTTATAGGAGACTCAGGCCTTTGTTGATTCTTACTACTCCTTGCATTTTAATCAATTGCATAGATTCTTGGTGAAGTGCTTCTCCCAAACTCATATTGATCTCATTTCTTTCTTTCAATGGGACTAGAGCTCTAAAGGATATGGCTCTAAAGTTTCACATTGATTTTTCTTTTAGGTGACTTAGGGATTTCATCATCTTTGCATGAAGTCTCAATTGTATAGTGAAGACTTTATTTGTCAGATGATGAAGTTTGAAAACCAAGGATGTTATCTAATACTTGTGAGCTATTTGGATTCCTATATAACTTTTCAAAATAATTTCTTAGAAAATGTCTTCTTAAATTTTCTCACATTATTCCTTCATCATTTGGATCTTCAAACTTCTTCTACTCTCTTAGATTTTTCTAGTTGAACTTTTAGGGAGTTTATTTCCTCTTCATGTCTCATTTCTTGTTGATGAAAATTTTCTTCAAAATTGCTAAAATCATTAGATCTTTCTTCTTATTGTATCCTTACAATAAAACTTCTTCCTTTCTATGGTCCAAGTGTTTATTATTTTCATGCTCTTTATTTTATTTTCTCAATCAATTTATTTCTTCGAGAGTAGTCATAAGCTCTACTTCAAAGATAACTTCAACCTTTACTTCAATACCTTCATTTATAATGCCTTCATTTATTTTCTTTAATTCACAAGCATCCTTGTGTTGTTGATGCACATATTATAGGGCTAGTCGAGCAGGGACAAAACCAAATTCTTCATAAAGTTTTTTTTTTTTTTTTCACAAAGTCTTTTAGCTGAAGAACATTGACCCTTGTTGATTTTTATAGTTTCTAATAAAATACTCAAGATTGAATCCATCTCTTTTGTATTTAATTCATTTGACCCTTATGTAGTTTTGTTTCCAATAATAACTAATTCCCATACCTCATATCATAGACCCATTAAATAGTAGTCCATTTTGTTGCTCCATGACACATAATTCCTTCCATCGAACAATGAAGCTCTGCGAACCTGATTTACTTTTGATTTCACGATTGAGGAGGAAATATCTTAAAAAAAGTTTGGAGCTCTTCCTTATTTACTTTTCCATTTGTTTTCCTAGGATCTACCTTTTATTTTTATTTTTTTCTTCAAGGTATTGACTTTAATATTAATTGCTAGAAATACTGAGCGTGGGTGAATCAATATTTTTTTCAATTTTTATATTATGCAAATAAAATTTGTATAAAAAGTTACACCTAAATACAATCTATATAATAAAAATATAATTTTATTAATAAGAATAATTAGGAACTCGAATCCTTTAAAATAATTCAGAGTCTAACAAGTACAATATAATTTTAACTTTTTGAAGGCTCCAACCCTGAAAAAGAACTATCATCCTCAATTATAAATCCAGATTCTAACCCAGTCCCTGATAAGGACGTTGTACGAGGACTCCAATCCTCAAACATCGATCCAGGTTCCATCCTTGGACGAGTACTCCAATCCTTAAATATAAATCTAGGCTCCAAGCTTGTTTTCAAGGTATTCTTTAAGAAGAATTGTAATATCCGCTCAAAATTTATGCTCCAAGACTTCTTCAAATTTTCTCTAAAAAATAACTCCTATATTTTCTGTTCCAAATATCTTGTGATATACAGTAAGAAATATTGAATTCTGCTCATAAAGGATGCTTCAGGACTGCAAGATTTCTCCAAAAGGTTCCAAGAGGTCTGCCCCAAAAGGTACTTCTTCTACTTCTGTTTCAATATTTCTCCAAAATCTATTCAAGACGCTAATTCAACGCTTATTCAAAATTCTTCATATTATGTTCAATAGGTTTATCCTTAATATATTCAAAATTTGTTCGAAAACTGTCCAAAAGCTACTTAGAGTCACTCCAAGGACATTACACCACATCATTCGTTTGATATCATTGCACTCGTCAATGTTATGATTTGGAACTCAAGACATAGAACCTTTACCCTATGCAATCGACTTCTTATACCATTCATTCATACTATGATATGTACCTTCACTGATAACTTCATGGAGGTCCAATTTTTTTCTTCAAATAGGATGAAAAAGACTTCAGATAATGTTCCTTACAGTGACCTTAATTCCAAAGAAATACACTAAACATTTACCCACAATATCACAAAACACAAATTTAGTCTATGCTTGATAATTGGTCTAACTAATGTAGCCTCTTTTATTTTTTTATGGCTTAGGTCTACAATTTTGATCACTGAGTTGTTCCTTAGATCTCATTGACGAGTTCTATGCTTCCATAGTGGCTATAATCAGTTCCTTTAGAAGACAATTTTTTTAGATTAAACTAGACAAAGTCCATGCTCAACTCTGACATTCTTAATCTGTTTTTTTCTTGGCCAAGTTATTTGCAATATATTCTTCAAAAAAATATTTTCCAAATCCATGAATATAAATACATCTGTAGTTTAACCTTCTTGCTTCTTATCTCCATTGGTCCGAACTTCTCTTTTCTTTACTTCCACAGGCTCTATATTTTCCCCTAACTGATTTCTTATTCTGGTCTCTTCCTTAGTTAAATTCTGTCAGCGAATGAAGGTGGGGTTACATTATTTAGGCTTGTTCGGTTACTGAACAATCACGTATATTGTAGGGGGGCGACTTGAGTATTTTTTTGGAGCTGAACTGTGTGCAATTCTCAGTTTAATATTTATTTAAAATTGTTCCAAGAGTTCACTTTATTAGACAGAGGAAGGCCGACATGTTCAGGATAGAGATGACCTGTCATCATTTATTTATCAAAATTTTTTTAGGGGAGAAATTGCGTAATGAATTTTTCCATTTCTCTCGTGGAATGAAAGCACTATTGCAAGAAGTTTATTCCCTCTCACATATTGATGTCACGAGTGAATTTAAAAAGAAAGTATTGACACATTTAAATAAATATTTTTTATATCCCTCATCATGTTGCATTGTTTTTTGGTTATAATTCTTATGTGAAGAGGCTTACACTAATATGAAGTCAGATCTAAAATATTAAACTTACAATTATCAGTAAGTACACTCCATAATAGTTCAATAATGCAAGGAATAACCTCTCTTCATGGAAAATTGGTTATTTTCTTTTGAACCATACCTTAACCTCTCAACAATGTTAAGAAGCCTCAAGAGACATGAAACTAATGAGGTATTATTTCAACTTCATCAATAGTTTTTGATTTGATTTCCATGAGAAATATCTCATCAATTATTGATCCATGGTATTGTAAGAAAGCCTATTAGGAATTTCAAAATTCCTATGATAAAAAAAAATATCCATGTTGAAGAATTTTGTTTCATGTTTTATATATATGTGTGTTAATTATTTTTATAATTGCTAATAAATTAAGATTAGTTTATAATTTAAATAATCAGTTATTTATTTATTTATTTTTATAGAAAATGTAATTGTAATGGAAATACTCTAGCAATATTTTCCTTTTGACCAATATTAGTTTAGCATTGACCAATTCAAGTTATAATGTTCAACATTGAAAAAATATATATATTTTTCAATATATTGAAAAAAAAATCAAACATTTGATTGGATCATAACTTTGAAGGTATTATTGCAACCTTTGTGCCATGTTAATAACTCATTTATTTTTATCTAAATTTGTGCATGTAGTTGAAATAATTATGTCATGGTTTTTAAATATTTGTATTATGATTTTTTTATTATTAAGCTTCATAGGAAAACCACCTAAAATTAAAATCCATGAAAATAGCTCATAGTAATTTAAATAACTTATTTACCATTAGTTACTCCCCACAATAATTGAAGCAAGTATTTGCATATAAAATGAATTGGAGCAAGACAAAAATAAATATACCTACTACGTATTTTTCTTCAACTCTTTAATATGTAGGAGTAAAGTGTAAATGTGAGAGGTTATTAGTGCTTATTATATTTTTTTTTAAATTAATTCCCTATTAATTTAATAAAATTAATTATTTAATAACATTTAAATTGTGTCAAATTTGAATGATGTGATAGTTCTTAGAAATATCTAATATTTAAGTGAATAACAGAATTTTTATCTAAACTAAATAGAATGATTAGATAATTTTTATCAAAAACCATCATATTTTCGATAAATATGGAATGAAAAAAAAAAAAATAAAGATAATAAAACAAAAAACAAAAATGGAATTATGAAATTTAGAAAAAACATTGTCAATATAAATAAATATTTGTCTAATTTGTTCCACTGACTGATATCCTTCCAGAATCGGATGGATATATTCTCACAAACCCATGTATCTCTTCGCTATGATACACAACACTGCACCGGAAAAAAAAAAAAAAATCAAAATATATTTGAATTCACTCGCTCCAGCCTTATTTAGTAATCTATACTTTGAATAGGAATACAAAGCTAAATTTATAACAATCATCAAACAATTCTATGGCTACTAATGAATCACTCTGAACGGGAAGTGAGATCTCTATATTTATAAAGAGAAAGACAAATACTAAGAAAATTTTATAATAATTATCAAACAATTCTGTGGCTACTAATGAATCATTATGAATGGGAAGTGAGATCTCTATATTTATATAGGGAGAAGGGTAACCATGTTATCAATACTAATGAATGAATGTCAATAGGAAGTGATATCTGTATTTATAAAGAGAAGAGTGGTGGACGTGGGGAGAAGTTAGAATGATGAAAAAAATAGGTAATATATATATATATATATATATATATATATATATATATATATATATATATATATATTTATTTATTTATTTATTTATTTATTTATTGCAAGAACCATCATCAATCAAGGCATATACATTATTAATTTTTTTTTAAATGTAAAATTTTGTATCTAATATTTTATTATTTTAATTGGAACTTAGTAATTGTGCCATAACATATTTGCAAAGTTTGTGAAAAAATCATAACTTTTATCGTGTAGAGATTGAATTACATATGTTAGGGATGATATATAGTTATATGGTAACTTTGAATTGATACAAATGGTATGGAATTGATTATAAATTCCAACAAAAATTAACTACAATTTATTTATTAGGAAAAGACAATATCATATCAGTTAACCAATATTTTAAATTTTAAATTAGATTAATTTGATATCAGTTTTATTAATATTTTAGCTAATCAGAATTTTTTCATAGTAAAGACAGAAGTATTTAAAAAGGAATAATTGTCCATCATCCAAGCTTTTGTATATTTTACTTTTAATGGGAACATGTCATGGTAATAAATATTTGTTTTTTCCATCATCCAAACTTGTGTATATTTTCCTTTTAATTGGAACACTTCATAGTAATAAATACTTATATGGTTTTTTTTGAATCATTTTTCTTGATTTTTTTAAATGTTGCAGTTAGGAATGGAGAATGATTGAATTGAAGAACATAGAAATTACATTTTCACAAAAAACACAATGGCTCATAGAATTTTTAAACTATCTCCACTTTATTTGAAAATGTACTATCAATATCTAACTACTTTATATTCACATACATATTAGTTTATGGAGTGGGACATACATTATATTCTCTATCTATATATAGAATAAAGTTCTACGTGATTGAGAGAAAAAAAAAATTATATTTTTCATTGAGTACTTTTGATTTTATTTTTTCATAAATAGTATCATGTCTCATTACTTCAGATTTTTTTGTTTTTAAAGTATATATTTTGAGGTATATAAATTTTCTCTTAGATGTATTATTAATTGATATTTATTTATACGTTTTCTAATTCTATGTGGGATATATACTCTTTGTTTAACTTTTATTTGAGTAAATAATTTTTATTTTTATTTATTTCTATTTTTATGATTACATTTAATAATATAAGTAATAAATTAATGTTTAACTTCTTAAATGAATAATTATGTTGTATTTTAACACATAATTGTTTTACTAAACTCAATTTGTTAATATTTCCAACATTCTTCTATTATTCTTTAACTAACATTATAACCCATACAACAACTATATAAAATTGTTGTTTTGCTTTCTATTTTTTTTATTTACTATTTATAAAATATGTAACCTTTTCATGGGATTCTTTAATTAAATTTATAGCTCAAACAACAACCATATAATATTGTCTTTGTTACATTTTCTTTTCATTTCTTATCTATATAATAGAGGGCATCTATGCTCATGGTAATCTATTTCTTCACACAAGAGCTTTAATAATAACAATGATAGTACCTAAAAATAAAATGTCACTATTATATGAACTATTAGATGAAATAATTATATTTTTATCCCGAGTATTTTTATAATTTTTTAATAGGATAACATCATCCACATAAATTAACAATAACAAAGCATAACTATTTATATGCATACCTCCTTTATTCTTTATTATTCATTTTTCTATCTATTTTCTATATTACTCTATAAGTCAAATAATGGGAACTTTCTTATTTAATTTCTATTCTAATCTTCATTTTGACTAGTACTTCTAATTTTATCATTTATTGGAATCCTCAATTTTACAATGAATTTTTAATATAATTAGAAAGTAGTTCTTCCACTCTACTTGAATTCCTACTTTATCCATTATTTTTCAAATTTATTAAACAAGACAGGGTAATTCTTATAAAAATCAAAGAACCATAAATAAATATTGCTTCTTCATAGTTTTTTGAAAATATTAAGAAGTTATGAGATGGTCAATGGGTGAATGTTTATGCCAAAAGAAACAAAAGGTAAAGCCCTCAGAATTTTTACATTATTAATCACTTCATATGCAAGATTCTAATGTCTAGTATCATGTTAACTGTCATGTCAAATTGATCAACACTAACTAATTGTGTGTTGTGCTAAGAAATTTGTAATTTAGATCTATATCAATGGGACATCCATTTAGTTATATATGAACATAATTTAAATGTCATTTGAAAATATTCTACCAAAGGAAAATATAAATTGTAAAACTTTATCATATAAATATAAATACAATTGTGTTTTGTAAAAAAAAATCGTATAATAGGCATTCTCTATTAGCTTGCATATACGAAAAATATATATTAATATTCTCCATATTTGGAATATCCAACCACATTATCTACCTTTCATCATAAAAAAGAAAAAAGAAAAATTACTTATGGAAAATAAGTTCATTATAATTTTAATGAAAAACGTCAAACATTGATTAAGTATAATGTTAAGTTTGACAGACCTTTGCATTAGAATGTAAGAACTATGGTAAGTTTTTCACGATCCTGTACTATGGCTGATCCATACACATCATATACAACCTTATAATTTATACATATAACTTGTAAAATTCTTCATGTTAATTAATCCCTCTGCGGATATGTTGCCAATTAGTTATTTATATATCATTATTTTTTCTATTACAACCGGGATTCATAGATTTATAGCTTTTTCAGCTGGCACAATCATTGAATTGTTGGTTAATATAATTACATCCCATTGGATCTGTTGTAGCCATGATCTTTGCACTTTAATGTTTAAGGCTCCAAGTGTGAGCCTCTTTGTCGTCAATATGCGATCACAATCTACGACTAGCAAGGTTGCTGTGGTGGTTATGGTATTACCGTACCCCGTGAACCCTAGTTTCCTCCCTCATTGTTTTGTTGTCTCATCCATTGGCGCTATACAACTCCTGCGATCCCTCCATTTTTCCTCCGGTGATTTTGACTTGGGTAAGGAGATGACCTCTGTACTTTTACATAGTATGCTTTGTCCATACTTGCCGCTAGGTCATTAAGTGATTGGAATATGGGAAAAATAGTTAATGCTATGCTATTTCCCTCATTAGTATTACAATTTTTTTATTAGGATTATATCTTTTAACCATTTGCGAAGGGGTTAAAGTGTCCAGTTTCATGCATCTTTGATGATCAAATTATGAATTAATTAAATTTTAAAAAATCATATACAAAAAATGAAATGTAGAAACATAACTCACAAAAATAACATAATAAAATGGATGATAATGGACTTCACCCCTCCTGGGCTACATCTCCATGGACCTACTTTAACTAGCTAGGCCCTCTTGGGATTATGAGTCAAATATATGATTACAACCACATTTGATGCTCCAATGGATTTTTTGATTGCATTGGCTTCAGAATACATTAAAACCTTAAAAAGGACTATTCAATCTCTGAATTTGGCTACCAGCTGATCTAGGATTGTCTTGCCATCTTTGTGGCCATGGGCTTGTTTAATCTCCAAAGTGACAAAAGCACCTTCATATGTGCTCCAACGCCTTTGAAAAAAGTACCACCATGTTCACAACATAAAATACATCTAAAAATGATTGTTCATTCGCTCCATTTGGCCTTCAGCTGATCTTGGCATGGCCTTCCCTCCTCGTAGCCCTAAGCTTCAAAATTATTAAAGTTACCAAAAACACCTGTAGATTTTCTTCTCTACCTCTGCAAGTTCTTCCAATAGATTTAGAGCATACTAATCTGCTAGGAATTTCTATTCTTGAGCCAAAAATTGGTCAAAAATTTCTCGAGGTGTGATCCATTTAATTTTCCCCTAGCTTTTGTCTCTAAATCTAGAGAACTGCTAGTTAGCTCCACCAATTTAGAAAACCCACCGAATTCGGGGGGAACCACCAAAACTGCCACAAACTGATAAGCGCAGTTAATGAATACTAATCATGATTAATGCACAGTAATCACATTTAACGTAGACATTGGTGTGTGGTCTTATGGTAGGGTTACATGGGAGGAGGGCTCGCCTACGGGGTTGGCCCCCTCCGTTCCCGCCATCGGATTTTTCTTACCATTCATATATTATTTGAGTGCCACACCTTTCAAGGTTTGAGTTTTTGGTCCATTGGTAAATGGCTTGAGTGGTAGTGGGGAGGTGACGGGGTCTAACCCCGACGTCTGCCCCTCCATATTGTTTTGCAACATTCAAACCAACGTTAATAAACATGACATCAACCTTTTCAATTTGCATAATATATGCACTCCATATTACTTTGTATTATCTAATGTATTCAAACCATTCAAATTATGGTTTAAAACCTTTGTATAATATAAGTATTCATTAAACTTCCCACCGAATTATCATATAAATTGGAGTTTAGATTATAATTAATATATATGAAAATAATATATATATATATATATATATATATATATATATATATATATATATATTCAACCTTAATACATAAAAAATTAATTTCTAGCACATGAATTCATCATGAACCCAAATTCAAGCTTAGAGGACATTGGGAAAATTTCACCTTCACAAACCAAATTGGAAAATCATGCAGTGACACTCATCACAGTTCCATTGGAAAAAAAGTAAAGAATATTCTCTCCACGCTGACTGGGCTGCCATGTCATCAGCATGTACCTGTTGTGAAATTAAAAAAAAAAGAAATGAATAGTCTAAATGGCGATTAGAAGACCATAACTTCTTCATCTGAACTCGGTTTTCTACGCAACAAGTTGTGTTGGGTTACTGGCAATGGGCAAGTCACCATTTTTCTGGTTTGGTGAAATTTTGAGCACTTTGAATTTTGAGCTAATTTTTTCCCTTGATCCACATTCTGAACACTTCTTCCCACTGACATGATTTTGGACCCAAAAAATTTGGTTATCTCTTAAGAGTTGAAGACTCTTTTGTTTCCCAAGTTCTATTGTATTGGTTCTACTTGGAAAAATCACCACAAAAACCACTTCATCACTAACATCACTTGCCTTGCCTTGCAAATGGCTTGGGCCTTCAACCATTGTTCTCCTTTTTTTGCTGACCCAATCCAACACTTGTTGGTTTCTAACCGATATAACACTTTTTTTGTACCAAATTTATTCCTTAGTGTTTCAAAAACTAACTGATTACCTTCGCACTAAGAATGATGTTCCTCCTTTGCACAAACATGCATTCGATGAAAGCTTCTCCTTGGAAACTACCTTTCTGAATTAAGCCCATCTCAGTAAAATACAAAAATGAGTTCCAACATCAGTAATAATAAGAGAATAAATGACCATTCTTATACCTCCACGATTCCAAATTCCAAATCTGGAACAATGCATTCGCCATCTCCTTCTCTTCTTGGCATCAACATATAAAATGGTCTACAATGGCTGCAAAATTTTCTGATTGAGAATTCTTTGACATCTAGTCACAAACAAAAGAAGGATGACATATATGAATATGTTGATTTTATATATGAAAAATACATCATTCAAGAAACATAACTTGACAACATATCTTCTTGCTCCTTCAAAGAAACAAATTTCACATCATGTGAACATTTCCATGTACTCTCACATCTTGGTGTCAAAATTCATCGACCAAACACAAGTTGAAAAAACATGCCTCTTCAAACAACTGACTCTCAATTTAAGCATAAGCATGTGTAACAACTTGATGATTCTTTTCCAAAAACAAAATGAATTTCACATTTCATGAAACTCTTTGTTAACATCTCATTTTCATCTTTGGAGACAAAATCAACTCTTCCAAGTCGGTATGAAATGCATGCAACACACAATCGATCAACAAAAGTTGACACTCATGCATGTGAAAATGATCAACACTATCAAGTTGACAACCTACATGTTAAACAAATAAATCGACCAACAAAAATCAATTACTCATGCATGTTCAAGCACAATGAAACCATAGAAAATCCACTGTTCATACACACAAACTCTCATGAGTGTATACAATTCTTCAACTCTTTCACAAGTACAATCATAAGTACAAGAACCCCATTCATATGGACATGTACTTAAAGCTGAAATGAAAAAAATTTGCTGCAATAAAGTGAGTCAACATACTCTATTTTCAATCACCTTCTTGGCGTAAAAATGCAACATGCATTCAATAGGAAAAGAATGTATCAATCATCGAAATACATGCAAAGAATTAATTGAATAAGAATTCTAACCATATCTTACCAAACAATTTCAATGCCACTTATTTCAGCTACACATCATCATCAAGTGAATCATCTTGACCCACATCAATTATGGAATCTTCTTTTCCATTCTTTCCATTCTCTTTCTCCAACTTCTTCAAATGTTGTGGATCACTTCTTGGATACAAAGTCTAACAATTGTCTAGAAAATGACCTTGCTTATGGAAATGAATGCAAAACAATTGCCTCTTCTTTTCAACATGGTTTTCTTTGTCCAAAGGACCTTTACCTTTCTCCCTCCTTTTCTTTGAAAGTTTCCTATGCAGGCCTATCTTCTTCCAACATCTTGAAGCATTATGGTTATCCAAACCACAAAAGGAACATACAAACTTTCTTCAAATCTTATGTGAGAATTTCCCATGTTTATCATAATCAAAAGCAACTTGATTAAAAGCATATTCATACCTTGAACATTCACCTTTTTGGCCTTCTTCGGGAGGTGAATTTTATGAGGTAGTGGCTCTCTTTAAAATAGAAACAATGCATTCAATGAATATAGAGCTTTCAACTTCCTCTTGTTTGCCATTCTCATTAGATGCATGCTTATGAGCACCTTCTTGAAAATTGGGTGTAAAAATTTTTCATTCCTCATGAACACAATATTCACAAGCTTGAGGTAATGATCATGAAATGAAATTCCTTCTTGGAATAGCTTCATGTGCCTCCTTGGATTTAGAGCTTTCTCCATCATGTTTTCCATAACCAAGACCTAAATACTTAGGCCTTTCCTTAACAACAATTGGCTCAGATATGCATTGTGAATGTTTTCCAAATCCTTTACCTTCATAGCCCATCTTCATCAATAATTTTGACCCTATTCCTCTAGTGTGTCTTTCAAAATAACCTACACATTAATCTTTAGAGGAAATTGAAGATAAAATTAAATTGCATACCTCTTTTTCATGTAAATACATGGCTAAGTCTTCCTTGGCATCATGGAGCTAAGTCTCCATCCCATCCATCCTTTCAAGGTTCTCATTTGCAATATGGAGCTAAGTCTCCATCTCATTTATCTTTTCAAGAAGCTCTTGCTTCTCCTTCATGGCAATCAACTGCTCTTGAAGTCTAATGCTCTCGCTTTTATCTTCATACTTCTCTTGCATGATATCAATCATGACGTAGATTTTCTACAACATCTATTTATCAAAGAGTTTTTTTAAGGAAGATTGACTAGAAACATCACTTAATGAAGTTGTCATCACACCTGCAATTAATACAAATATTCATTGTTGTGATTTGAGAATTCAATTCTCAATTTTGATCTTCTTCTTCACACGTAAACTTGCACATATAATAAAATTCTCCTTGCACAAATTCAAAATCCAATATTTGTAGAAGAATTAGCCAACCTTGGCTAAAATGAGCTAAACTTTTTCTATGATACCAAATTGATCTGATTCTGAATGTTA
Organism: Pinus albicaulis; assembly: GCA_034641835.2. Taxonomy (NCBI): domain Eukaryota; kingdom Viridiplantae; phylum Streptophyta; class Pinopsida; order Pinales; family Pinaceae; genus Pinus; species Pinus albicaulis. The sequence continues at coordinate 1,485,768,277 of CM076581.1, forward strand.
TCTTTGTTGTGATAATTTAACTTTCAGATAAAAAACTTAATTACTAACCATATGCTTGATGTATAGGTTTCCTTGTTTCTTATGTGTGTCAAAATAGGAAATTAAACTGAGTTTTATGAGTGAATTCGAAAGCATAAAGCATGAATATAAAAGGTTGAACAATAGAAACATAAATAAAAGAAAACAATCATACTTGATCCATTAAAACATAGTTTTGATGAAGGAGTTCACCCCTCCTGGGCTACATCTCTTTCCTCCAGCTTCCATGCATAGAGCATCTGAAGGCAAAATTGAGTAAATAAATAGTCATAACTGACAGATTTCGATATTTTAAATGCATTGGAGAATGCTCCAAGAGAATTTGATTCATGTAAAAAAAAAATGAGCATTATTAAGCTAATACAGAGGCCCAATACATGGAAGCTGGACCAAGGAGATGTATCCCAAGAGGGTTGAAATCCTCCATAAAAATATTGTTTTAATGGATAAATTGTGATGGTTTTCTATTATTTATGTTGTTGTTGCTAAACCTTCTATATTAATACTTTATTATTTCAAATTCACTCATAAAACTCAGTTTAATTTCCTGTTTTGACACACATAAGTAACAAGGAAACCTATACATCAAGCAGAAGATCAATAGATAAGTTATATATCTCAAAATGAAATTAGCACAACAAAACTAACATTCATAATTAGATCATTAAGTTGCTTTGGCAATGGAGATGAGATATCTGAGGGTTGTCAGGCTCCTTGTGCGGATATTTGGTTTGCAGCCTGCGGGTTTAGGAAGAAATCTGGCTCATTTCATGTTCTACATTCAATCACTTGGTTGGGAGGATTTACTCTGAAGACACCATCAATGGTAAGTTCACTGTCTTTTCTTCAAATTATTTATTTTTTATTTTTATAAAAATAATTTTTCTTCAAGGTTTTAATGGTTCTTTAATGGTGCAGGCACGAGGAGTTTGCTACCCACTTTAATTTAAGGTAAGTGACTTGATTTTTCCTTGTAGATTTTCCTTAAACGTTCACGGTATTGTTTTTATAGTACTAATAAATTGTTTAATTGTTTTACAGGTAAAACCCTCTTCTCTATGCACCCTCTGTGTCGGCAAGATCTCTCCGGCCTATTCAACTGATGAATTTCACTCCCTTTACAGGTGCAATTCATCACTCGAGGATAGCTTTACTCCTTCGTCTTATATTTGCTCTTAAGGGTTTATTAATGTTCGTTTCTTGCTCGAGCATTGATCTATTTTAGTTTGTTTCCACCATTTTAGAGTTCGATTCATTATGAGACTATTATATAAGTTATAATGTTTAGCTCTGCTTCCATTCAGCAAGGGTTTACCAGTTTGATTTTTCAATACTATAAATAACCATAGGGGCTTTTTTGCTAGTGTAGATTATGTATTTGATTTATTACAATTTTAGTCTTTCTTTACTCACGACTACGGAGGAATATTTTTGTTTTTTTACTTTCTTGCCACTGTCGGTTTGTCATAACGGATATTTCTATCAGTTTGTTGACCTATGCTTATTTTTGGTGGATATTCTAGTTATATATATATATATGACGTTTCTTTCTCTTTTGAATCAACTGAAATTTCATTCTCTGGTAATGATTGTAAATAAAGTTTGTGTCCACCATCGCAGTTATCATTTCGGTCTTGATCATTCTTTTTCAATTCGGCTCTATCGGTAACTTGCATTTCACCTTTACAAGGTTTTTACTATAGTTTGTATTTAAATTTCAATCTCTCCATCATGTATTTTAAGTTGGGTTCTCTTTTATGTTTAATAAGATAAAAACTAAATGTTACTTTCATACTTACAATGTATTCTATCAGATTCACCATAATTATTTTCTCAGGCTTATAGCTCTCTTTTTCTATTATGCTTCTGAGTTTTGAGTTCTACTTTTTCATTTTCCTTCAGAACGGGAATAATTTTTCTTTTTTAAGTATAGAAAAAGAATAAAAAATATATTTGTATTTCTATAAGAAAATAGATTTTATTCTATCGTTGTTTTGAATATTCGACATATGGATTCTTAGTATTTTTTCTTATCATGTTAGTTAGTTTCTTGTAATATTATTTCCTTCTACTCCTAGTAATAGCATACTATTCACAGGTGACTAGACCACCTCAAGAGGGTTCATCCTCTGTCAGTGTATACTGTATTCCCTTCTACAGGTCAGACTGTCTATTTTGGATTTTTTTCCCAAGTGGACTAACTATCCAACCTGATAACGATTTACCCAAATTCCAGTCACGTTTACCTAGGAACTTTCTATTTCTCTTTCTTCTACAAATATCATTTACAATAATAATTTCATAAATAAAATAAAGATTGTTTGAGTGTAAATTATTAGAATTAATTACTACTCATGTAATTCATATAATTACATACTTAGAATTCTATTTCTACCTCTGTAACATATTTTCACATTATATGAAAATTATTGTTGGACATCTAATCCTCTATGGGTAGGTGTGGAAAGCAAACAGTCACAAAGGAGTCCAAGTGACCTTGGAATGTGGAATCCAAGAGTCACACCATTGTATTATAAATGTACATCTATAGTGAATAATATAATAATTCACGCTTATTTTTTTGTTTATGTGTGTTTAGTTTCTCCTTATCTATGTTTACCATGTGTGTCTTTAACATGGTATCAGAGCCCGAGATCTACTGCCTGTTCATGTGAATGAGCCACTTGTTTTTGTGGTTTTTCTCTGCTGTCACACCCTGGAATTTTTATATTTTTCCAGCCCCTATTTTAGCAAATTTTTTCCAATGAATCATATTTTCCTCTGCACACATAATAGTTGTCCCTTGGGATTCCTTTCCTCCCTTGGCGCAGGTTCTGTAGGATGTGAAAAATCATTAATTCTTCCACAAATTTCCACTCAGTGTAAATATTGGGGAATCCAACAAGAAAACTGTGTTTTTGTCCATTTTCTAGCAACCTGAAATTTCCATGGCCAAATCATGTTAGTTTTTTAATTGTATGTCAGAACCCGTTTTTATGTAAGAGGGCCACGCATTGTCAGTAATTCCTCTGTAATGTATTTAATAATGCATCCACACAGAGATTCTGTACGCTCTCCCTGCCTCTGCATTGTGTATTGTATGCATCATTCTCACCTTACGTGTTCCATCACATTGGGAGGCTCTCCCCTCTTGTTTCCAATGCTCTTGGATGAAACATCTGTGCACTAGACATTTTCATTTCTCTGCATACTTGTGTGCTTGTTATGCTTAGAAATTTCACCTGGGTTGAATCACCATTGAAGGTTAATCTATTATCTTTTTGTTTTATTGAGGGTCGTGTTTTTAGAGCCATAGCCATCAGAACCACGAGTTTCTCTTATTTGGAAGAAGGATTTACTCTCTTATTTGTTGGATCAAAGTCTGCATTCATGGGACCGAGTTCTCATTATTTTAGTTGAGTGATTTTCTGAAGCATGGAATGAGTTCTCCTTTATCTCTTCTGAACGTGACTATTATTGAGGTGCATGGGACTGATTTTTATGCTGATGTGGTTGAATACTAAATCCCTTCAATTGTTGGGCTTGATTTTGGAGGAGATATGATTGGTTCGTTGCTAGGTTGAATGAAAAATATTGAGGGAAGTATTTATGAGTGAAAGTGTCACAGAGAGTCACCCTCTTAGCATTGATCAATGTCGACAATCCCGAAGAAAGGAATTTATGTGCCATTATAGTCTACATATTGAAGCCCGTATTATTTTCTTCGAGAAACATGGCATGACATTCCTACTGTCGACTTCTGCTCCATTTGTGTCAGGCCTCCATACACTATAGCTCGGCCTCCCTCTCGGCCGTCGGCCATGCTACCACGCTGCCTCAACTCCTCCTCTCACCTCCCTCTTAGCCTACCCATGCTTCCACCAGACTCTCCACTGCTCCTCATGCATCCGTCACGTGCTGCCCTCCCATTGTTGCTCGTCTGTCACTCCTCCATCAGCTCGCCTCCCCAATGTAGCTACATCCTGCATGCTACGTGAAAGCAACTGGCCAAAGTGGATTCTTCTTACTCTTGCTACCATAAACAATTCAACTACCATGAAAATATACCAAGAGATCTATGCTGTGTTTTTCCATCAATCCATGATTTCTACACGGTGGAGTTGAAGTGTTTAAGGGTGACATCAAAACACTGTCAAACGCTTATATGCTTGAATGACATGTGTTGGGTTAGCTTTAGAAAAATTTAAGCGATGGTTAATTTCATATGAGTTTGACTAAACATTGTGTCAGTTTGTACCATATTTTTTACTGGTGCCCTATCATATATTTCATGGTTCACAAGCTAATAATCAAGGAAAACATGTTTGTGACTCTCCCATTTCGACATTTCTTGAGAGGTCTCCCCCTGTATGACCCTATGGCTTCATTTACATGTTATTATTTGCAGTCGTTTTAGCATTTGAATGCAAGACGAATAAGGGGAATGCTCTCGGTCTTCTTCAAGTAAAACTTGACTCCTATTTCCAAGCACCAATGTATTATGATCAGATGTATGGACTTAATGCTATATGTTGAGAAAAAGTGATTTGTGGCAAGAAACCACTCACATGTTATACTTTGAATATTTACTCTTTTTGGAGGAGATTTCAGTTATTACATATTGATTAGACATTGTAATGTGTGCATTTTCCTTTTTTCCTATACAAGATTTGGATGTTGAAGGGATACAAATAGTTTGGTTGTATGAAGCAATAAGTATTTCTCATTGGAGGTTCATTCTCTACAAATTAGAGTTGTTGGTGTAAAAATGTTCTTTGAGGAGGAGACAAATCATTAGTATTTTTCACCTTAAAGGGCTATCTCACAGTGGTTTTTGTTGCACATTTACAAAAATATTTTGCAATGACATTGTATTGTACTAACATTGTGAGTGGGTGTTGCTTCTTAGTTTATAGTTGCAGTCAATGTTTAAAGTGTAACTTTGAGTTGTTGAAAAAATGGCTAAAATCGATGATGCATTAGAGTTGTTGAATAAACTCATTCATTCCACTCTTCATGATATGGTAAAAATGAGCAAGAATGCTCTTTTTAATATTCAAACTTGCTTGCAATATGCACAAGACAAGATTGAATTTTTGCAGTTGGAGTCTCATCTTCAGCAAGATGAGATTCAACAAAAGAATCACCATTCTGAACTTGTTTTTGTTCAGAACATTGAAAGAGAATCCGACAATCATCAAGTCAATAATGTTGCAGTCGATTCATATTCAATTCCTAATTCAAAAGCATATTTGTATACAGATGCATATGTTCACACTTCACTTCCCAAGCCCATCATCAGACCTTGGGAAGAGATTGTCCATAAAAAGCAAAGAACTAGTCTTTGATATGACAAGGATGTGTCCTTTCAGATTCCAGACTACTCCAAGCCCATAAAATTTCAGAGTGCCAGATTTCTTTCTGATAGTTCACCTTTAGTTGTTCCAGATCCTGCTCCTCTTCCACAGCAAAAACAACAACATATAGAAAAATTCCAACACTATGATCGAGTTGGCCATATGAAAGATCACTGTTTTGATATTCACCCATGCAAGAATAGTGGTAGGCACACCCATTCTTCACATATATTCTTCATAAACAAGCCTCCTACAAGAACAAATATTCATCTTGGATGGATCACTTCTTTGCAATGGGCATCAACAACCAAGAAGATGTTTAAGTCGCATGTCAGAACTTGTTCTTGAATATTGAACAATCTTGCAGTTGAGTTTTCACCATCATCTCACCTTTTACCTGACAAGGGGGGAAATGGTGGTCATCTACAAGCTTCGAAGCCACATCAAGCGAGCCTAAGCCAAAATATCTCATTCCATATTCAAAGTTATAGCCAGAGACACAACATTTCAAGCGAGCTTGAGCCACAACTTGTCATTCCAGATTCAGAGTTGTAGCGAGAGACACAAATTACCATGAGCATTCATTTGGCTGGTGGACAACCTTAAACCATATATGGAAGGTTGATATTCTTCCTCTTCAAATAATTTGGGACACTTCCTCTAGCAGAAGACTTCAGCTTTTTGCCAGCTTTGGTAGAGTTCCGGGAAATGCATTAAGCATTTCAATGTTGGTGGTCATCCTTAAACCATCACAAGTTGTAGACCTCCCTTATTCTAGGTTTAAGGTCTCCCTTATCAAATGTGAGGGACACCTCCTCTAGCATAAGCCCTCAAATTCTTGCCAGATTTGGAAGAGTTCCGGGAATTGCACTAAGTGTTGGTCGTCATCCTTAAACCACCACTTTATGCCAAAATTTTAGAGAGTCGATTCAGCCTAAGTGCTGCCATACATACTTTGCAGATTTGTATTACAACTCTCTTCTTGGACTCACACATACCCCTTCGGATTAAGGGGGGGATGTTGGACACCTAATCCTCTATGGGTAGGTGTGGAAGGCGAATAGTCACAGAGGAGTCCAAGTGACCTTGGAATGTGGAATCCAAGAGTCACATTATTATATTATAAATTTACATCTATGGTGAATAATAAAATAAATCATGCTTATCTTTCTATTTATGTGTGTTTATTTTATCCTTATCTATGTTTACCATGCATGTGTTTAACAATTATATTTAAAGAAACAGACTGAACATACTAAGAGGAATTATTTTCTTTTATTTCCACTCTATTTTTACTTATTTCAATATGTAGGACTAACGACATTTTCCCAACCTTGAGCGAGGAAATTAAATCCTCAGCTCCCCACATGCTCCTCACGAAAGTAGGAATTCAAGCAGTATTTTCAAGGAGATGGAACTTAGGACTCGTGTCCAATCTCATCTCCTAAAACATGTAGCATAGTTCCACTGATTTTCCACCAGCTCTGGATACTCACTCCTTTCAATCCTTAGCTATTTCTTATCACCTTCACAAAACCCATTTTCTCCTCTAGGATTTTCCTTTAATTCCCAGAGGAAAGGTAACTTCCATTAACTGCTTAATCAACTACTTTGGAATCTTGGAGAAATTTTACCATTAGACTTATGGATATATTCCATAATTAAACCTTTATTCAAAAGAAAATTTTTAGTTAACAACTTGATTAACATAAATGTTAATCCCATAAACCAATATATAAATTAAAAATGTCTTAAAGTTAAATGACAATAAATTTGGGTATTACATCTTCCACTAGATAAGGTAAACACTGTCCTCAGTGTTATGGTATTCCAATGAAAATTTCTAGGTATGCCTCTTGTACAAACTTTTCATCTTCCCAAATCACCTCCCCCATGCTAATGTGGTTCCATTTCACTTTAACTTGGGGCATGGCTCGCCTTCGGAGCATTATTTCTCTTTGATCGAGAATAGGTTGAGGTTCTACCAGGAATTCGCCATCCGTCTAGACTTGCAACCATCAAAAGTGATCAATTAATAAACATTCATTTACCTTCCTTAGAGATTTAATTCCCATTCCATTCCTACATGAACATTCTTCCAATGTATTACATGCCTCGGATCATGTATGTATATTTTTAGTACAGAGACATAAAACACATTTTGCACTCGTATGTCTCATGGTAAGGCTAGTAGGTAGGCTACTGGCCCCAAACTTTCCAAAATTTAAAAGGGTCCATAGAATCGGGGAGCCAAATTGGCATAGGTGGTCCGCCTTAACGTGCTCTTATTCGGTCTAATTCTCACATAAACATGATCACCCACTTCGAACTTGCGATGTGTACTTGTTCGATCCACATGCACCTTCTGTCTATCTTGGGAAAATTTTAAAATTTTTCGTATCTTCTTAACTTCTTGCTCCATTTCAGCTAGAATTTCTGGTTCGAGCATTAGCTTTGTTTCTTGATTGTCCCAATTAATGTGGGTTCATCACTAACCACCATATAGAGCTTCAAACAGACTCATCTTGAGTGATTCGTCGTAGGAAAATTCCACCATATGCAGATAATATTCCAATTTTGTGGGTTGTTGCATCACATACATTCGTAGCATGTCCTATCTGGTTTACCCATTCCATTTTCCCATCCAACTGATGATGATATGTCATGCTAAACTGGACTTGTGTGCCTAGTCCGGTAAATAGTGCCTTCCAAAATTCTAAGGTAAACTTCACATCTCTGTTTGAGATGACTTTTTTTGGAATGCCATGTAATCTAAATATCTCTCTCATTAATATGTCAACAATATTGATAGTTTTAAATTTGGACTATGTAGGAATAAAATGAGATGTTGTGCTCAACCGATCAAAAACTACCATTATAGATTCATTATGTCTCTTTCACCTTGGTAAGCCAACAATAAAATCCAGCGGTATAACTTCCCACTTCCACTCTAGTACTGGTATGGGTTGCAATAACCTGGCTAGGTGTTGATGCTCAAATTTAACCTGCTGGCATTCTAAACATTTAGTCAAATATCCAATGATGTCTTCGGGCATCCTAGGAAAAAAATAATCTTTTCTGATCGTTTTTAGCATTTTATGATAGCCAACGTGTCCAAAATATGAACTTCGATGATACTCATATAGAATCGACACTTTTAAATTTAATTTATTAGGAATATATAGCTTTAATCAGAATATCAGTAGTTGTTCATTATTGATGGTATAGTTCGATTATTTTTATTGATCTTCTGTAGCTTGTGTTTTCTGCCATAGAAACTAGTATTCAGGATCTTTTGTTAGAGCCTCCTTCACCTTTTCCTGGAATTTGAATTCCACATGATTAAAGCATATAATGTAGATTTTTCTTGATGCATTGGCAACCCGATTTTCCTTTCCCTTAATGTGTTGCATTTCAAAGTAAAATTTTCATAGGAATGCATTCCACCTAGCCTGGTGAGCATTTAAGTCAGTTTGTTTAAAATAGTTGGTCAAGCTGCTATGGGCAGTTTTCAACACAAACGTTTTCCCTAATAAGTGGCGCCTCCATATTTTAAGTGCACGCACTACTGCGGTCAACTCCAGATCATATGCGGAGTATCGTTGTTCATTATCTTTCAACTTTCTTAATTCATATGCCATAAATTTCCCGTCTTATGACAACACCACTCCTACTCCTTCTTTGCTAGCATCGGTGCAAACTTCAACATCTAACTTTGGATTTTCCACTTTCAAAATAGGAGTTGTGGTCATCAATTGTTTTAACTTTTCAAAACTATATTGGAATTCACTATTCCATTTAAACACTCATCCCTTTTGCTGCAAGGAGGTTATGGGAAATGTAATTTTTGAAAATCCTTCTATAAAACGCCTATAATAACTATCCAGTCCCATAAATTATCGTATTTCTGCTATGCTCTTAGGCATCCTCCATTCCATGATAGTATTTATCTTTTCATGCTATACTTTTATTCCTTTAGCCGAAATGACATGGCTTGAATACCGAGTTTTCTATTTATAGAAATCACACTTGTTGAATTTGGCATATAATTGATGGTCTCTCAAAATTTTCATCACTATACACAAATGTTCCTTATGTTCCTCCATATTATTTAAATAGATTAATATATCATCTATAAAAATCATGACATATTTTTCCAAATATGGGTGAAATATGCTGATCCAAGTGGATATTGGTGGTCACCCACCTATTCCACTTGGGGCCCCACCATTGTCTCTTTCAATTTTTCAGTTTTTGGCACAACTTACTATTTTTAGAATTTTTTCAGGTTCTGAACTTCAAGAGCCGTTTTGAGGCCCTAAAAGACGTTTTTTGGGAAAATAGGCAGCAACATGTGTCCATGGACCGATGTTGCTCACTCAAAATTTGTAGTCCTCGGATAGATATTTCTAACGAGGTATGGTATGCATCAAATGGAGATCGTATGCTAAAGTTACGTCCCTGGGAAGTTGAAACACCAATTTACCCAAATGGGGCCCATAGTTTTGGTGCTTCATCTCCTAGGTTTAGGGTTTTGGCTGTTTAGGATTTCCCATTGTTTCCAAATAATAAATAGGCCGTTGAGCTTCATTGGAATGTAGTTAAGAGGACTGTAAATGACACATCTCTTCTCAGAGATAGCTACCAGCATCGTAGCTAGTTTTATTTCCATTCTGTCTATAAGAAAATTTCAGTTCTTTGATATTAATGAAATGAAGTGTTAGCTTTGCTGCATATTTGTATTTATGGTGATATGTTTATCCTATTGTGTTCCTGCATAAATCTGAATCAGTGGTATCAAAGCGGTCTGATTTTTCTCGATCCTTATTTTCATGTCCCCAACGAGGTCGGGGTATAAGGAGTTAGGGCTCGATCTGGTGGAACCTTTGCAAGATTAGCCTCGCAAACCCCGATGACCGCCCATGGGGGATGAAAAGAAAGATGAGGGAGCAGGCGATCCTATCAAAATATTGCTCGAGGAGGCCCTCGAAAAACAAAGGAACGCGATGATGGATAACTTTTCCCAGATCCTTCAACGGCTGCCCACCGGCGGTGTATTTGCATCCAGCAGCCACTCTGGAGGTGTGACTCCTTTTAAGGTACAAGTAAATTTTGACATTCTCATATCTGAGGGTCAAATAGATGCAGATGTCATAGATAGATGGTTGAATCTATTAGAAGGATATTTCTCGGTTCATGACTTTTCCGACAGGGAGAAGATTATTTTTTCACTCCTCAAAGCTACCCCCCATGTCAAGGACTGGTGGGAAACCCACTATGAGAAAAAGGATGAGACAGAACCCTCTCTGTTCTCAGCTGCACCCACTTGGAATTCTTTCTGAGATGCCATCACGGAACAATACTATCCCATGTGGAGCTATGAGGAAAATTACATACAATGGACCATGCTGCGACGACAAAGGGATCAAGATGTGCATGAGCTGATGAATCTTTTCCATACCTTGCGCACCAAGTTAGGTATCAAAGATTCAGAGAAACATCTAGTGCTAAAGTATCGCAGTTGTATACATAGATACATTCAAGAGGAAATGGATTTTCTCGACATCTCCTTGCTTGGTATGGCATACCGGTATGCTACCAAGATTGAGAAGAAATTCAAACAGAAAAAGTGAGACTTTGGATCTGTGAATCAAAAGCAAGCAAAAGGTGCTCCCAAACCGCAGAACAAAGGACAGAGCCAAGGCATGGCGATTCAAGACAACTTTTCGAAGCCACAAGCAAAGAAAAACATCATAAAGCCAAATAAGGACATGGGAAAGTGGTGTGAGTTCCATAAGAGCTCCACTCACAACACAAGTGAGTGTCGGGCCAAGCAGTCGCTGGTGGCCAATATGAGGGCTTCTGAGTCAGATGCATGCTCTAAATTTGAATTAGAACTTGACAAGGGAAATGACAAAGGGAAACATATTATTGATGCGGAGCCAAACGCCATTGTTGCCACTACGAAGATCCAGAAGGAGGAACTGGAAGATATAGAGGAGGAGGAACGTCTCTTCGACTCCCAGATGTGGGTAAAGGGCTCCCCGATACAATTCATTGTCGACAATGGGATCCAAAAGAACCTCATTTCAGAAAAATCCATAAAGCGGTTGGGCTTGCTGACCATAGCTAACCCACATCCACACACCATCAAGTGGCTTCACCAAGGACGATATCTCCGCGTCAGCCAGCAGTGCCGCCTTCCCTATAACATCAAGCCCTTCACGGAGGAGGTATTATGTGACATTGTTCCTATTGATGTCTCTGATGTATTATTAGGAAAACCGTACTTGTGGAAGCCTCATGCTGTGTATGAGTCTCGGACTTGCGCTGTTATTGTTACTTTGGGAAATAAGCAGTACAGGATACGAGAGTACCCCTCCTGCCGCTATCTCTTAGGTTACTGCAAAAAAATGCAATAAGCTCATTTCCCAAACTAGGAAATTCATTTTCTTGATGATCCGCCCCCATGACAAGAAGAAGACTGTGGCCACGACCTCCAGACAGGGCTCCTTTGCACGACAACAACAAATGGATAAGGTTGTGGAGGAGTACGGGGACATCTTCACCTCACCCACAGGGGTTCCTCTGCACTGTCAAGTCAAGCACTCGATCGATCTGACCCCAGGTGCATCACTACCGAATGGATCAATCTATCAGCGCTCTGTTATGGAGAACGATGAAATCAAGAGGCATATTCAGGAGCTATTGTAGAAAGGTCACATCCGACCAAGTTCATCACCCTGTGGGAGCCCGATCGTGTTGGTACAGAAGAAGGATGGGATGTGGAGACTCTGTATTGACTATCGACTGCTGAAAAAAATCAGTGTCTGGAATAGGTACCTGATCCCATGGATTGATGACCTTCTGGACCAACTCAAAGGTGCAAAATATTTCAGCAATATTGACTTGAATTTTGGGTATCACCAGGTACCAATTGAACCCTTCGATGTGTGGAAGAATGCCTTCAAATCCAAGGAAGGCCTTTTTGAATGGCTGGTCATGCCTTTTGGGTTGATGAATGCTCCCGCAACCTTTATGCGGTTGATGGACGACATCTTGCGGCCATTCACCAAATCATTTGTAGTGGTGTACTTGGAAGACATTCTAATCTTCAGTGAGAATTGGGAAAAGCACATTCACCACATCTGACAAGTCCTCCAAACACTACGGAAAAAAAAGTTGTGTGCCAATTTGGAGAAGTGCACTTTTGGCATGACCCAGGTTTAATATCTAGGATACATTATTGATGAAAGGGGGGTGCATGTGGATCCAACCAGGATCCAAGTCATTCGGTATTGGCCAGACCCAACCACTATAATAGAGCTTCGCAGCTTTCTGGGTCTTGCTAATTTCTACAGTAGGTTAGTTTTTGGATTCTCTCATATCACTTGGCCCTTGAGTCAAGTCACCAAGGGAGGAGCGAGAGAAAAAAAAATTTGGTCGGAACCTCAACAGAAGGCGTTCACAGAATTGAAAAATCACCTCCGTTCTGCCCCAGTGCTCACATTACCAGACTTGCAACAGCCATTTGAGATCAAGACAGATGCCTCTAACTATGCTATTGGGGCAGTTCTTACTCAACAGATACATCCAATGGCATATCACAGTTAGATGTTGTCTGACAAAGTTCGCAAGTATCCCACTTATGACAAAGAAATGTATTCCATTGTACAAGCTTGTCGACAATGGAGCCATTACATTTTGGGGAAGGAAAAAATGATCCACACAGACCATCGGCCCCTGCAGTTCATACAGACACAAGGGAAGTTGCAGAATGATCGCCATCAGAAGTGGTCCACATATCTGCAACAGTTCCATTTGAACATCATGTACAAAAAGTGTAGCACCAATAATATTGTAGACGGCCTCAGCCGACCACCAATCATCTCGCTCACCACCGTTATCAACTCTTGTGGGCACGAGACTTCTGATTGGTTGCTTCTCTACGAGAGAGATCCATAATTCGACCAGACTTACAAGGCACTCTTAGGGGGTACGCAAGTTTCAAATTTTCACCTCCAAGCTACGCTTTTACGTCACCTGGGACACCTTTGTGTTCCTTCAAGTAAGCATGCCAAGATGATATGGGAAGCACACTACAGTCAAGTCGTTGGGCATTTTGGGGTCAAGAAAATAGTAGCAGTCTTGCAGAAGTATTTCTATTGGCTGAACCTTCGAAAGGATGTCGGGAAGCACATCAGATCCTACACTGCTTGTGCCATTGCCAAACCGACCATCAAGAAGCAAGGCCTATATACTCCGCTACCTACCCCTAGTCGACCTTGGGAGTCCATCTCCCTGGATTACATGTCTGTCCTGCCTTGTACTAAGCGTGGAAATGACTGTGTTTTCGTGGTCATCGATAGATTCTCGAAGATGGCCATTATGGCGGCCTGCAAGAAGAATATCACAGTAGAAGCCACTACTAAACTCTTCTTTGAACAAGTGTGGGTGCACTTTGGGATCCCACAGTATATCATATCAGATCGGGATAGCAGGTTCCTCTGCACATTTTGGTGTAGCCTTTGGTCAATGCTGGACACCAAGCTCACCAATTCCACATCTTTCTATCCCCAAACAGATGGCCAGATAGAGGTCATCAATAGAATGATTGTACACATTGTGCGCACGTACAATTCAAAGCATCCATGCACATGGGACGAGAGCCTCCCCTATGTACGACATAGTTATAACCGGGCTCTCCACAGTTCAATCGGCCATAGCCCCTTTAAGGTGGGCTTGGGATTCCAGCCACTATGTCCCATTGACGTAGCAATGTCATTTCCGGCTACTCAGGCCGATTCAACTTATGTCCAGTCTGAAGTTGACAAAGAAAATAGCTTCATTGAGCACATTCAACACATCTTCCAACAGATTCATGACATATTGGACAGAGCCAATGCTAAGTACAAGCAACGCCATGATCAACACCAGGTGCCACACAACTTCCAGGTGGGCAACAAAGTATGGCTACATTTGCAAAAGGAGCGCCTCATTGGACCCCACCGCAAGCTTCGCCTACTCCAATACGAGTCGTACACCATCACCAAGGCTATAGGGAATAATTCATTTTAGCTCAGTATTCCACCATTCCTTGTTCTGCACCCAGTATTCAATGTGGACCACCTTCGTCCTTACTTCCCACCTCTACTGGACGCCTCTGACATTGCAGAACAACTCACACCAATAGAGTAAACCCAAACTGCATGGAACAGGGCACCATAGATTGTATCATGGACATGCAAATCAAGAACACTTTCCAATAGAAGATCCAACTGTATCGGGTTGTCAAAGCTGGCCAACTCCTGCACCAAGGAAAGTGGTTCACCAAGGAACAAGTTCAGTAGAAATTTCCTCATCACATGGACGAACTTAACGCAATGGGGACCATTGCTTCCTAAGGGAGGAGGAATGATCGAGGTGGATATTGGTGGTCACCCACCTATTCCACTTGGGGCCCCACCATTTTCTCTTTCATTTTTTTCAGTTTTTGGCACAACTTACTATTTTTAGCAGTTTTTTGGGTCCTGAACTTCCGGAGCCGTTTTGAGGCCCTAAACGACGTTTTCTGAGAAATCGAGGAGTAACATAGTCCATTCTCACTCAAAATTTGTAGTCCTCGAATATATATTTCTAACGAGGTATGGTACGCATCAAACATAGATCATATGCCAAAGTTACGTCCTCGAGAAGTTGAAACACCAATTTACCCAAACGGGGCCCATAGTTTTGGTACTTCATCTCATAGGGTTAGGGTTTTGACTATTTAGGATTTCCCATTGTTTCTAAATAATAAATAGGCCCTCGAGCCTCATTGCAATGCAGCTCGGAGGCCTGCAGCCACCACATCTCTTCTCAGAGATATCTACCAGTGCCCTAGCTAGTTTTATTTCCATTATGTCTGTAAGCAAATTTCAATTCTTTGATATTAATGAAATGAAGTGTTATTTCTATTGTATCTTTGTATTTATGGTGATATGTTTATCCTGTTGTGTTCATGCATAAATCCGGATCATATGCCATGCATCAAACTCATGAATGTTGTTGATGTGTTGGTAAATCCAAACTGTAAAACCACAAATTCATAATGCTCGTATCTAGTTTGAAAAGTTTTTTTATAAATGTCTTCATATTTTATCCATATCTGATGATACTGAGATCTTAGATATATTTTTGAAAATACAATTTCCCCTTTTATCTACTCGAAAATATCATTGATTTGAGGCAGTGGGTATTTTTCTATAACAGTTAATTTGTTAAGTTGTATGTAGTCCATACACATTTGCATTGTACCATCCTTCTTCTTCACAAAAAATATTAGTGCCCCCCAGGGTGTCCCAATATATCCCTTATCCAACAATTTTTGTAATTTCATTTTTAGTTCTTTCAATTGAGGCACACTCATTCGGTATGGTGATCGTTATATTGGTGCTACCCCTGGCATTAGTTTGATGGTAAAATCTATATCCCACTTTGGTGGAAGTCTTGGTATGTTTTCTTTAAATACATCCATAAAATCCTGAACCACTCATATATTTTCCATCATAGCTGATCTGAATGGAGTGTATTAGTTCTGTTGTGCTAAGTGTCCTTTTAGTTAGTTAAACATGTACAAATTGTCTCCATAAGTTTGCTTAAGGTATGATATATTTAACCATGAAAATTAGATGAATTAGTGAACTTTCAACATGTAAACAAGCCTTAAAAAACATTGAACAATAGTGTATAACAGATAAAAACAATCACACATAATTTTTACATAGCAGGCATGATGAAGCAGTTCACCCCTCCTGGGCTACATCTACTGGTCCAACTCCCAATGGCATGTCCCTCTTTGTCATTATGCTGAAAATTGTAAATTACATATGTTTTGAGGCCTCTAATGGTTGTTTTCTCTGCACCAATGGCTCCAAAATGCTCAAATTAGCCTAGGTAGACTCTTGTTTCACCAAAATTGGTCAAAAATTGACCTCCCAATGCATTTTTCCCAATGTTAGCTAGAAAAGCTCCACTAAATGTGTAGATTGTCAGTTTAACTATAGATAAATTGATAGTGAACACAAAATTTGGGGGTGCACTCAAAATTGGGCGGGTGGATAAGGCTAGTAATAAATTTGGGTGGTGGGGTGGTCACATGCGACCCCCACCGAATTCTTCTCTACGGTTTCGAACTCTGTTGTATGTGTTGGAACTCTGAGTGTCACGGTTCTAGAACTTTTAACTGTTACAACAATTATTTAACCTTATGCATGTGAACCATCACATACTCTGCTAGTGGTTTGTTTAATGCTATGGTTAGTGCATGGGTCACAGTTTTGGGTGCATGGACATGTGGTAGGGGGGTTGGCCCTTAGGGACTGGCCTCCCCACCCCTCACCTCAAACATATTTAAACTTTAAATAAATTTTCCAAACTATAGGGTTAAGTCACACGATGTAGGCAGATTGGTAAATGGCGTTGTGTGTGGAGAGGAGGTCACGGGTTTGACCCCCATCGACTCCACAAAATTTTGATCTAACCTTGTGAGGACACGTGGTGGCCTGCGGGCTTTCCATGTGTCACTTAGTTATTCGCCCAACCATTAACACATCCAACGGCTCAAATTCATCACTCTATCCTCATCATCCAATCGTCCATATAGTGCCATGTGGTGCCACCACACTAGCTCTGAAGAAAATGGAATATTCCACTGATTGTAGCTGCAAGCTGATTGGCATCTAGCTACCAAACTTTTATTATTTGGGAAAATTAAGAGAACGTGATATCTTCCTCATAATACATCGCTTTTTCAAACCATTCATGGCACTGGAATCGCAACGATGAGACCTTTCCAGTCGCTCAGGTTCAGATCCGTTTCAAGCACTTTAATTCTTGAGCATTTGACTTGATCTCCTAATCACACCTCCCCACTAGGAAGCTTTTGGACCCCAAAAGCTCTCTGGACTACTGAACATGAAGATGAGGAGACTGTGTCCCCACTTTTCCAACATTAATCCACTGAAATTTCACTAATTTCATTAATTGGAGCTTTTCATGAAACAACAAATTTTTCCTTGATTCCATTGACCAAACACTGATGTTTTTGACATTGTCATGCTACAAGTTTTCTAAATTTGTAATACAACAACTTAAATTTGTAGTAAAATTATTGTTTCTACACTGGTCTATAGTCAATGGAAACTTAAATTTACTTTCACCTTGCATCCTATCGTTATGGTGAATTTTTGTTGAATTTGCTTTGAACTTGTGTCGATTCCTGACCAAGTTTCTTCGCCATTGTACCATGCCTTTTTGAAACTAGCAATGATCATTTCCAAATATTATGCCTTCTTTTTCATGTCACTTTGCCCTCTCTTGGACCTTTGCAACTTCTTGCGCCGATACTTTGTTTTCAACACCATTCGACACCAATATCGATTGCTGCAACTACTTGTCATCTTCTTTCAAACATAACCTGCTTTCAAACTGAAATAACTCATTATATACATCTGTATTTGTATGAAAATGATTATGTAAAAATTCTCTTTGTTTAATCATCATCAATGTCAAGTTTTGACTTGCATTAATGAGCCTCTTCATCTACCCTGCATTAACTAAAGAAGTGTCTAGTTTTTTACAATGAACTCTCACAATGTACTCCTTTCCATATTCAAATAAATGGTATTTATTCTCATGGCGATGGAAGATAGCTTTCTTGTCATACAAGTAAGGACTGCCCAACACCATACATGTTATATCAAGCAGAACAACATCTAATTCAACTATGTCAATGAAATGTGAAGTTATTACAAAGCACAAATTGCACTTCTTTGAAACCTGTAAATTTGCATTCTTAAAAATCCAACCAAGTGGATACGGTTTTGGATGTGGAATGGTCTCCATATTAAGTTTCTTGACCAAGTCTTTAGAGATTAAATTTTCTTGTGACCCACTTTCAAACAATGTGTCAACCTTGGTATGTTTGGAAATGACCCTCACATGAAACAATTCAATTCTCTTTTCTTCACTTGGAGGTTCTATGTGACAGTTAGACATACTAGAATTCGGTTTATTTTCAATCTCTTTCCCCTTTATGTTCTTTAGTCACATAGCTATGATTTTTGTTTCATATCCAAAATCTGACCCTAGGTCTTGCTCAACTATTGCAACATTTTTTCCTTTCTCCTTGGCTTTCTCTTTGGCTTTACAAATTTCTGGTTTCAAATCTGGATGAAGTTTCCAACAATGGTTCTCATCATGGCTAGTTTTAGAACAATGTTTGCAGAAGAATTTTCCCTTCTCTTTTCTAGTATTTGAATTTATCTTTTTCTTCCAGTTCCCTTTAAACTCACTTTCCTCATTCCCCTCTAAGTTTTGTTTTCCCCTTGCTTCTAAATGTGTGGCTTGAACATAAACCTCAGCTAGGCTTCTAGGGTTAAACATGAGGATTGTATGTCTTAGGTAGGTATGTAAAACTTCTATATACTTGAGAAAAGTGTCTTGGATATTCAAATATACTCCTAGTAAAACTTGAGTATACATTTTTTCCTTTCAATTTTTTAAAATTTTTCGAGTACATTAAGGCTTCTTCCATGTGATCTAATGGATAAAATTGTTGTTTTATTGTAGAAATGAAATCAATCCATGATAAAATAATCTTACCATATTTCTTGATCTCCTCCTTTGTCGTGGCTTCACACCAAAAAAATTTTGCACCTTCCATTCCCAATGAAGCTAATTCGATTTTGGTGTCATCATCACGAAATTTTTGGATTCTCAAATAAACCTCTAATTGCCTAATCCAATAATCTAGCTTTTATGCATTAACTTCACCACCAAACATTGGCAATTCAAAATTAACATCAAGTTTTATAAAAGGAATTTTACCAGTGTTCTTTGACTTGTGTGACTGGTGTACTGAAGATGAAGTAGAGGATGATGATGATGAAGATGAGGGTGATGATGGCGACTTTCCACTGTCTCCATTTACTCCATTTCCCTTCTCTAATTTGTAGTCTTCATCATTATGGCCTCCTGATGATCCTTGTCCTTCCCTGTGAAGTTTGGATCCTTCTCCTTCTATTTTTTCATTCCTTTCTTTATAAAGGACTCTCACCATTTCATTCATGTCAAGGAATGCTTTCCTAAACACCCTTTCTTCCTCTTTGGGATCCATCTCTTCATGGGTTCCTTCTTCTTCTGGAGGCATGCTTAATGCTGATTTTGCTTCTCTTGGAGGTGAAATAAGTGGTGCAGAATGTGGAAATCTTGCCCTCCTTTGTTGTACTTTGAGAACCTCTTGCTTCCACCAATTTTCCTTCTCCTCTCTTAAGCTTGAGCCTTGTAAGCATGAAAACCCTTGCAAATAGTTAACAAATCCTTACACATAAAAACACCAGAGATAAAAATCTAGTTTTGATACCAACTTGATATGAATGGAGTATATTAGTTCTACTGTTCTAAGTGTCATTTTAGTTAATTAAACATGTACAAATTGTCTCCATAAGTTTTCTTAAGGTATGAGATATTTAACCATGAAAATTAGATGAATTAGTGAACTATAAGCATGGAAACAAGCCTTAGAAACATTAAACAACTATGTATAATAGAGAAAAACATTCACACATAAGTTTTACACAATAGGCATGATGAAGAAATTCACCCCTCCTATGCTACATCTGCTGGTCCAACTCCCAATTGTGTGTCCCTCTTTTTCATTATGCTCAAAATAATAAATTACATATGTTTTCAGGCCTCTAATGGTTGTTTTATGTGCACCAATGGCTCCAAAATACTCAAATTAGTCTAGGTAGACCCTTGTTTTAGAAAAATTGGTCTTAAATTGACCCCCCAATGCATTTTTCCTAATGTCAGCTAGAAAAGATCCACTAAATGTGGAAATTGTCAGTTTAACTATAGATAAATTGATAGTGAACCCAAAATTTGGGGCCGTGCTCCAGATTAGGTGGGTGGATAAGGTTAGCATTAAATTTGGGTGGCAGGGTGGTGACATGCCACCCCCGCCGAATTCTCCACTACGGTTTTGAACTCTGCTATATGTGTTGGAACTCTGAGTATGACGGTTCCATAACCTTTAACAGTTACAACAACTATTTAACCTTCCACATGTGAATCATCACATACTCCGCCAGTGGTTTGTTTTAATGCTATGGTTAGTGCGTGGGTCATGGTTTTAGGTGCATGGAGATGTGGTAGGGGCGCTTCCCCTTAGGGGCTAGCCTCCGCATCCCTCACTCCAAACATAGTTAAACTTTAAATACATCCACCGAACTATAGGGTTAAGTCACACGGTGTAAGTGGATTGTTAAACAGTGTTGCATGTGGAGAGGAGGTCGTGGGTTCAACCCTCATTGACTCCATAAAATTTTGATCTAACCTTGTGAGGACACGTGGCGGCCTGCAGGCTTTCCACGTGTCACTTAGTCATTCGCCCAACCATTAACACATCCAACGGCTCAAATTCATCACCGTAACCTCATCATCCAATGGTCCACAGAGTGCCACATGGCAGGACCACAATGGCTCTAAAGTAAATGGAATATTCCCAAAATATTCCGTTGATTGTACCTATAATATGACTCGGCATCTAGACACCAATTTTTTTTTGGTTTGGGAAAATGACCAGAATGCGATATACTCCTCATACGACATCGTTTTTTCGAAGCATTCGTGGCACCATAATTCCAATGACGAGACATTTTTGGTCACTCAAGTTCGAACCTATTTTGAGAACTTTCATTTTTGAGCATTTGAATTGATCTCCTGATCAGTAGGAGTCTGATCTTTAGAGTTAGAAAATCCTACTTGGATTGCATATATTTGGCGCCCCTTCCTAATGCATTTTTCCAATTGAGACGTTGTAATAAGATGCAACTAAAGTGGATTTTTAATTCCTTGCAACTCTTGACGTATTTCGTCTTCACCCTTATAATAAATAATTTTATCCTTGCAGTCCACTAATAACCAATGCACTTCCAACCAATCCATCCCCAGTAGTATATCGTAGGAGCCTAAAGGTAGAATATTTAATTCAACCTCTATATGCTATTTTCCAGCTTCCAGAGGATAGTTGGAAACTTTGGCACTAACTCTTCGCTTTGCTACAGTGGCCAACTGTACTGACCAAGGATTTTTAAATTTTTGGATTTATATGCCACTTTTTTCCACAAACCTGATTTTTTCATAGCTTAAACTAGCACCAAGATCAACCAAAATAGATACAGGGTGGAAGTACATCTTACCTTCCAGTTCTATCATGGTTGGTTGGTAATATGCTTGTCGATATTCAAGTGCAGTGTTGATTCTGGGTGTGTTTCAAGCCACCTCCACCACATTTGATGCTTCTTGCACATTAGCTGCAATTTTGTTTCTTTCAAGGTGAGGGAACTTCTTATAATAATCCTCCTCACCGCATCCCCAAAATTGTAATGGAAATTTCTGGGTTTGTCAATGATCTAGTCTACTAGATGCTTGAGTGGCTCATTCTTCTACTTGCCACTTAGTTCTCTGTTAATTTCTTACTGACTACCTATTTGCTAAATTTTTGGTTGCACCCTTAAAATTACCTGATCTTCTATTTTTAAATTTGAAATTACCTCTTTGCCCTTTCTTAGGTGGCCAACTCCATCCATCTTCTCCTATTATCTTGGATTTCTGATAGCACATACGTGCCTTTGAAATCACTTTATCCATGGTCTTTTGGTTTACAAATTCAATTTTCTCCTTCATATGAGTAGGTAGACTACATAGAATCATTGTATTTTCAAATTTTTATCCCTCAGATATGGCACACATCACAATAATGAAGTAAATTTAGTTACAAATTCATCCATGGATAGTTGTCCCAACCTAAAGTGATGAAACTCCCAAGTTTTTTCATCATAAAAACATTGAGTTAGATATTTATCTTTAAAGTAATATTGGAGTTCATCCTAGGTCACTTTCTGATCTTTAATACCTCGCACATTTTTAACTTCTTCCCACCATGAGGTGGCTTTTTCCCGCAATTGATATATGGCTAAATGAGCCTTTAGTTTGATGCTATACTCGTAGACTTGAAAATATTTATTCATGTTTATTATCCATGCTTCAACTACTTCTTTAGCTTCTCCATCGAATGTGGGAGGTTTAATCTTTCGAAATTCACCTTGCAGTTCTATATTTTTTTTATTTATCTCTTGTTTGTCGAACACATCTCCTGAATCTTCTTCATTATAAGACTTATTTTTATTACTTCATTGGGTTTGGCTGCCTTCCAACTTCTCATTTGTTGTTTGTTGTAGCTCACCCTCTTCTAAGGTGTTCTATTCCAATCTTGGTTGAATTATTCCTTGATTTCGTTTATTTGAGAGGCTTTTAAGGATCTTCTCCTACTCTTGCATCAACCTCTCATTATCACTTATGACTCGCACCTTTTCTTCTTGTAACTATTGTACAATATCTAGAAGTCTGTTAGTTTTTTGTTGTTTTTCCTCCAACAATCTGTTGGTTTGTTGATGTTGGTCTATAGTCAGTTTTACCCACATCTATGGATTCATTTCTTGGTTAGGCTGGGGGTAAATCTCTACTCAAGTCCTGGTGTTGTATGCACAAACCCCCTCCTCATCATACTCAATTAGCTCTTCCTTTCAATTCTATGCACATTTACACACCAATTGTTATTTAAGTTACCTCTTTTAGGTCCCAACATTTGAACGTTGTTGTCATACCACCTATAATTTCCAATCACATTATTTAACTTTCATCATAAAAAAATAATTTACTTATGGTAATTAAGTCCATTATAATTTTAATGGAAAACAACACCAAACATTGATTAACTATACCATTAAGTTTGACAGAGCTTTGCATTAGAACATAAGAACTATGGTAAGTTTTTTATTATGTCTCATCCATACACATCATATAAAACTTTATCATACATATAGCTTATAAAAGTCTCGATGTTAACTAATCCCTCCACAAATATGTTGTCAATGAATTATTTATATTTTCATTATTGTTTCTAGTACAATCACGATTCACGGATTTATAGCTATGTGAGTTGGCACAATTATTGAATAGTTGATTAATTTAATTAGAATCCACCGGACCTACCCTACCCATAACCTTTTCACTTTAATATTTAAGGCTCCAAGTGTGAGCCTCTCCACCATTGATATGCATTCGGGACCTACGACTAGAAAGGTTGTTGGGGTGGTTAGGGTATTACCCTAACCCTCGAACCCTAACTGCCCCCCTCATTGTTCTGTCGTCTCGTCCGTAGGCGCTCTGCAACTCTGGCGAGCCCTTCGTTGTTCCTCCCGTGATTTTGAATTGGGTAAGGAAACGACCCCTGTAAATTTACACAATATTCTCTTTCCATACACGATGTTAGGTATTTAAGTTTTTTGGCAATGGGGTTGAGATATCTGAGGGTTGTCGGGCTCCTTGAGCAGATACATGGTTTGCAATCTGCGATCTTAGGAGGAAATATGGCTCATTTCGTGTTCTCTGTTAAATTTCTTGGTCAGCAGGGTTTACTCCGCACACACCGTCAGTTGCAAGTTCATTGTCTCGTCTACACACTATTTATTTTTCTTTTTATAAATAACATTTTTCTTCAAGATTTTAATGATTCTTTGATGGTACAGGTGCGAGGAGTTCGCTACCCACTTGGATTTAAGGTAAGTGACTTGATTTTTCCTTTTAAATTTTCCTTAATAATTCACAGTATCGTTTTTATAGTACTAATGAGCTATTGAATAGTTGTGCAGGTAAAACCCTCTTCTCTCTGCACCTCTGTGTCGACAAGCTCTCTGCGGCTTATTCAACTTATGAATTTCACTCCCTTTATAGGTGAAATTCATCGCTCTAGGCTAGATTTAATCCATCGTCTCATATTCAAGGGTTTATTAATTTTTGTTTCTCACTCAATAATTGAGCTATTTTAGTTTGTTTCCACCCTTCGAGGGTTCGGTTGATTATGAAATTGTTACATAAAGTATAATATTTGGCTCCGCTTGCATTCAACAAGAGTTTACAGGTTTGATTTTGCAATACGGTAAATACCCATAAGGGTTTTTCCACTGTTATAACTTATGTATTTGGTTTATTACAGTTTTTTTCTTGCCTTACTCACAACTATGGGGGCGTCTTTCTGTTTGTCAACTTTCTTACCACCGTCAGTTTGTTATAAAGGATATTTCTCTGAGTTTTTTGACCTATGTTTAGTTTCCGTGGATATTCTGGTTTGATGTATATATATATATATATATATATATATACATGATGTTTCTTGCTCTTTTGGATCAACCAGAATAGCCTTCTATGATAATGATTGTAAATATAGTTTGTGTCAACCGTCGCAGTTATCATTTCTGTTTTGAGCATTCTTTTTCAGTTCAGCTCTATTTGTAACTTGCATGTCTCTTTTACAAGGTTTTTACTGCAGTTTATATTTAAATTTCAATCTCTCCATCATGTCTTTTAATTTGGGTTCTCTTTTATGTTTAAGAAGATAAAATCTAAATGTTCCTTTCAGACTTACAATATATTCTGTCAGATTCACCAT
This sequence comes from Pinus albicaulis, assembly GCA_034641835.2. Classification (NCBI taxonomy): domain Eukaryota; kingdom Viridiplantae; phylum Streptophyta; class Pinopsida; order Pinales; family Pinaceae; genus Pinus; species Pinus albicaulis. Next base: position 1,485,793,228 of record CM076581.1, read on the forward strand.
AATTATTTTCTCAGGCTTGTAGCTCTCTATTTCCCTTATGTTCCCGAGTTCTGAATTCTACATTTATGTATTTTCATTTTCCTTCAGAAGAGAAATAAGTTTTCTTATTTAAGTATAGAAAAAATATAAAATAGGTATTCATATTTCTAGAATAAAATAGATCTTATTCTCTCACTGTTTGAAATATTTGACTTATGGATTCTCAATACTTTTGTTTATCATGTCAGTTAGTTTCTTGTAATCTTGTTTCTTTCTACTCTAGGTAATAGAATAGTATTCACAGGTGACCGAACCACCTCACGAGGGTTCATCCTCTATCTGTGTATATTTTTTTCCCTTCTATAGGTTAGAATGTCTATTTTGGGTTATTTTCCCAAGTGGACTAACTATCCAACATCATAATGATTTACCCAAATTCCAGTCAATTTTACCTAGGAACTTTCTATTACTCTTTCTTCTAGAAATCTCATTTACAGTAATAATTTTAGCAAGAAAATGGATATTATTTGAGTGTGCATTCTTATAATTCATTACTACTTCCATAGTTCATATAATTACATAAAATTTTATTTCTACATCTACAAGAAATTTTCACATTCCCTGAAAATTATATTTAAAAAAAAAAGAATGAACATACTAAGAGGACTTATTTTCTTTTCTTTCCAGTCTAGTTTTACTTATTTAAATAAGTAGGAATGATGGCACTTGCACAACCTTGATCAAGGAAATCGCATCCTCAACTTCCACCATGATCCTCACCAAAGTAGGAATTCGAGCATTATTTTCAAGGAGATGGACCTTAGGGCTCCTGTCCAGTTGCATCTCCTAAAACAGGTAGCAGAGTTCCACTAGTTTTCCACTAGCTCTGGATACTCACTCCTTTCAGCCCTTAGCTATTTCTTATCACCTGCAGAGAACCCCTTTCCTCCTCTACTATTCTCCTTTTATTCCCATAGGAAAGGTAACTGCTAGTAATTTCTTAATCAACTACTTTGGAATTTTGGAAAAATTTTACCATGAGATCTATGGAGATATTCCATAAGTAAATCTTTATTCAAAAGAAAAGATTTCGCTCATAACTTGATTAACATACATGTTAATCCCATAAAAAAATATGTAAATTAAAAGTGTCTTAAAGTTAAATATTTCGTATCCCATAAACCAATATCTAGAATAAAAATGTCTTAAAGTTAAATATTTCATAGCATATTTTATTTGCATTATGATAGTATTTTTTATTGGTAACTTTTGTAGCAATATAATCCTTAATTTCAATGAAAATTTTTTTGTAGCAACATAATGCTTAATTTCAATGACAACGATTAGGCTACCCTCTAGCACTTGTTATAAATTCATATTTATCCCCATTTACAAGAAATATTTAAATTTTGGTTATTACTAAAAATATTTTGTATCCTCTCATTAAGATAACAATTATTAATAATGAAATTAAAATTCTGAAATCCTATTCCAACATGCACTTGTTATGAATTGATATCTATCAGCATTTACACAAAATTTTTAAATTGTGATTATTACTAAAAATGTTTTGTAACCTCACTTTAACATAACAATTATTAATAATTTGACAAACCCTAACCTACTTGCTAGATCATGGTGTGAGCATGAGAGTGTAGTACAGGAGTGGTTTCTATGTTGTCATAGGGTGATTTTAAGCACTAAAGCGTAGGCTAAACACCTGCTAATAGTTTGTGGACACGAGGTGTCAATGAAAAATTTGGACCGTTATTTTCTAGCCATTGGAGATATAGAACAAAAAAACAAAGCTCTTGAAGGTGTTTGGGGTCTTTCGAATGGGGTTTCTCTCCTTGAAGAAAGCCTACAGAGCACATTCAACTATGCATGGAAGGAAGGGTTCGAACAAGGGTCGCTCCAGCCTTTGTCATTCCCTGAGAAGATCAGAGGTGAACATCTTAAGGCAAACCCGGAAAACCAAATTCCGCCAGGTATTTCTTCAATTCCCTTTCTTTCAAGGGGTTTGGAATATATAGTTGCTAGCTATGTATTTCAGGGTTCTGTTGGTACTAAAGCTTTTATAGGAGAAATCCACAGAGTTCCAGAGTGGGGAAGGGGAGCTTCTTGGGAAGCTCCAAGCACAGAAAGGAACGCTCATCAATGATAGTATTATCTTCCTCGAAAACCTCCTCCTCTCATAGGGCAATGAAGTGGCGAGTTCGGGGCCAGAGGTAGCAAAGGATTTGGTTAGAAACCCTAGTGGGCTGAGATAGACGGTCCTGGGTCAGACAGGGACCTTTCACTCGGTGCCTTCAATAGAGGATCAAGGAAGGTTTTCTGGGTATTTTCGAGGAGAAAGTTGGGAAGAGGATCTAGGGACTACCAAGCATCAAGTAGGACCTCTAGGAGTAGGAGGCTCTACTAGGGAGGGTACGCATCACTCTGAGGAAGGGCAACCTAGGTCACCTGTTCTTGAAGTACTAGATGCGATCAAAAGGCCACTGGAAGGTGAGGAAGGTGGAAGAATTTGGGTTGCATGAACAAAAAGAGAAAATACAAAGTTGATCAAGAGAAAAGAAGAGTGCCCATGTTGTGTCTTTGGAGTATACATACTCATTAAAGAATTCATGGAAGCGATGGAAACCATCCTAGTGGGTAGAGTCAGAGGCAGGAAATTCTTTGCCAACTATATCAAAGATTGGATAGCCTCAGAATGGAGGGATGCCCCAGGAAGCCCCAATGATATACAAACCCTAGCCCGAGTGTGGTTTATGATTAAGTTTCAGAAGAAGGAACACTTGGATTGGGTGTTAGAAAGGAACTGGAATTTCGGGAAGAGGCCTGCCTTGTTCAGGAGATGGACACCGCTCTTTGACTCCCAGAGGGAAAAAATCAAAGAATCTCTGGTTTGGGTAAAGCTCCATGGACTTCCAATACCCTTCTATATGGACTCAGCTTTACGTTCAATCGGGAACACTTTGGGTCAATTCCTTGAAGTAGATCTGTCATTCCAGCAGACCAAGGATTTGAGTACGGCCAGAATTTTAGTAAATCTAAATCCCAAAGAAATATTAGCAGAGGAAATGTGCCTTAAGTATAAGGATTATAAATATGCAAAGACTCTGGACTATGAACACATGCCATTCCGATGCCATAGTTTCCATAATTATGGTCATCTAGCAAAGGACTGACCGCTTGGGCACCGAAGAAAAAGGAAGCAGAAAAGATTAAACCAAGGGCCCCTGAGATCCTTAGCTGCAGAAGACATCAGGGCATCAGAGGGGGAGATGATGGAAGCTTTTGATGGTCCAAGTTCCAACACGGTTGGAAGATCTCCTTTTGAACAACTGCCAGAACAATCCAGCCCTCTAGTTATGGAACATGAATAGGAGCGACCTCCAGTATATGATCCTCCTATCGAAGCTAAAACTGCCACAACTTCTCTGGAGGGTATGACTCTGGTCTCTTCTCCTTCTCTTTTCACCTCCTTATGTAATTCTATTTTTTCTTATACAAATCTTGGTCCTTCCAGGCCTCCACAAGTGGAATATTTGCAAATGCATGATGTCATAGAGTACCTTAATAGTATCATAACATCAATCCAAACTCCCCTTTTGGATCCCTCCCTAGAGGCTGATATAGCATTGCCCCCTCCTTCGTCATGTATCCCTGAAAATTCTCCCTATAACTTAAGATCCCTGATGAAGAAACATTGGAAAGAGGAGGCTATAGGAGGCTTGGAGTCTAACCCTATTTCGATTGGTCCTAGAAATATGCAAGGTAGGAAATCAAACCTTTCCAAGGCACAAGTCAAGGCTAAAATTGATATTGCAGATGGGGAGCAGCGCTCCCTTTCTAGGGTGCTTAGAGCAGCGTAGACCCCCACCCTGGGTTACTGATGATCATTCTCTCTCACAACTGTAGGGATTTAGCTAGTCAACCCAGAAAAATAGCATTAAGGGAGCTGATGAATTCCTACAACCCAGATGTCCTTATGCTTCAAGAAACCTTGCTTTTGGGGGATGAAGTGATTGGTACTCTATCAAGGATGTTCCCAGGATGGGTTTTCTAGGCACTGGATGACCACGCAAGACCTGAGGGCTTTGCTTTGGGCATTAAATCTAGGAGGTTGAAGGAAATATCTTCATGGGGCTTTAAAAATACTCTGACCATGGAAGTTTACTCAAACAAGCTCTATCACCCTATTCTTTTGTTAAATTTTTATGGACCATGCTTGGATAGGGCGTAGTATTGGAACACCATTTTTTCCAAATCGTGCACGAATAATTCAAACCTTATTCTGGGAGGAGACCTAAATTTTTCCCTGGCAATATCTGAATCTTGAGGTCCCTCAGCTCTTGCAGATCCTCTTACATATTATTTTTCAATAAGTTGGCCTCCTCACATCTAATGGATGCAAACTTGATCAAGCCTAGACCCACATGGAGGAAGAGAAGAATGGGGGAGGATAGGGCGACAATGAATTTGGATCATTTCCTTCTTAATGAAGCATTGGTGGCCAGATAATCTATTTTTAGGCACTGGGTTGGCGAAGGAGGCTTATCCGACCACCTACCCATTCTTCTAGAGATCAACGACCCTCACAAGAAGCCAGGGGTTCCATTCAAGTTTAATTCCTCTTGGCTTAAAGATGAATCCTTCACCTCTTTGTTCCATGCAACATGGAGGAAATATAGGCCAAGCGAACCTGGCAATATGAGCTGGCATTTTATGGAGAATCTAAAGAAAATAAAAAAAGCCACCTTGGAATGGGAAAAATCCAAAAAGCTAAAGGAGGAGGATGAACTACCGAATATAAATGAAGAAATATACTTTCTTCAAAAGCCCAAAGGGGGATGGATATGCCTCCATTGAATCTAGGGATATAATAGGGATTCTTGAAGCATCAAGGAATAAATTTTTAATGGGAGGAGAGGAAATTTGGTGCCTGAAAAGTAGGGCTATTTGGCTGTTAGCCGGAGAAGAAAATACATTTTTTTCCAGAATCATGCCAAAGGAAGGAAAAATATAAACACAATTTGGGGAATGCGGATGGAGGAAAGAGTTATGGCTCGATATTTTCAATATTTATCCTCCCTTGGAGTGAAACACTTCAAATCTTTGTTCAGAGCCCCTACGAAGGCATCCTTTGTTGAATTTATCAAGGTAGCTTAGTTCTTCCCTAGATATATTGACGATAAAGGAAATGACAGTATAATGGAGCCTATCACAAAGGAAGAAGTGGAAGGTATTCTCAGGCCAACGCAGAAAGATAAGAGTCTAGGACCGAATGGTTGGAGGGTGGAATTATTCCAACACTTTTTTCAATTCTTGGGTGATGACCTCCTTGAGGTGGTGGAAGATTCAAGAAGATCAGGAACCATATATCAACCCTTCAATGCTACTTTCCTTGCCCGCATTTCCAAAAAGGAGCAACCAGAGTCTTTCGAATGATCTCAGGCCAATCTCTCTATGTTCATGCATATACAAAATAATTGCAAAAGTGATAGGTACCTACCTTAAGCCCTTTCTCTCTCGAAGTATCTCCTTGGAATAATTCGGCTTCCTGGATGGCAGGAAAATACATGAGGCTATGGGGGTGGCCCAAGAAAATCTTCATAGTTTAAAAAGAAGTAAAAAAAAAGGATCGATTGCTAAAATAGACCTCTCCAAGGCATATGATAGAATCAGTTGGATGTATCTGCAGCTTCTCTTGACCCATCTCAGCTTCAGGAATGATTTCATAAATTGGGTAATGGGGTGCATCTCTTCTACTAGTATTGCAATTCTAATCAATGGGGCTGCTTCAAATTTTTTCAATGTACAAAGATGTCTTTTCCAGAGATGCCCTCTCTCTCCCCTTCTTTTCCTTTTAGCTGCGGAAGGACTCAATCTGATGATTCATGAAGAAAAAAGAAGGGGGGAACTAAAAGGCATTGAGGTGGCTACCAACCTTTTCATCACTCATTTTCTATTTGTAGACAATATTATCCTATTCATAAATGGTAGCTTGGAAGACTGTCATCGATTAAAGGAGGTGTTGGATATTTTCCTAAAGGCTACAGGCTTAAGTATAAATAGTCAGATGTCCACAATTACAACGACAGGCCTTTCCAAAGCTGAAGTGGGAAAAATCTCGGAAGTGTTAAAATTTGAAGTAATGACCCCGTAGGACTTGTTCAAATAATTAGGTTTCCATTTAAAGCTGGACTCTTATCGTATCTAGGATTGGCACTGGCTAATTACAAAGATAGAGGCAAGGATGAAACACTGGAGTTTCAAATGGCTATCTCGAGCAGGGAGGATTTTGCTGATTAAATCTATAGCCATGGCCATTCTGTTGTATCGAGTTTCCCTCTCTTGGGTACCAAAAATTATTATCTCTTCAATTAATAAAGTATGCAGTAGTTTTTTATGGGCAGGTTCTAAGGTGGAGCATGTGATGACTTGGGTGGCATGGGAGAAAATAGTGCATCTGAAAGCTTGGGGAAGATGGGGAATCAAGGAGCTCGCCTATTTCATGGCTTCTCTGGCTGCAAAATTGGGTTAAAGAATCATTACCCTAGAAAATATCTGGACGATTGTCATAAAAAGGAAATACATTGACCCCATGCCAATTCACGAATAGTTGCGCATGCCAAATAAGAAATTAAAAAATGCATCAATTGTATGGAAAGATTCATTAGCTTCAGTCAAGATAATTGAACAGGGTCTAGCCAGGCATGTTGGGGATGGTGCATAGGTAAGACTGTGCTGTGACCCATGGGTGGGATTGTCTGCGAGTTATGCACTATCTAGAGAACTAATAGAACAACTCAAACAAAGGGGCTTCAGGACCCTAAGTCATATTGCCCTGCAAGATCATACAACCATGTGGAGGCAAGCATGGATGACAGGGGAAGCCCTCCAACTCAAAGAAAGGTGGGTAGAAGAGTGGCAGGGTTTCATCAATGACATTCAACATTCAAATATTAGAATCTAGGAGAAGCCGAACAAGCTTAGATGGATACATGCTCCATCGGGTCTATACTCCCCAAAAATTGGGTACAAATGACTAATGGCGCAGAAAGGATAGGGGGAGCCGGCGTGCTGGTCCAAATCTTTGTGGGAGTTAAAGGGACCAGAAAAAACTAAATTGTTCTTCTAGTGCATTCTTCAGAACAAAGTTCCCTCCTGTGACTTTCTTCAACGTAGGGGAAAGATTGGCCTTGGTTGGTGCTCTCTATGCAAGGCTATCCTTGAGTCTATTCACCATCTCTTCCTTACATTTCCTTTCAATATTAGGCTTTGGACTGAAACCCAGAGGCTACTTAAATTTATGCAAAAATGAGAAGCAAGTGATGTGACGGAGGCGTGGTAGAGATGGTGGCAGGCTTCTCCAAATGACATGGTACAGAACCTTCCTCTGATAGTTGCTTGGGGAACTTGGATAGCAAGAAACCGTGTCATCTTCCAAGGCACTCTCTTTCCAGTCAGCCTATTAGCGGTGGAAGGAGTATCCATTTTTTAATATATTCCAATTCCGTCTCAAACCCAACAAGACAGAGTCATTCAAAAAGAGAAAATTAGGGGCGATATTCCTTGGGCATATTTCGATGGGGCATCCGACCCACAAAATAGATGTGGAGCTGGTCTTTCCATTCATGAACCATCAGGGAAAATACTCAAAGTGTCAGTCGGCCTTGGTTGGGGGAGAAATAACTTCGCAAAATTAAAAGCTCTTCACCTACTGCGATGTTGACTCTCGTCCCTTGCGATGAGAGATGTCCAGATTTTTGGGGACTCTATGAACATTATAAAGTGGTTTAATGGTTCACAGAGATGTATAAATTACATTTTGTCTCCTTTACTAGATGAGATGATACATATAAAATCCTTTTTTAACTAGATTACTGCTTGTCACATTTACAGGAAACGAAATAGTGAAGCAGACCTCCTTTCTAAGGAGGGCATTCATCAAGATATGGGGCACTGGGTAGCCTTTTAGGTCAATGGAGGACTCGTCCGATCTATCGAGCAACCTCCCTTCACTTGATAGTTTCTAGCTGCTCTTATTTTTATTTTTTCAGTTATCTCAGATTAGCATGAAACTACTCAAAGTTGCTAAAATTTTTAGAATTATTACTTATATTTCCTTTAGCACTGAACATATACTGAATTTCCCTGTCTCAGTTTCAGATTTTTTTCCTCTATGAGGAGATCCGAGAGACAGTTATCTCTTCTTTTTTAGACATTATGCGATAAAAAGCTTGAAAACTTCAATCTGTGTTTACAACCCAGTTTTTGTTTTTTGATGCAAAGAAATAGACACAGTCGTTTTTCCTCCCTGTTTCGGGCGAACACTTTCCTAACTTTAGGGAAGCCCGGGGGTTGAAAAGTGATGTAACAATTTATCATTTTGATAGGGCTGGGAGGATAGATGCATCTTTCTCCTCATTAGCTGCAACTCCATTTTTTCCTTTACTTCAAAAAAGGGAAAAATGTAGTTCCTTGAATGCTACATGCATATACTATGTAACTTTCTATAACTTAATAAATGGTTCTATTTTTTCTTGAGAAAAAAACAATTATTAATAATGAAATTAAAATTCTGAAATCCTATTCCAACATATACATAAAACAGAATAAAAATAAAAATAATATTTTTTTGGAAGACACTCACCAATCTAAAATCCAATGTCAATCAAGCGTGTTTGTGCTCAACCCTTCCGTTCAAACAAAAGCTCCTCTAGGGCATCTGCATCTTTGGGTTCTACATTTTGGGTGTTGATAATTTGTAACTGGTTGTAACATTCCCATAGAAAAGTTTCATTCATCAAGTTGTGATTGCTGATATCTCAAATATTACACTCAGAACTATAACATGAATGCTCTATGAAATCTTATTCTTTGATTAAAGTTAATGGCAATACTATGCACGTGGAAACACCCTATTTTCATTACTCCAGCAAATTATATATATATATATATATATATATATATATATATATATATCAAAACTATGCACTATAATACCAGCCTAGATCCATCTTAACTCTGGATCTATCAAGCTCCGAGAGGGATCAAATCTCTAGAGGTACAAACCTCTTTTTTTGAGTGCAAAACTTGAGGAAAGGTTTGCACCTCGAGAGATTTAATCCCTCTCGGCGCTTGATAGATCTAGAGTTAATATGGATCTAGGCTGGTTTCGGTTGTGTGTGGCCAAGGAAAATCTATCCAAAATATGATTAATTTTATCAATAATATATAAATACAGATAATATAAATATAATAATTTTATATATGCTAAATATGTCTGATATTTATCTGGTCATTTTAATTTTAAAATTTTCTTAGTTACCTTAGTTTTTGAGATGATAAATATTGCTAATAAATTTAATAACGAAATAATTTTTTTGAATGCAAAGTGACAATGTAATAGTGTTGAATAATAGAAAATGAAAATAATAAGAATTTAGTCAATTAAAAATAGTCTTCATTGTGGTCAATCTCAAATTATTTTCTTTTTCTATTCTTATTATCACCCTTGTTAGTTTTTTCATCTTTTCATATCGATTATATGAAAAGGACAATTGAAATAATAAACCATTTAAATATTTAGCTTGAACTATTGTACTAAACATCATACATTGTCTCTCTTGCTCTTCAATATTAATAGGTTGATTTACTATAATAGAAATATTAATGTACATTGTTAATAATTTTGTGTGCTTACACTGAAATCAATGCACAATCTTAATCCAATCACATTAAAATTAATGTACCATCAATGTACATCAAATCAGAAATCAATGTCCACACTGAAATCAATGCACCTAGTGCAAACAATCAAATAAGATTACAAAACAACATCTACACCGAGATCAATGCATCTAATGCAGGTAATCAAATAAGATTAGAAATCAACATCTATATTGAAATCAATGGATCTAGTGCAAGTAATAAAATAGGATTAGAAACCAACATCTACACTGATATCAATGCATCTAGTGGAAGCAATCAAATAGGACTATAAATCACCATCTACTTCCCTATATTCCCCCCTTGAACTACATCTCTCTTTCCCTCCATCTCTCCACTCTTTCACATCCTCCCTCTTCCTTCCTCTCTCTCCATTTCTTTCCCACATATATATCTACCTCTCTCTTCACCCTCCAACTATGTTATTCTCTCTCTCTCTCAAAATCTACACTAAAATCAATGGATATAGTGCAAGAAAAATAGGATTATAAATTGCCATCCACACTTAAATCAATGCATCGAGTGCAAGAAATCATCTTCCCTCTCTCCCCCCTCCAACTATATCTCTCTTTCCCTCCGTCTCTCCTCCTCTACACTGAAATCAACATCTACACTAAAATTAATGCATCTAGTGCAAGCAATCAAATAGGATTATAAATCACCATCTACTTCCCTATCTCCCCCCTCGAACTACTTCTCTATTTCCCTCCATCTCTCCACTCTCTCACATCCTCCCTCTTCCTTCCTCTCTCTCCATTTCTTTCCCACATATATATCTCCCTCTCTCTTCACCCTCCAACTATTTTACTATATTCCTCCCTCTCTCCTTCTCTCCATATCTCCTTCTTTATCTCTTTATCTCACCCCAAAACATATACACACTCTCTCCATATATCCCTTGTCACTTCACCTCTCTCTCCACTTCTCACTCTCTCTGTAATCCTTCTTCCCTCCCTCTCTCCCCGTCCAACTCCATGTCTCCATCCTTCCATCTCCCTCCCTCTCTCCTCCTCTCTCTCATCCTTCCTCTCTCTCCCCTATCTCTCCTCCTCTCTCTCGTCCTTCCTCTCTCTCCCCCATATCTCTCTCTCTCTTTATTTGCCCTCCAATTTTCTCTCTTCCCCCATAAAAATCTTCCTCTCTCTCATGTCCTCTCTCTTGTCCTTCCTCTCATACCTTCCTCTATATTTTCCTCTCTCTCTCTCTTTGCAATTCAATTATCTCTCTCTCTCTCTCTTTGCCTTCCAATCCTCTTTCCTCCCCCAATGATCCGGATTTATGCAGGAACGCAACAGAATAAACATATAACCATAAATACAGAGATGTAGTGGAAATAAAACTTCATTTCATTAATATCAAAGAACTGAAATTTTCTTACAGACAGAATGGAAATAAAACTAGCTAGGGCACTGGTAGCTATCTCTGAGAAGAGATGTGGTGGCTACAGGCCTTTGAAATGAGTTACAATGAGGCTCTAGGGCCTACTTATTATTTAGAAACAATGGAGAACCCTAAACATCCAAAAACCTAACCCTAGGAGATGAAGTGCCAAAACTATGGTCCCCGTTTGGTTAAATTGGTGTTTCAACTTCCCAGGGGCATAACTTTGGCATACGATCTCCATTTGACGCGTACCATACCTCGTTAGAAAGATCTATCCAAGGAATAAAAATTTGGAATGAGCAACGTCAATCCATGGACCCATGTTGCTCTCCTTTTTCCCAAAAAACGTCGTTTAGGGCCTCAAAACGGCTCCGGAAGTTTACGACTCGAAAAACTGCTAAAAATAGTAAACTGTGCCGAAACTGAAAAACTGAAAGAGACAATGGTGGAGCCCCAAGTGGAATAGGTGGGTGACCACCAATATACACCTAGATCATTCCTCCCCCCTTAGGAAGCAATGGTCCCCATTGCGTTAAGTTTCTCCATGAGATGAGGAAATTTCTGCTGAACTTGGTCCCTGGTGAACCACTTTCCTTGGTGCAGGAGTTGGCCAGCTTTAACAACCCGATATAGTTGGATCTTCTGTTTGCGAGTGTTCTTGATTGCATGTCCATGATATAATCTGTGGTGGCATGTTCCATGCAGTCTGGATTTAACTCAGTTGGTGTGAGTTGTTCTGCAATGTCCGAGGTGTCCAGTAGAGGTGGGAAGTAAGGACGAAGGCGATCCTCATTGAAGACTGGGTGTAGACCAAGGAATGGTGGAATACTGAGCTCGAAGGCATTGTTCCCTACAGCCTTGGTGATGGTGTACGACCCATATCGAAGTGGGCGAAGCTTGCGGTGGGGTCCAGTGAGGCGTTTCTTCTATAAATTTAGCCATACTTTGTCGCCCATCTGGGAGTTGTGTGGCACCCGGTGTTGATCATGGCATTGCTTGCACTTGGCATTGGCTTTGTCTAATATATCATGAACCTGTTGGGAGATGTGTTGAATAAGCTCAATGAATTTACTTGCTTTGTCAACTTCAGACTAGACATGAGCTGAATCTGCTTGAGCAGCTACAAATGGCATGGCTACATCAATGGGACATAGTGGCTGGAATCCCAAGCCCACCTGAAAGGGGCTATGGCTGATTGAATTGCGGAGAGCCCGATTATAACTATGTTGTACATAGGGGAGGCTCTCATCCCATGTGCGTGGATGCTTTGAATTGTACATGTGCAAAATGTGTACAATCATTCTGTTGACGACCTCTGTTTGGCCATCTGTTTGGGGATGGAAAGCTATGGAGTTCGTGAGCTTGGTATCCAAAATTGACCAGAGGCTGGACCAAAATGTGCTGAGGAACTTGCTATCCCGATCTGATATGATAGAATGTGGGATCCCAAAGTGCACCCACACTCGTTCAAAGAAGATTTTAGCAGTGGCTTCTGTTGTGATATTCTTCTTGCAGGCCACCATAATGGCCATCTTCGAGAATCTGTCGATGACCACGAAAACACAGTCATTTCCCTGCTTAGTAGAAGGTAGGCCCAACATGTAATCCATGGAGATGGATTCCCAAGGTCGACTAGGGGTAGGTAGAGGAGTATATAGGCCTTGCTTCTTGATGGTCGGTTTGGCAATGGCACAAGCAGTGTAGGATCTGATGTGCTTCTCGACATTCTTTCGAAGGTTCGGCCAATATAAATACTTCTGCAGGATTGCTACTATTTTCTCAACCCCGAAATGCCCAGCGACTCGACTATAGTGTGCTTCCCATATCATCTTGGCACACTCGATTGAAGGAACACAAAGGTGTCCCATGTGACATAAAAGTGCATCTTGGAGGTGAAAATTTGGAACTTGCGTACCCCCCAAGATTGCCTTGTAAGTGGGGCCAAATTCTAGGTCACTCTCATAGAGAAGCGACCAATCAGAAGTCTCGTGCCCACAAGAGTTGAGCACAGTGGTGAGCGCCATGATCGGTGGTCGACTGAGGCAGTCCACAACATGATTGGTGCTACCCTTCTTGTACTTGATGTTCAAATGAAACTATTGCAGATATGTGGACCACTTCTGATGGTGATCATTCTGCAACTTCCATTGTGTCTATATGAACTACAGGGGCGGGTGGTCTGTGTGGATGATTGTTTCCTTCCCCAAAATGTAATGCTTCCATTGTCGACAAGCTTGCACAATGGAATACATTTATTTGTCATAAGTGGGATACTTGCGAACTGTGTCAGATAATGTCTCACTGTGAAATGCCACTAGATGTCCCTGTTGAGTAAGAACTGCCCCAATAGCATAGTCAGAGGCATCTGTCTCAATCTCAAATGGCTGTTGCAAGTCTGGTAAAGTGAGCATTGGGGTAGAACAGAGGCGATTTTTCAATTCTGTGAATGCCTTTTGTTGAGGTTCCGACCAAAAGAATTTTTCTCTCACTCCTCCCTTGGTGACTTAACTCAAGGACCAAGTGATATGAGAGAATCCCAACACGAACCTCCGGTAGAAATTAGCAAGACCCAGAAAGCTGCGAAGCTCTGTTATAGTGGTTGGGGCTGGCCAATCCCGAATGACTTGGATCTTGGCTGGATCCACATGCACCCCCCTTTCATCAATAATGTATCTCAGATATTGAACCTGGGTCATGCCAAAAGTGCACTTCTCCAAATTGGCACACAACTTGTGTTGCCGCAGTGTTTGGAGGACTTGTCGGATGTGGTGAAGGTGCTCTTCCCAAGTCTGGCTGAATATCAGAATATCATCCAAGTACACCACTACAATTGAGTTGGTGAATGGCCGCAATATGTCATCCATCATCCTCATGAAGGTGGCGGGAGCATTCGTCAACCCAAAAGGCATGACCAGCCATTCAAAAAGGCCTTCCTTGGCTTTGAAGGTCGTCTTCCACACATCGGAGGGTTCAATTGGTACCTGGTGATACCCAGACTTCAGGTCAATCTTGCTGAAATATTTTGCACCTTTGAGTTGGTCCAGAAGGTCATCAATCCGTGGGATTGGGTACCTATTCCAGACAGTGATCTTGTTCAGCGCCCGATAGTCAATACAGAGTCTCCACGTCCCATCCTTCTTCTGTACCAACATGATCGGGCTCCCATAGGGCGATGAACTTGGTCTGATGTGACCTTTCTGCAACAGCTCCTGAATCTGCCTCTTGATTTCATCATTCTCCATAATAGAGCACCGATAGATCGGTCCATTAGGTAGCGGTGCACCTGGGGTCAGATCAATCGGGTGCTTGACCTGACAGTGCAGAGGAACCCCTGTGGGTGAGGTGAATATGTCCCCGTACTCCTCCACAACCTTATCCATTTGTTGTTGTTGTGCAGAGGAGCCCTGTCTGGAGGTCGTGGCCACAGTCTTCTTCTTGCCCTGGGGGCGAATCATCAGGAAAACAAATTTCTTGGTTTGGGAAATGAGCTTACTGCATTGTTTTGCAGTAACCAAAGAGATAGCGGCAGGAGGTGGTACCTCTGGTATCCTGTACAACTTATTTCCCAAAGTAACAATAACAGCACGAGGCCGAGACTCATACACAGCATGACGCTTCCACAAGTATGGTTGTCCTAATAATACATCCGAAACATCAATAGGAGCAACGTCACATAGTACCTCATCCGTGAAGGGCTTGATGCTATAGGGAAGGCGACACTGCCGGCTGACGCGGAGATCTCGTCCTTGGTGAAGCCACCAGATGGTGTATGGATGTGGGTGAGCTGTGGTCGGCAAGCCCAACCGCTTCACGGTGTCTGCTGAAATGAGGTTCTTTTGGCTCCCATTGTCAACAATGAACTGTACCGGGGAGCCCTTTACCCACATCTGGGAGTGGAAGAGACGTTCCTCCTCCTTTGGATCTTCCAGTTCCTCCTTTTGGATCTTTGCAGTGGCAATAGTGGCGTTGGGCTCCGCATCAATAATCTGTTTCCCTTTTTCATTCGCCTTTTCAGGTTCTGATTCGGAGTCAGAGCATGCATCTGACTCAGAAGCCCTCATCTCGGCCACTAGCGGCTGCTTGGCCCGACACTCACTTGTGTTGTGAGTGGAGCTCTTATGGAACTCACACCACTTTCCCGTGTCCTTCTTTGGCTTTGCGGTGCTGTTCTTTTCTTGTGGCTTCGATGAGTTATCTTTAGCCACCATGCCTTGGCTTGGTCCTTTGTTCTGCGGTTTGGAAGCACCTTTCCCTTGCTTTTGATTCGCAGATCCAAAGTCTCGCTTCTTCTGCTTGAATTTCTGCTCAATCTTGGCAGCATACCGGTATGCCGTACCAAGCGAGGAGATGTCGAGGAACTCCATTTCATCCTGAATGTATCTGTGCAGACAACTGCGATACTTTAGCACCAAATGTTTCTCTGAATCTTTGATACCCAACTTTGTGCGCAGGGTATGGAACAGATTCGTCGGCTCATGCACATCTTGATCCCTTTGTTGTCGCAGCGTGGTCCATTGTATGTACTTGTCCTCATAGCTCCCCACGGGATAGTACTGTTCCTTGACGGCGTCTCGGAAAGAATTCCAAGTTGGTACGGCCGAGAACAGAGAGGGTTCTGTCTGGTCCTTGTTCTCACGGTAGGTTTCCCACCAGTCCTTAACATGCGGGGTAGCTTTGAGGAGTGCAAAAATAATCTTTTCCTGGTCTGAAAAGTCATGAACCGAGAAATATCCTTCTAACAGATTCAACCATCTATCTACGGCATCTGCGTCTATTTGACCCTCAAATATGGGAATGTCAAAATTTACTTATACCTTAAAAGGAGTCGCGCCTCCAGAGTGGCTGCTGGATGCAGATGCGCCGCCGGTGGGTAGTCGTTGAAGGATCTGAGCAAAGTTATCCATCATCACGTTCCTTTGTCTTTCGAGGGCCTCCTCGAGCAATATTTTAATAGGATCTCCTGCTCCCTCATCTTTCTTTTCGTCCCCCATGGGCGTCCGTCGAGGTTTGCGAGGCTGATCTTGCAAAGGTTCCACCAGATCGAGCCCTAGCTCCTTATACCCCGACCTCGTTGGGGACATGCAAAGAAGGATCGAGAAAAAGCGGACCGCTCTGATACCACTGATCCGGATTTATGCAGGAACGCAACAGAATAAACACATAACCATAAATACAGAGATGCAGCGGAAATAACACTTCATTTCATTAATATCAAAGAACTGAAATTTGCTTACAGACAGAATGGAAATAAAACTAGCTAAGGCACTGGTAGCTATCTCTGAGAAGAATCTTGGCCTCTGGGAGCCTTTGAGGCTGATTCTAATAAGGCTCGAGACCTATTTATTATTTAGAAACAATGGATAACCCTAAACATCCAAAAACCTAACCCTAGGAGATGAAGCGCCAGGCTTCTGGGTAGTTTGGGTAAGGGTGGTGTTTCAACTTGGGGACGTAACTGGCATACGATCTCCGTTTGATGTGTACCATACCTCGTTAGAAATATCTATCCAAGGAATACAAATTTGGAATGAGCAACATCTAGAGGTCCGTGGACCCATGTTGCTCTCGTTTCCCCCAAAAAATGTCGTTTTAGGGCCTCAATTAGGGCCAAAAACGGCTCCGGAAGTTCAAGACCTGAAAAACTGCTAAAAATAGTAAACTGTGCTGAAACTGAAAAACTGAAAGAGACAATGGTGGAGCCCCAAGTGGAATAGGCAGGTGACCACCAATATCCACCTGGATCACCCAACACACACACACACACACTCTCTCTCTCTCAACATATACACTAAAATCAATGCATATAGTGTAAGAAAAATAGGATTAGAAATCACCATCCACACTGAAATCAATGCATCGAGTGCAAGAAATCATCTTCCCTATCTTCCCCCTCGAACTACATCTCTCTTTCCCTCCATCTCTCCACTCTCTCACATCCTCCTTCTTCCTTCCTCTCTCTCCATTTCTTTCCCACATATATAGCTCCCTCTCTCTTCACCCTCCAACTATGTTACTCTCTCTCTCTCTCTCTCTCTCAACATCTACACTAAAATCAATGCATATAGTGAAAGAAAAATAGGATTATAAATCACCATCCACACTAAAATCAATGCATCGAGTGCAAGAAATCATCTTCCCTATCTCCCCCCTCCAACTACATCTCTCTTTCCCTCCATCTCTCCTCCTATACATTGAAATCAACATCTACACTAAAATCAACGCATCTAGTGCAAGCAATCAAATAGGATTATAAATCACCATCTACTTACCTATCTCCCCCCTCAAACTACATCTCTCTTTCCCTCCATCTCTCCACTCTCTCTCATCCTCCCTCTTCCTTCTTCTCTCTCCATTTCTTTCCCACATATATATCTCCCTCTCTCTTCACCCTCTAACTATGTTACTATATCCCTCCCTCTCTCCTTCTCTCCATATCTCCTTCTTTATCTCTTTATCTCACCCCAAAACATATACATAATCTCTCCATATCTCCCATGTCACTTCACCTCTCTCTCCACTTCTCACTCTCTATGTATTCCTTCTTCCCTCCCTCTCTCCCCCTCCAACTCCATCTCTCCATCCTTCCATCTCTCCTTCTATTTCCCTCCCTCTCTCCTCCTCTCTCTCCCTTCCCCCCCCCCCCTCTCTCTCTCTTTTCCCTCCAATTTTCTCTCTTCCCCCATAACTCTCTTCCTCTCTCTTATGTCCTCTCTCTTGTCCTTCCTCTCCTACCTTCCTCTATCTTTCTCTCTCTCTCTCTCTCTTTTCCTTCCAATCCTCTTTCCTCCCCCAACACACACACACACACTCTCAACATCTACACTAAAATCAATGCATACAGTGCAGTAAAAATAGGATTATAAATCACCATCCACACTGAAATCAATGCATCGAGTGCAAGAAATCATCTTCTCTCTCTCCCCCCTCCAACTCCATCCCTCTTTCCATCCCTCTCTCCACTCTCTCACATCCTCTCTCTCTTCCTTCCCCTCTATCCCTTTCTCTCCAACATCTATCTCTCTCTATAACTCCCTCTGTCTACCTCTCTTCACCCTCCAACTATGCTACTATATCCCTCCTTCATTCTCCCCCAATTCCCTCCATATCTCCTTATTTTTCTCTTTATCTCACCCCCAAACAGACACATACTCCTCTATTTATCCCTTGTCACTCCCTCTCTCTCTCCACTTATCGCTCCCTATGTAAATACATTACTCTGGATCCAGAGTTTGATATTATCTGTATTTACACTGAAATCAATGCATTTAGTGCAAGTAAGAAAATAAGATTAGAAACCAACATCTACACTGATATCAATGCATCTAGTGCAAAAAATCAAATAGGATTAGAAATCACCATATAAAAAATTTACATTACTCTTGATTTATCAAAATTTACATTAGAAGTCACTTTCCACACTGAAATCAATGCATCAAGTGTAAGAAATCATCTTCCCTCTCTGCCCCCTCCAACTCCATCTCTCTTTCCCTCCCTCTCCACTCTCTCACATCCTCTCTCTCTTCCTTCCCCTCTATCCCTTTCTCTTCCACAACTATCTATCTCTCTATCTCCCTCTCTCTCCCTCTCTTCACCCCCCAACTATGTTACTATATCCTTGCCTCTCTCCTTCTCCCCCCATTCCCTCCATCTCTCCTCATTTTTCTCTTTATCTCACCCCCAAACATACACATACTCTCTCTATTTCTCCCTTGTCACTCCCTCTCTCTCTCCACTTCTCGCTCTCTCTATGTATTTCTTCTTCCCTCCCTCTCTCACCCTCCAACTCCATCTCTATATCCCTCCCTCTCTCCTCCTATCTCCCTCCCTCTCTCCTCCTCTCTTTCTTCCTTCCTCTATTTCCCTTCCTCTCCTACCTCCCTCTCTCTTCCCCCATCTCTCTTCTCTCTCCCTCCCTCTCTTTTCCCTCCAATATAAAATGGAAGAGAAATAGAAAAATATGGTATTTGGCCCACTGTGTTAAATTTATATATGTAGGGAGAGAAGTGATTTTTCATTAGGGCCGACATTAGATTAATTGGCTTAAATTTTAAATGTTAAATATTAAACATTATTTTTACATTTACGTTTACATGTTTGTTGTTACCTGAGATAGGCAATGCATATAGTGCACTTTAATTTGGCCCATGGTATTTAGCTGAGGATTCACCTAAATAAAACCACTTTTCGACTGTTCCTAAATATAAATAGGATTATGGAGTAAATATAAAAAGATGTTTTATTTATTTACCACACCTATGGTTTATTTATATTCTATTTATTTACCATACCTCTTTTATAAATATGGTATTTGGCCCATGGTATTCAGCCCATGGTATTAAGGTGATACATTTCTATACACTCGGACATATCAAAAGTTTACATTAATTAAATTTAATAATATTAATATTATAATATAATAATGTGAATATTAGAATTAATATTAATATTAGGGTTAATAATGTTTTTTTGACATGTATTAATAATAATTTGGCCCATGGTATTTAGCTCAGGATTCACCTAAGTAAAACCATTTTTGATGTTCATAAATATAAATAAGATTATGGAGTAAATATAAAAAGCATTTTTATTTATTTACCATATATATGGTTTATTTATATTTATTTGTTTACCATACCTCTTTTATAAATATGGTATTTGGCCCATGGTATTCAGCCCATGGTATTAAAGTGGTAAATATATCAAAAGTTTACATTACTCACATGACATCTACACATCTATATACACTCCGACATATCAAAAGTTTACATTACACACATTACATCTACACATCTCTATATATTAAGCCCGACATATCAAAAGTTTACATTGCACATGTTACATCTACACATCCCTATATACTGAGCTGTAGAGCGCCTCTCCACGCAATGAATGTTGTAGATAATCCTATTCATTGATTAAAGTTAATGGCATTACTATGCACGTGGCAACACCATATTTCCATTACTCCACCAAATAAACTATATATATATATATATATATATATATATATATATAAAGTCAACTGAACGGATGTGGGTATGCGTATGACTAAGTGGTGGATTAAAAATGTCATCAAGATGTATCTGCAGGTTGGAAGAATGTTGTCCACTAAAACATTTTCTCCTCGGCGTTAAATAACAACCAACTCTTTCATGGCTTTTCGCACCCTTGTTTTTAAAGTTGGGGCGATACAATGATAAAACTGACCCATCTATCATTTGTCAATATTTTTGTGGCCACGAGCACTCTAACAAATGTGTGGACGTGTCCAGTTTGGTTGGCGGAGTTGTCGAGATCTGGCCCTTTAACAAAGGCAACGAATGTGTGGACGTGTCCTGTTTGGTTGGCGTAGTTGTCGAGATCCTGGAGATATTGAGTGTATAAATATTGCATTTCGCAATCAGTTGAAAAGAGCAGCTTTTCTTAAATGTTTGAACCAACGCCCAGTCAGGCCAGGCAAGCGAGTATGACCTTTTCTGTGATAAAGAGTCTCATTTGTTCATAGGGGATTCTCATTCGCAAGAAAATGGCCTTTGCCAGAAACAATGCCTTTTTAAATGTTTGAACCAACGCCCAGTCAGGCCAGGCAAGCCATTATGACTTTTTCTGTGATAAAGAGTCTCATTTGTTCATAGGGGATTCTCATTCCCAAGAAAATGGCCTTTTGCCAGAAACAATGCCTTCCGGTAGGGCCGTACGTTCTTTCCGCCGATGGAAACGCTCTCGGTGGAATGTTTCCATCCTAAAAGGTATGTAACATTAACCCAAACCAAACAAAGACATGTTATAAATTACAAAACGGAATTCACATGTCCATACTCAAACGGAAATGAGTTTTTAACAGCGATTCGAAGAGTAATCATTTACCAATTGACCCGCGGTTGAAGGCCTTTTAAAATTCTGAATCCATAATTTTTTTTTTTTTTTTTGACTGTTTAATCATATCTAGTTATCATGACAGGGAGCACAGCTATCAAATCCCATTACTTACAATGCCATAGTCTACTTTACATTGTGTTTTTCAATATATATAATTTTGCTTAAATAAGTTGTAATTATAAATTTAAATGGTAATTTTTTATATTAATAATTAAGATATTTTTTAAAATAATAATATCCTAAAAACTTACCAATCTCGTTCTCAAAAAACAATAAATTTTATGGCCAAAGATTGAACCTAATGTTGAATTTTATATAATTTTAATATTTATATTTATATTATATATAACTTTTTTAAGTTTTTTTTTTTTTTTTTTTTTAAAGTTTGGTAGTTACTTTCATTTTTCACCTTTTTCTCTTTTTTTTTTTTACTCCATTTTCATCAACAGGTCCAGATACATTACCCCGATTGGGGAAGGGAATTGAACCTGTGATGAGTGCTATAATAGCCCGCCGCATCACCGTTTAACCAAGACCCCACAGAGTTCTATGTTATTAATGGGCTGAGATTAACTATTAAATACAACTATGTATTATTCATATAATTTTAATGGATAGTAAATTATATATGTGAATTTGAATGGATCAAAATTTACCTTTAACAAAAAAATTTACCACATTGAATTTCCAAATTAAGTAAAATTTTAAACATCTTTACTCTTTACTAAATTCAGTACCATTTCCTAAATCAAAGGAAAAGAGTTAATTCAACACAAACAATCAAAATCCAGTATCTTTTAATATTTCTTTTAACTAAATATTTGTAAAATGAATCTTTAAAAAGAAAACCCATATTCTATGGATAAATTAAAATATTTAAAGACAAATATTTCCTCGTCAAACTTGCAATATTTTAAAATTGAAATAAATGAAAATATAAATAAACATGAGGTATGGTAAATAATAAAACCTATTTTTATACTTACTCTAGAACTATGGTAAATAAATAAAAATATATATAAACCAAATGTATGGTAAATAAATAAAAAATCTTTTTATATTTACTCCATAAACCTTTTTATATTTAAAAAAAACTTAAAAAAGAGGTTTTATTTAGATGAAGCCTATGGGACGAATACCATGGGACGAATTAATATTGATACCATGAGCCAAATACCATATTTATAAAATAAGTATGGTAAATAAATAAATATAAAAGAGATATAAAGAGGTATGATAAATAAATAAATATAAAATAGGTATAACAAGGTATGGTAAATAAATAAATATAAAAGAGCTATAAAGAGGTAAGGTAAATAAATACCAATATATCAAATAGGATTATAAATAAAAATCTAATTATATAATAAGCCTATGGGCCAAATACCATAGTAAAGAAAAGAGGTATGATAAATAAATAAAAATATAAATAAACAGAAGGCATGGTAAGTAAATAAAACCTCTTTTCATATTTAGTCCATAATCTGCTATATATTTACAAATATTTATGTTCATTAGTTTACATAACTAAGAAGAAATAGAGAGAGAGAGAGAAGTGGAGAGAGAGAGAGCGTGGTAAGGGAGAGATGGAGAGAGAGTGTGTATGTTTAGGGGTGAGATAAAGAGACAAAGTAAGATGTATGGAGAGAAGGGGGGAGAGAAGAAGAGAGAAGGAGAGAGGGAGGGATATAGTAATGTAGTTGGAGAGAGGGAGGGGCGAAAAGAGAGAGATAAAGAAAGGGAGATGGGGGAAGAGAGAGGATTAGAGAGAGAGAGAGAGAGAGAGAGAGAGAGAGAGAGAGGATTGGAGGGAAAAAAGAGAGGGAGGTAGGAGAGAAAGGGAGAGAGAGGAAGGATGAGAGAGAGGAGAGTGATGGGGGAAGAGAGAGTATTGGAGAGAGAGAGAGAGAGAGAGAGAGAGAGAGAGAGATCAGGGAAGATAGAGGGAGTTAGGAGAGAGAGAGATAGAGGAAGGACGAGAGAGAGGAGGAGAGAGGGATTGATAGAGAGATGGAGTTGGAGGGGGAGAGATGTAGGAAATAAGAAATATGGAAAGTGAGAAGTGGAGGGAGAGAAGGAGTGACAACTGAGAGACAAAGAGAGAGCATGTATGTTTGGGGCTTCGATAAAGAGACAAATAAGGAGAGATGGAGATTTGGGGGGGAGGGGGGCGTGCAGAAGGAGATATAAGAAGAGATGCATGGATATAGTAACATAGTTGGTGGGTGAAGAGAGAGAGATAGGGTGAAGATAGAGAGAGATGGGAGAGAAAGGGAAAGAGAGGAAGGAAGAGAGAGGATATGAGAGACTGGAGAGAGGGAGGGAAAGAGAGATGGGCTTGGAGGGGGAGGGAGAGGGAGTTAATAAGAAAGACATAGAGATATAAATGTGGAGAGAGAGAGAGAGAGAGAGAGAGTGATGAGGAAGATGGAGAGAGAGGGGGAGAGGACAAAAGGAGGAAAGAGAGATATTAGTGGGGGAGAGGGAGAGAAGGGAAAGATAGAGATATAGATGGAAGGTGAAGAGAGGGAAGAAGAGAGATACGGGGAGAGGAGGGGATTGACAAAGTGATTGATATATATGGAGCGTGGGAGCGTGTATGTTTAGGGGGGTGAGATAGAGAGACAAAAAATAAGAGATGGAGGGGGATATAGATATGGATGGACAGTCGAGAGAGGGAAGAATATTTCTCAGACTAGATGGATTGATAAAAGTGGAGATGGTGATTTATAATCCTATTTGATTTTTTTCACTATATGCATCGGTTTTAGTGTAGATATTTATTTCTAGTGATATTTGATTACTTGCACTAGATGCATTCATTTCAGTACAGGTGGTGATTTCTAATACAATTTGATTGCTTGCACATGTTGTAGTCTTATGGCACATCGAGTTATTAGAACTTGAAAACTTGAGTTATTAGTGAATTATACATGTTGTAGTGTTATGGCACATGTTGTGGTGAATCATACATGTTGTAGTGTTATGGCACATGTTGTAGTGAATTATACATGTTGTAGTGGACTTGATGTGTTGATTTCAAGTTAGATGTCGATTTATAATTATATTTGATTGCTTGCACTAGATGCATTGATTTCAATGTAGATTATTTCTAATCCTATTTGATTTTTTTCACTAAATGCCTTTAGTTCAGTGTAGATGGCGATTTCTAATCCTATTTGATTGCTTTGAGTAATTGCATTGATTTCACTCTAGATGTTGGTCTCTAATCTTATTTGATTGCTTGCATTAGGTGCATTGATTTCAATGTAGAAGTTATTTTCTAATCTTATTTGATTTCTTGCATTAAATGCATTGATTTCAATGTATATTTTGATTTATGATTTCATGTAATTGGATATATGACGGTACATTAATTTTAAAGTAATTGGATTAACAATAGGAATTGATTTTAGTGTAAGCAAAAAAAGTTATTGACAATGTACATTGATTTTTGTGTTATAGTAATTTAACCTATTAATATTGGAGAGCAAGAGAGACAAGGTATCATGTTTACTACAACAGCTTAAGCTAAAGATTTAATTGGTTTACGATTTAAATTTTATTTTTCATATAATCGATATGAAGATAACAAAACTAACAAGGGTGGCAATAAGAATAGTAGAAGAAAATAGTTTGAGATTGATTACAATGAAGACTATTTGTAACATGAGTGCATTCTTATTATTCACATTTTCTATCTTTCAACACCATTATTGTCACTTTGCATTCAAAAAAAATATTTCATCATTTTTCATCATTATAGTTATTAACAATATTTATCATCTCAACAAACTAAGGTAACTAAGAAAATTTAAAATTAAAATGACCAAGTTAATCTCAGAAATATTTAGCATATTTAAAATGATTATATTAATATTTTATATATTTACATATTATTGATAAAACTAATCATATCTTCGATAGATTTTCCTTGGCAGCACATGACTAAAACCAACCTGGATCCATCTTAATGTTGGGTATGGAGCCTGATTATCTTGTTTACTTTGTATCACAGCATTGGAACCCTATACCTTAAATGGGGCAGCAACGCTGCCCGTAAATTAATCGCTATTGTGGGGGGTCCAGGGTGGGGCGACAACGACTTTATGGAGCCCCCCCCCCTGGCGGGGGGTTTCGTGGGTAGTGCCCCCGAAGCTAAAAACATATGTAAAATTGTTTTGTAAAAGTATAGTAATTTCTAGTCAATCTGGGTTGTTCATTAGGTGAATGATCTGACGGTAGAAGTTATGTTTAGTTTAGGGCTTTTTACCCTAGAAGGAAACCCCTCTCTTTGTATGAGGGTATTGTATTGCGGCTGTGTATTACATGTGTATTCTCTGAGCGGGAAGCAGATAGGGAGACTGTGAGAGAGAACAAAGGATATTACAGTGGATCTGTTGTAGGTTTTTTCTCTTCATTTTTTGCTGGATAATAAAAAGGAAGGACTGGCTGTTCGGGATGGACATAGCCCAAAATGGGTGAACCACGTATATCTGTGTCTCTCTGGTTGTATGTGTTTTGTGTGCTTGTATTTTCCGCATATTTTATGTGTTGAATTGTTCTGTAATACATAATTTTCTAGCACTTAACTCCAGCCCTATCCCTCTCGGCGCTTGATAGATCTAGAGTTAAGATGGATCTAGGCTGGATTTTAGTAAAATACTCATACTCAATTTTTTTATATTACCAAATTCTAAAAATATAATAACTCACTTATAACGTCCTTAATTATAACATGTGAATAGAAAACTACCCATTTTTCCCAAACTCACCTTCAACCACTAACTCATTACGTGTGCTTTAGTTATTTTTCCATTCTAACAAAAATCATTAACCCTAGGAAAAAATCCTGCACGTTTTTGTAAATCGTCTTTTAAAAGGAGGAGAATATTGCCATGTTTATTTTATAACGAAAGTCACAACTTCGGTGTTTATTGTGTTCCTTATTTTACTCATCTATTGAAAAACCTTTTCATATTTTGGCACCCCGTCTGGGAAAGGAAACTAAGGTAAAAACATGTTCAGTTGAGTAGCCAAAGCATAACTTGCAAATAGATTCAATTACTGAAAAGTAATGGCAGATAAGCCAGATAGGTGAAAATTAAACACAAAAAATTGACGCAATATTTTATGTGGTTAAACTCTCTTGTGAGGGAACATTTATTGAAAATGATAATGGGTATTCTTATTATTCAAGAGAGATACAACAACCAAGTCAGATGTATCCATTATCTAACCATTCAACACACTCTTCATTCATTTATGTGTTTTTATTGCCTCCACAAAATTTACATTGTTAAATAGCAACCTCATAGTTTTTTAGAATAGTTACAAAAGAAACTTTTTACATAAAACAAAACTGTTCGTTCTATATTTTTTTTCTAAACTCAAATTAAAAAAATCACCCAAAACATATGAACTAATTTTAGCTATTATCCCAAGGATATAGGGAAATAGTTGGCAAATTTTAACAATCTCCACTTTGACAACAATTTCCATGATATAAGCCAAGAGAAGCCACACACCATTTCAACTTCTCTTTTAGAACTAGTTTTGTGAACATGGTTGTAAAAATTTTCTTTGTATGGACTTTTTTAGTGTCGCCGCTCCACCTTCATCAATAATTTGTCTTACAAAATGGTATTTAATACGTATATATTTTGTGTTACTGTGATAAGTTGGGCTTCTCTCGACGTGAATAACACTTTGACTCTCACAAAATACTTTCACCTTCTCTTGCATCCTTCCAAACTCACCTAGAAAAATTTTTAACCAAATTTCCTCTTTATAAGCATGTGAGACAACTATGTAAACACTTTGACTCTCACAAAATACTTTCACCTTCTCTTGCATCCTTCCAAACTCACCGAGAAAAATTTTGAACCAAATTTCTTCTGTATAAGCATGTGAGACAACTATGTATTATGCCTTACTAGTGGAAAAAAAAAACTATGTTCTAAAGCTTGGACATCCAACTAACAACTCCACCTGCAAGAGTGAGGACATATCGATAAGTGGATCTCCTCTTGTCCAAGCATTTATTTTCTTCTCTAAAATCCTTCATTGAAAAAATCCTAGACAAGTGCACCTTTATTCTGTTGATATCAACAATGATTTTTCTTGCTACAAGAATATGTTAATATGTAACACCAAAATAATAAATGTTTCATTTTTTAACTTTTGAAAGTAAACTCAATGATCATACTCACTTTTAGTAAAATTGTGGCTTATCATGAAGGAATCACACTTTTTGTACCACTTCCTCGGAGACTGCTTCAGGCCATACAATATCTTCTTCAGTTTGCAAACAAAAATCTTGTTAATATTTTTAGAAAATCATTGTAGTCATTCCATATATATATATGTATATATCCTCATCCATATCTCCATGTAGGAATGGTGTTTTAACATCTAACCACTCTAACTCCAAATAAAGTAATGCAGCTAATGCTAACATAACTCAAATTGAAACAAGGTTAACAAATCGTGAAAAAAATTCATGGAAATAAATACTTTCCTTCTCACGATATGTTTTTGCAACCATTCTTTCTCTGTTTTTGCAACCATTCTTTCTCTATACTTTTTAATAGTATCATCAGCTCATTTCTGTGGGGCCTTCACTATGGGAGCAATACCATACCACGTCAATTTATATTGGGGATATATGTTAAGGAAAAAAAAACATAATATAATTAACATATAATAGGGGGTAAAGGGTTTTTATAGTGTCGAGTGTAAAAAATGGATCTCAAAGTTAAAGAAAAAATATACAGGGGTGTAAAAAAATGTTAATGAAAAAATGGGTACCTATAATATCTACTTAAAGTAGGCGTTTCTTAAATTGGGAAGGTGTATTAGGTTTGTATAATGTGATTTTTATAGGCATTTCCCAATATGTAGTAAAATTAAGGGTATTGTTTACTATGTGACCAACACACGTGATATATTAGAGGTTCATTGAGTGAAGCCCCTGTGCTCCTTTCATCAATTTGTAAACCCATTTTCCATGAGAAACACTCATACCTTAAATAAGTTCCACTGGATCCCATGTATTATTTCCTTTATAAGGCATCCATTTCCCCTTTCATTACTACTTTCCATTTATCACTAGATGCATTGATTTCAGTACAGGTGGTGATTTTTAATACAATCTGATTGCTTACACATGTTGTAGTGTTATGGCACATCGAGTTATTAGAACTTGACAACTTCAGTTATTAGTGAATTATACATGTTGTAGTGTTATGGCACATGTTGTAGTGAATTATACATGTTGTAGTGAACTCGATGTGTTGATTTCAATTTAGATGTTGATGTATAATTATATTTGATTTCTTGCACTAGATGCATTGATTTCAATGTAGATTATTTCTAATCCTATTTGATTGTTTTCACCAAATGCATTTATTTCAGTGTAGATGGCGATTTATAATCCTATTTGATTGCTTTGAGTAGTTGCATTGATTTCACTGTAGATGTTGGTTTCTAATCTTATTTGATTGCTTGCATTAGGTGCATTGATTTCAATGTAGAAGTTATTTTATAATCTTATTTGATTGCTTGCATTAAATGCATTGATTTCAATGTATATGTTGATTTATGATTTCATATAATTGGATATATGACGGTACATTAATTTTAAAGTGATTGGATTAACAATAGGCATTGATTTTAGTGTAAGCACAAAAATTTATTGACAATGTACATTTATTTTTGTGTTATAGTAATTTAACCTATTAATATTGGAGAGAAAGAGAGACAAGGTATCATATTTACTACAACAACTCGAGTTAAAGATTTAATTGGTTTACGATTTAAACTTTATTTTTCATATAATCCAAATGAAAAGATAACAAAACTAACAAGGGTGGCAATAAGAATAGTAGAAGAAAATGTTTTGAGATTGATCACAATGAAGACTATTTGTAACATGAGTACATTCTTATTATTCACATTCTCTATCTTTCAACACTATTATTTTCACTTTGCATTCAAAAAAAATATTTCATCGTTTTTCATCATTATAGTTATTAACAATATTTTTCAAGTCAGAAATATTTAGCATATTTAAAATGATTATATTAATATTTGATATATTTACATATTATTGATAAAATTAATCATATCTTCGATAGATTTTCCTTGGCAGCACATGATAGAAACCAACCTAGATCCATCTTAACTCCAGATCTTTCAAGCGCCCAGAGGGATCAAATATCTCGAGGTGCAAACCTTTCCACACATTTTGCACTCAAAAAATAGGTTTTCACCACGAGAGATTTGATCCCTCTCGGCGCTTGATAGATCCGGAGTTAAGATGGATCTAGGCTGGTTTTTATTAAAATACTCATACTCAAATTTTTTATATTACCAAATTCTAAAAATATAATAACTCACTTATAACGTCCTTAATTATAAGATGTCAATATAAAACTACCCATTTTTCCCAAAATCACCTTAAACCGTTAACTCATTACATGTGCTTCAGTTCTTTTTCCATCCTAACAAAAATCATTAACCCCAACAAAAAATCCCATGCGTTTTTGTAAATCGTCTTTTAAAGCGAGGAGAAAATGGCCATGTTTATTTCCTCTTTATAAGCATGTGAGACAACTATGTAAACACTTTGACTCTCACAAAATACTTTCACCTTCTCTTGCATCCTTCCAAACTCACCGAGAAAAATTTTGAACCAAATTTCTTCTGTATAATCATGTGAGACAACTATGTATTATGCCTTACTAGTGGAAAAAAAAAACTATGTTCTAAAGCTTGGAACTCCAACTAACAACTCCACCTGCAAGAGTAAAGACATATCAATAAGTGGATCTCCTCTTGTCCAAGCATTTATTTTCTTCTCTAAAATCCTTCATTGAAAAAATCCTAGACAAGTGCACCTTTATTCTGTTGATATCAACAATGATTTTTCTTGCTACAAGAATATGTTAATATGTAACACCAAAATAATAAATGTTTCATTTTTTAACTTTTGAAAGTAAACTCAATGATCATACTCACTTTTAGTAAAATTGTGGCTTATCATGAAGGAATCACACTTTTTGTACCACTTCCTCGGAGACTGCTTCAGGCCATACAATATCTTCTTCAGTTTGCAAACAAAAATCTTGTTAATATTTTTAGAAAATCATTGTAGTCGTTCCATATATATATATGTATATATCCTCATCCATATCTCCATGTAGGAATGGTGTTTTAACATCTAACCACTCTAACTCCAAATAAAGTAATGCAACTAATTCTAACATAACTCAAATTGAAACAAGGTTAACAAATCGTGAAAAAAATTCATGGAAATAAATACTTTCCTTCTCACGATATGCTTTTGCAACCATTCTTTCTCTGTTTTTGCAACCATTCTTGCTCTATAATTTTTAATAGTATCATCAGCTCATTTCTGTGGGGCCTTCACTACGGGAGCAATACCATACCACGTCGATTTATATTGGGGATATATGTTAAGGAAAAAAAAACATAATATAATTAACATATAATAGGGGGTAAAGGGTTTTTATAGTGTCAAGTGTAAAAAATGGATCTCAAAGTTAAAGAAAAAATATACAGGGGTGTAAAAAAATGTTAATGAAAAAATGGGTACCTATAATATCTACTTAAAGTAGGCGTTTCTTAAATTGGGAAGGTGTATTAGGTTTGTATTGATAAGGGGTTAAATAATGTGATTTTTATAGGCATTTCCCAATATGTAGTAAAATTAAGGGTATTGTTTACTAGGTGACCAACACACATGATATATTAGAGGTTCATTGAGTGAAGCCCCTGTGCTCCTTTCGTCAATTTGTAAACCCATTTTCCATGAGAAACACTCATACCTTAAATAAGTTCCACTGGATCCCATGTATTATTTCCTTTATAAGGCATCCATTTCCCCTTTCATTACTACTTTCCATTTATCACTAGATGCATTGATTTCAGTACAGGTGGTGATTTTTAATACAATCTGATTGCTTGCACTTGTTGTAGTGTTATGGCACATCGAGTTATTAGAACTTGACAACTTCAGTTATTAGTGAATTATACATGTTGTAGTGTTATGGCACATGTTGTAGTGAATTATACATGTTGTAGTGAACTCGATGTGTTGATTTCAATTTAGATGTTGATGTATAATTATATTTGATTTCTTGCACTAGATGCATTGATTTCAATGTAGATTATTTCTAATCCTATTTGATTGTTTTCACCAAATGCATTTATTTTAGTGTAGATGGCGATTTATAATCCTATTTGATTTCTTTGAGTAGTTGCATTGATTTCAGTGTAGATGTTGGTTTCTAATCTTATTTGATTTCTTGCATTAGGTGCATTGATTTCAATGTAGAAGTTATTTTATAATCTTATTTGATTGCTTGCATTAAATGCATTGATTTCAATGTATATGTTGATTTATGATTTCATATAATTAGATATATGACGGTACATTAATTTTAAGTGATTGGATTAGCAGTAAGAGCATTGATTTTAGTGTAAGCATAAAAATTTATTGACAATGTACCTTTATTTTTGTGTTATAGTAATTTAACGGATTAATATTGGAAGCCCAAGGAGACAGTGTCATATTTACTACAACGGCTACATTAAAGATTTAGGTGACTTGGTTTCTGATTTAAACTTTATTTTTCATATAATCCATATGAAAAAGATATAACAAAACTAACAAGGGTGTGATAAGAATACTAGAAGAAAATAGTTTGAGATTGATCACAATGAAGACTATTTGTAACATGATTACATTCTTATTATTCACATTTTCTATCTTTCAACGCTATTATTGTCACTTTTCATTCAAAAAAAAAAAAACCATCATTTTTCATCATTATAGTTATTAACAATATTTATCAAGTCGAAATATTTAGCATATTTAAAATGATTATATTAATATTTGATATATTTACATATTATTGATAAAATTAATCATATCTTCGATAGATTTTCCTTGGCAGCACATGATAGAAACCAACCTAGATCCATCTTAACTCCAGATCTATCAAGCGCCCAGAGGGATCAAATATCTCGAGGTGCAAACCTTTTCTCACGTTTTGCACTCAAAAAATAGGTTTTCACCTCGAGATATTTGATCCCTCTCGGTGCTTGATAGATCCGGAGTTAAGATGGATCTAGGCTGGTTTTTAGTAAAATACTCATACTCAAATTTTTTATATTACCAAATTCTAAAAATATAATAACTCACTTATAACATCCTTAATTATAAGATGTCAATAGAAAACTACCCATTTTTCCCAAAATCGCCTTAAACCATTAACTCATTACATGTGCTTCAGTTCTTTTTCCATCCTAACGCGAATCATTAACCCCAAG
This sequence comes from Pinus albicaulis, assembly GCA_034641835.2. Classification (NCBI taxonomy): domain Eukaryota; kingdom Viridiplantae; phylum Streptophyta; class Pinopsida; order Pinales; family Pinaceae; genus Pinus; species Pinus albicaulis. The sequence continues at coordinate 1,485,825,565 of CM076581.1, forward strand.
AAAAAATCCCATGCATTTTTGTAAATCGTCTTTTAAAGCGAGGAGAATATGGCCATGTTTATTTTATAATGAAAGTCATAACTTCGGTGTTTATTGTGTTCCTTATTTTACTCATCTATTGAAAAACCTTTTCATATTTTGGCACCCCATCTAGGAAAGGAAACTAAGGTACAAACATGTTCAGTTGAGCAGCCAAAGCATAACCTGCAAATAGATTCAATTGCTCAAAAGTAATGGCAAATAAACCAGATAGGTGAAAATTAAACACAAAAAATTGACGCAATATTTTATGTGGTTAAACTCTCTTGTGAGGGAACATTTATTGACAATGATAATGGGTATTCTTATTATTCAAGAGAGATACAACAACCAAGTCATATGTATACATTATCTAACCATTCAAGAACACTCTTCATTAATATATGTTTTTTTATTGCCTCCACACGATTTACATTGTTAAATAGCAACCTCATAGTGTTTTAGAATAGTTACAAAAGAAACTTTTTACATAAAAAAAATTGTTCGTTTTCTATTTTTTTTCCTAAACTCAAATTAAAAAAAATCACCCTAACCATATGAAATAATTTTAGCTATTATCCCAAGAATACAGGGAAATAGTTGGCAACTTCTAACAATCTCCACTTTGACAAAAATTTCCGCGATATAAGCCAAAAGAAGCCACACACCATTTCAACTTCTCTTTTAGAACTAGTTTTGTGAACATGGTTGTAAAATCTTTCTTTGTATGGACATTTTTAGTGTCACCGCTCCACCTTCATCAATAATTTTTCTTACAAAATGGTATTTAATAGGTATATGTTTTTTTTTATTGTGATAAGTTGGATTTCTCTCCACGTGAATAACACTTTGACTCTCACAAAATACTTTCACCTTCTCTTGCATCCTTCCAAACTGACCTAGAAAATTTTTTAACCAAATTTCCTCTTTATAAGCATGTGAGACAACTATGTAAACACTTTGACTCTCACAAAATACATTCACCTTCTCTTGCATCCTTCCAAACTCACCGAGAAAAATTTTGAACCAAATTTCTTCTGTATAAGAATCTGAGACAACTATGTATTATGCCTTACTACTGCAAAAAAAAAAACTATGTTCTAAAGCTTGGACATCCAACTAACCACTCCACCTGCAAGAGTAAAGAAATATCGATAAGTGGATATCCTCTTGTCCAAGCATTTATTTTCTTCTCTAAAATCCTTCATTGAAAAAATCCTAGACAAGTGCACCTTTATTCTGTTGATATCAACAATGATTTTTCTTGCTACAAGCATATGTTAATATGTAACACCAAAATAATAAATGTTTCATTTTCAAAATTTTGAAAGTAAACTCAATGATCATACTCACTTTTAGTAAAATTGTGGCTTATCATGAAGGAATCACACTTTTTGTACCACTTCCTCGGAGACTGCTTCAGGCCATACAATATCTTCTTCAGTTTGCAAACAAAAATCTTGTTAATATTTTTAGAAAATCATTGTAGTCGTTCCATATATATATATATCCTCATCCATATCTCCATGTAGGAATGGTGTTTTAACATCTAACCACTCTAACTCCAAATAAAGTAATGCAACTAATGCTAACATAACTCAAATTGAAACAAGGTTAACAAATCGTGAAAAAAATTCATGGAAATAAATACTTTCCTTCTCACGATATGCTTTTGCAACCATTCTTTCTCTGTTTTTGCAACCATTCTTGCTCTATACTTTTTAATAGTATCATTAGCTCATTTCTGTGGGGCCTTAACTACGGGAGCAATACCATACCACGTCGATTTATATTGGGGATATATGTTAAGGAAAAAAAAACATAATATAATTAACATATAATAGGGGGTAAAAGGTTTTTATAGTGTCGAGTGTAAAAAATGGATCCCAAAGATAAAGAAAAAATATACAGGGGTGTAAAAAAATGTTAATGAAAAAATGGGTACCTATAATATCTACTTAAAGTAGGCGTTTCTTAAATTGGGAAGGTGTATTAGGTTTATTTTGATAAGGGGTTAAATAATGTGATTTTTATAGGAATTTCCCAATATGTAGTAAAATTAAGGGTATTGTTTACTATGTGACCAACACACGTGATATATTAGAGGTTCATTGAGTGAAGCCCCTGTGCTCCTTTCATCAATTTGTAAACCCATTTTCCATGAGAAACATTCATACCTTAAATAAGTTCCACTGGATCCCATGTATTATTTCCTTTATAAGGCATCCATTTCCCCTTTCATTACTACTTTCCATTTATCACTAGATGCATTGATTTCAGTACAGGTGGTGATTTTTAATACAATCTGATTGCTTGCACATGTTGTAGTGTTATAGCTGTCTTCTCCTAGAACTTGTGACTTAGGTTATTAGTGAATTATGCATGTTGCTAGTGTTATGGCTGATCTTGTAGTGAATTATACATGTTGTAGTGAACTCGATGTGTTGATTTCAATTTAGATGTTGATGTATAATTATATTTGATTTCTTGCACTAGATGCATTGATTTCAATGTAGATTATTTCTAATCCTATTTGATTGTTTTCACCAAATGCATTTATTTTAGTGTAGATGGCGATTTATAATCCTATTTGATTTCTTTGAGTAGTTGCATTGATTTCAGTGTAGATGTTGGTTTCTAATCTTATTTGATTTCTTGCATTAGGTGCATTGATTTCAATGTAGAAGTTATTTTATAATCTTATTTGATTGCTTGCATTAAATGCATTGATTTCAATGTATATGTTGATTTATGATTTCATATAATTGGATATATGACGGTACATTAATTTTAAAGTGATTGGATTAACAATAGGCATTGATTTTAGTGTAAGCATAAACATTTATTGACAATGTACATTTATTTTTGTGTTATAGTAATTTAACCTATTAATATTGGAGAGCAAGAGAGACAAGGTATCATATTTACTGCAACAGCTCGAGCTAAAGATTTAATTGGTTTACGATTTAAACTTTATTTTTCATATAATCCATATGAAAAGATAACAAAACTAACAAGGGTGGCAATAAGAATAGTAGAAGAAAATGTTTTGAGATTTATCACAATGAAGACTATTTGTAACATGAGTACATTCTTATTATTCACATTCTCTATCTTTCAACACTATTATTTTCACTTTGCATTCAAAAAAATTATTTCATCGTTTTTCATCATTATAGTTATTAACAATATTTATCAAGTCAGAAAGATTTATCATATTTAAAATGATTATATTAATATTTGATATATTTACATATTATTGATAAAATTAATCATATCTTCGATAGATTTTCCTTGGCATCACATGATAGAAACCAACCTAGATCCATCTTAACTCCAGATCTATCAAGCGCCCAGAGGGATCAAATATCTTGAGGTGCAAACCTTTTCTCACATTTTGCACTCAAAAAATAGGTTTTCACCTCGAGATATTTGATCCCTCTTGGTGCTTGATAGATCCGGAGTTAAGATGGATATAGGCTGGTTTTTAGTAAAATACTCATACTCAAATTTTTTATATTACCAAATTCTAAAAATATAATAACTCACTTATAACGTCCTTAATTATAAGATGTCAATAGAAAACTACCCATTTTTCCCAAAATCACCTTAAACCATTAACTCATTACATGTGCTTCAGTTCTTTTTCCATCCTAACGCGAATCATTAACCCCAAGAAAAAATCCCATGCCTTTTTGTAAATCGTCTTTTAAAGCGAGGAGAATATGGCCATGTTTATTTTATAATGAAAGTCACAACTTCGGTGTTTATTGTGTTCCTTATTTTACTAATCTATTGAAAAACCTTTTCATATTTTGGCACCCCATCTAGGAAAGGAAACTAAGGTACAAGCCTGTTCAGTTGAGCAGCCAAAGCATAACGTGAAAATAGATTCAGTTGCTGAAAAGTAATGGAAAACAAACCAGATAGGTGAAAATTAAACACAAAAAATTGACGCAATATTTTGTGGTTAAACTCTCTTGTGAGGGAACATTTATTAACAATGATAATGGGTATTCTTATTATTCAAGAGAGATACAACAACCAAGTCATATGTATACATTATGTAACCATTCAAGAACACTCTTCATTAATATATGTGTTTTTATTACCTCCAGACGATTTACATTGTTAAATAGAAACCTCATAGTGTTTTAGAATAGTTACAAAAGAAAATTTCTACATAAAAAAAATTGTTCGTTTTATATTTTTTTTCTAAACTCAAATTAAAAAAAATCACCCTAACCATATGAACTAATTTTAGCTATTATCCCAAGAATACAGGGAAATAGTTGGCAACTTCTAACAATCTCCACTTTGACAAAAATTTCCGTGATATAAGCCAAGAGAAGCCACACACCATTTCAACTTCTCTTTTAGAACTAGTTTTGTGAACATGGTTGTAAAATATTTCTTTGTATAGAATTTTTTAGTGTCACCGCTCCACGTTCATCAATAATTTGTCTTACAAAATGGTATCTAATAGGTTAATTTTTTTTGTTATTTTGATAAGTTGGATTTCTCTCCACGCGAATAACACTTTGACTCTCACAAAATACTTTCACCTTCTCTTGCATCCTTCCAAACTCACCTAGAAATTTTTTTAACCAGATTTCTGCTTTATAAGCATGTGAGAAAACTATGTAAACACTTTGACTCTCACAAAATACTTTCACCTTCTCGTGCATCCTTCCAATCTCACCTAGAAAAATTTTGAACCAAATTTCTTCTGTATAAGCATGTGAGAGAACTATGTATTATGCCTTTCTAGTGGAAAAAAAAAAAAAATATATGTTCTGAAGCCTTGACATCCAACTAACAACTCCACCTGCAAGATTAAAGACATATCGATAAGTGGATATCCTCTTGTCCAAGTATTTATTTTCTTCTCTAAAATCCTTCATTGCAAAAATCCTAGACAAGTGCACCTTTAATCTGTTGATATCAACCATGATTTTTCTTGGTACAAGGATATGTTAATATGTAACACCAAAATAATAAATATTTCATTTTCTATATTTTGAAAGTAAACTAAATGATAATACTCACTTCTAGTAAAATTGTGGTTTATCATGAAGGAATCACACTTTTTGTACCACTTCCTCGGAGACTGCTTCAGGCCATACAATGTCTTCTTGAGTTTGCAAACAAAAATCTTTTTAATATTTTTAGAAAATCGTCGTAGTCGTTCCATATATATATATATCCTCATCCATATCTCCATGTAGGAATGTCTTTTCAACATCTAACCACTCTAACTCCAAATCAATTAATGGAACTAATGCTGACATAACTCAAATTGAAGCAAGGTTAACAACATGTGAAAAAAATTCATGGAATAAATACTTTCATTCTCATGATATGCTTTTGCAACCATTATTTCTTTTTTTTTTTCAACCATTCTTGCTCTGTACTTTTGAATAGTATCATCAGCTCATTTCTATGGGGCCTTCACTAGGGGAGCAATACCATACCACGTCGATTCGTATTGGGGATATATATTGAGGAAAAAAAAAACATAATATAATTAACATATAATACGGGGTAAAGGGTTTTTATAGTGTCGAGTGTAAAAAATGGATCTCAAAGTTAAAGAAAGAATATAAATGGGTATAAAAAAATGTTAATGAAAAAATGGGTACCTACAATATCTACTTAAAGTAGGCGTTTCTTAAATTGGCAAGGTGTATTAGGTTCGTAATGATAAGGGGTTAAATAACGTGATTTTTATAGGAATTTTCAAATATGTAGTAAAATTAAGGGTATTGTTTAGTATGCGACTAACACACGTGATATATTAGAGGTTCATTGAGTGAAGCCCCTGTGCTCCTTTCATCAATTTGTAAACCCATTTGCAATGAGAAACACTCATACCTTAAAGAAGTTCCACTATATCCCATGTATTATTTCCTTTGTAAGACATCCATTTCCCCTTTCATTACACTTTCCATTTATCACTATAAGATTCTTCCATTTCTTCTTGACAACAACTAGGTTCTCCATCATTAGCAATAAAAGAAAAAGAGGTAAAAAAATTGTTCCACATTTGAGGAAAATATATGATATGTGTAGATCTTCATAGAAGTTATTGCAACATTCCCTTAGTTTCTTGAGATATTTATGTATCCTCATCTCCTTCAGGAAGATATTCTTCATGAACATCTTCATGTTTTTGCTCCCTTGAAGACGATTGAGTTTTCAAGTGAACTTGTTGAGTCTATGGTAAATTTTTTTGTTACATTTCACGATCTACATGCGATTTTATGAGTAAATATTCATCAAATATGGAATATATATTAATGATGATTTTGCAGGTAGTAGGAACCTAGAATCTATATCCTTTAACTCTATCAACATATGCAACAAAGATTAGTATTTTTTTTATTTTGGATCTAACATAGAACTTTGATTCTTTGGAATAAGAGCATAGCAATCACAACCAAAAGCTTTAAGATTTTAATAATTAGAAGGTTGAATCATCCATGGGAATATTATAGTTAACTACAGTTGATGGTGACCAATTTACTAGATGGCATGCTATAAGAACTATTTTTTCTCACAATTCCTTCTGCAACTTGGAATTACTCGGCATACTTCCTTAAGTCTCTAGAATATTCTTATTCATGGATTCAACAACACCATTTTGATGAGGAGTATAAAACGTGGTTTTAAGTATTTCAATACCAACTTCCTTACAATAATTTTTTAATTAGTCTGAAGTAAAGTCGATTCCATTCTCATTTCTCAAAAATTTAATTGACCTTCTAGTGTTATTTTCAACCAAATCTCTATACTACTTAAAAGTATCAAATAAATCAAATTTTATTTTCAGTAAATAGATCCATACCTTTATAGAGTAGTCATCTGTAAATGTTATAAAATATGAAAGTCCTCCAAAAGATACTTTAGGAGATAATGGATGCAATCAATGACACTTTTACGAACATGTTTTCCTATTTTAATATTTGTTTCTAGGTTTTTCTCCATAAATACAATGCTAAAAAAAATTCAAATTCAAAGGTTTCAAACATGGAAGTAACTTATGATCAACCGGTACCTTCAACCCTCTCTCGCTCATATGAACCAACTATTGATGCCATAAATGAGTAGAGTCACTTGCACCTTCAAATGCTATAGTTTCATAATATTTTTTTGTCCTTCCTTCAAGATTATAAAGGTTCCCAAACCTCTTGGCTTGCATGAATACCAATATGCGTTTTGACACCTTCATAGCTCCACCTCGAATTGTACATTAATATCCAATAGAATATTTCAATCCCAGAGATTTTAAGTTCTTTATAAGATGCGGCACATGCGTCACCACCATTAACGTTATAATAGTACCATCATACATTTTAATCGTGATACTACAAATATCAATATTTATGCATGTAACATCATTACTGGTGAAAGCCTCATCATCATCAATAGATTGGTATGAAAAAAACAAATTCCTATGAAGACACATTTGATTGGAAGAACCAGAATCTAGAAACAAATTCTGATGATGTTGAGAAACCGTAGAAGTGGAAAATACCTCATCAATAATACCGACACTTGTTTCAGTTGAATTAAATTACTCTCTAGATTCCTTTCTAGCATCTTGTTCCTTTATTTTCCAACAATCCTTCTCAAGATGCCCTGATTAGTTATAGTACCATCATTTTAACCTATCCTTATTTCCTCCCGACTTTGATCTAGATGTTTCTCTCGAATTCTCTTCTTTTTCTTTTGATCAACCTCTAACCTCCATTCCTGATGATGTTGAGGTTTCAAGGCTAGATTTCCTTCAAGTTTCATCAGACAAAAAAGCTCCAACAAGAGTATCAAAATAAATGGTATCAGTAGAACTAAAATTGATAGAGGTTACAAAATGATCCCAAGGCTCACGCAAAGAAGAAAACAAATTAATTTTCGTGCCTACCCCTTCGAGTATTTCATCTATACTAAGCAACTGACATAAAAGAGTATTGAAAGAATTCAAATGATCAAAGATCTTTGTACCTTCCTTCATCTGCAAACTATATAATTTTCCTTTGAAGTATTTTTTTTTTTTCATAGACTTATTAATATAAAGGATTTATAACTTGGTCCATAAGCCTCTTGTTGTTTTCTCTCCAACAATGTCAAATAACACATAATCTTCCAAGCACATATGCATAACATTGAGGGACCTTGCATCCATGTTCTCCTAATATTCATCATCCATGTGCACAGGTTTATTTTCCTTTCCGAATAATGTCTTTTCCTTTCCCAACAACACCTATTTCAAACTTCGGACTCTGCACCTTCGCCATTAACATGAGCCTTTCCCAAAAGCTTTGATACCACATATTTAGTTGAGTAGAGAAAGCATCACCTGCAAATAGAATTTATTGCAAAAAAATAATCGAAAACAGAAAAGATGGTAGAATAATTAAACACAAAAAATTTACAGAGTATTTGACGTGGTAAAACCCTCATGAGGGAAACGTCCACGTGAGAATGATAATTTGTATTCTTATTATTCAAGGGAGATTTACAGTAGCCAACTCACATGGATACATTATCCAACCATTCAACATGCTCTCCATTAGTTTATATGTTCTTATTGTCTCTACATGCTTACATCGATAAATGGAAACAATAATTTATTCATTTAGGGAGATTTACAATAGCCAACTCACCTGCATATATTATCCAACCATTCAACATACTCTCCATTAGTTCATATGTTCTTCTTATCTCTACATTCTTACATGGATAAATAGGGACATGTTAGATTTTTTCAAAATGTGTACTTTTAAAGTAGTTACAATTTTTTTTTTTTTTACCTAAAACAAAATTGTTCCTTTTATATGTTAAACAAAATAGTTCCTTTTATATGTTTATTTCTAAATTCAAATTAAAAATTAACCAACCTTAACTATTTTCCTAATAATATAGAGAAATATAATAGTAACATAGATGTTAATTGTGTTTATTATTTACTCATATTTTCAAAAAAAAACATGAGAAACAAGATTGTGCCTCTTACTGTTCAAAATAGTTCTTTTATATCTTTACTTCTAAATTCAAATTAAAAATTAACCAATTTTAAATATTGTCCCAATAATATAGAGAAATAGAATAGTAACATAGATGTTGATTGTGTTTCTTATTTACTCATATTTTCAAAAGAAACATGAGAAACAAGATTGTACCTCCTACTCTTCTTTTCAAAAGAAGCACGGTGAAAAAGTTTTAATATTAACTATATTGATTTTTCTCAAAACAATAGAATTTTTGAACATATCTCATTTTCATGTTTTAACATTTTCTCATTTTATTATGTTGCATTTAGATTGTTATTTAATTTAATTTAATTTTAGATTTATATTTATGTTTTAGCATTTTCTCATTTTTATTAGGTTGGATTTAGATAATTATTTTATTTAATTTAATATAAAGAAATTTTTATTTGTAATAAATATTTAGATATTTCTATATAATTATTTTAATATAAATTTCATTTGAGATATTTGTATAATATCACCTCTAATAATTATAAGAATAATGTTTTCAGAAGTCTAAAGTTATTTAAATTATGTATTATTATATATTCAAAAATTTAATAATTATTACATTTATCAAAGACATATTTATTAATGTAGTTATCTGAGTAATAATAATAATAAAATTAATAAATCACATTTATAAATAATTTAATCGTTTATTTTATGATATTTTTTTAAAACTTTATAATAATAAGAAAATAAGACAAACTGTGTAAACTATATACTAAAATTGATATATTTTAAGAGTGTTTAAACCTAAATCCCGGTTAATTAAACAATTTTCCAAACCAGAATATGTGTCGAAGACTTTAAAATCGTTCCATGCACATTGATATTATAAATCTAATTTATTTTGCATTATTTTCTATTTTTAAATAAGATAATTTAAACAAATTGATAAAAGTGTATTCTAAAAATATGCTAAATTTGAAAATATTTTAAAATATCTTAAATATTATAGTTATAAATGAGAAATATACCTAAATATTCAATGAGTTAAATGTAAATTATTAAAAAGTAATCTTTTATAATGTTTTTTAATTAATATAAGTATTAAGATGGTTGCTTTTACAGCAAAACGTTTAAAATATTTTAAATCAAATTGTTAAATAAACAATACAATTAAGTAAATATGATATCGGTTAAGAAGGAAACAAAATCACCATTATATATAATTTACTATTTTAGTATATTTAATATATCTATTATTTTTCCATTTACTATTTTAATATATTTATTTTTTAAATTTTATTTATCAAATAATCAATGATAATTTAAGAATTTATCTAAATTTTTATTAATCTTTTAATATTTATTTTTAGATTGGAAAGTTTCGAAAAAGAATATAAAATTACTATTCAATTTTTTATTATTTAAAATTTATTTGTATTGTCTTTGGGACATAGCATTATTCAAAATTTATTTGTATTGTGTTTGAGACATAGTCGTCCAATATGTGGAGGTTGTTATAAATTTTTGTAAATATTTCAGTATGAGTTCAATTTGAGAGATGTTTTATTGTCCAGAAAATGAAGTTTTAAATCTATATAATTTAAATCTTAATATACATATCAAATTAAAATAATAATGATTTATATTTTCAATCATGATATTTCAAAACATATAATAAATAAACATACAAAAAATTAATAAATTTAATTTTCTCAATAGGCATTTTACATCTTAGTATGGATATTTTGTCCCATAATATTATATTTAAAAATAGGGTTGTCTAACTATTATGATGATGATTATTAATTTCCAATGAAACTAATTAGTTTTGTGGGACCTTAAGAAAGTAAGAGATTAATTGAGATTTTTTAATATTTTATTTTTATGATAAAAGAGAATGGACAAAAACATTCCTACATCACTTTATGGTTAGCAGGAGTGGGTAGCGGGAATGAGTTTGATCACCAGTTATGATACCTTGGCTTCCTTTTCTCCTCTAAATCCTTATAATCCCACAATTTCTCCTCAAATTTAGAAGTAATAGTATTTTTAATACTATCTTTATTGTCCAAGATGATCTACTCCTTTATCCCTCAATAGTCAAACCAATACACGGTATCCTTCTGTCAACCTCACATGAGCCTAAGGTGGAGTTTTGGATAGAGTTAGAACCAAATTTTAAGAGCCTCTTGGTTTCCATTTTGTAAAGTTTCTTCTTATACATAAGATAATGAATCATAGCCATGCTTTCTTCAAGGGAAAACCTAGCTTCGCTCAAGAGGATAGGATAGGGAGTATAACCTTTAATATTAAGCTTGTAGGTTATGAATTGATTTTGGATTAGCTCAACATTCCTCAATGATTCTCTAGATATATTGCAATCCCAAACCTCAGATCCATATAAAATAATGGGGCTAACAAGAGTCTCAAGTAGGAACTTTTTTTTACTAAATCCAAAAATAAATTGTCATGGTTGATATTTTTGGATTTTATTATCATGGCTTTAGTCTTGTTAGTATTAAAATTCATACCCATCTTGGAGCAGTAATCATGGAGTAATTTAAGCTTTTTGTTGAGATCCTCATGGATTATTGCTAGAAGAACAATATCATCGGCATAAAGTAGAAGAGTAATTGCTATATTGGGGAGCTTGGAACCAACGCATCCCGTAGCTTCTAAATATGCTTCTAGTTTATCAATGTGAATTCAAAAAAGGGTAGAGGATAGGTGACAACCTTTCTTAATGTCTATTTTGGATTCAATTTATGTGTACCAATGTATATTTTGGATTCAATTTATGTGTACCAATGCTTGGTGGTATTAAGCTTAGCAACAAAATTCTCATATAGTTGAATCACAACAACCCTCAATTGAATAAGAATCATTATCTCTTTGAATCTGTTATCACTCAAAAATTACCCTCGATATGGAGGGACATCACTCTGGTAACCTCCAACCAGTTTGGGATTCAAAGTTGGCCCTTAAATCTAGAGAGGGATCTCTCTAAACTCCATTACTCTAGGTCAAAACAACAATAGCTCCTTAGTATGCTCAATGGCTAGATTTAAATTATAGGAATGATAGATTTGGTTAGGGAGAAATAAGAGACCATTGGGCATGAATTCCACCTGGCTTAAAACTTAACCAAATTGAAAATCACTGAATCATCAACACACAAAAGAAATATAGACACATTTATAATAAGTCATCAAGTTATGGTTATATGTAAGGTTGAAAGGAGAGGAATAGTCCACTGCACAGAAGCATCCAAGAGAGGTGAATTCCTTTGCAACATTAGAGAGAATAGGTGAAATTATTTAATTACTATGAACTCAAAACATTTATGATCAATTTTGATTCATTTGATTTAAATTAAATATGAAATAGAAACATTTAAATGGAAATAATAGGATACAAACAATCTCTTAAGAAGCACATACCAAAAAATATAGCAGATGAATCTGACATTCAATGATCAAGTATTTTCATTCAAATTTATGAAAAAATATTAGTATACAATATATTATAACACTAAAAACCAAACCCTCATTTCATCGAAAAATATAGTACTTATGGGAAAATACAACCAACTGATTTCATAATTTCCTCAAAATAATAATTATAAATTCTAAGATAATCATAAAGTTAAAGTCTTCAATTTCTTATGAGATTCTTGTACCATCTTCTCTTCCAGAGTTCTCAATCCTGAAAATATTCTATCAGATAGGAAAAAAAAAAACCAACTTTATATGATGCTATAAAATTATCTGGGTTCTAAATGTGGGTTCTAACATAAGCATTATGAAAATCTACAATTTTTTTTCCACATGATGAATGAATCCTCTTAGATACTTGGATTTAGCTTATTTAATTACTAGAAATACAGATTTTCCTTGGAAATATTAACCTTCATCAAAACCTTTGAATATGGTTTTTATTTTTAATGTTTGGGATTTGATTTCCATTTATTGTTCCTTAACTACCTTCAAGTCTGAGAGAGATTGACTCCATCTGTTGATTTGATTCCCAATTCAAATTGACGAGGAGGCTTATGAACATTAGTGCATGATTTTTTTCTAGCGAATTCCAAAAAAATAGGCTTCAAAGAGGCATTTGAATCCAAAACTATGATAGTTGTGTGAAATTTGAGAGATGTTTTTTAAAATGAGCAAGTTCCCAAAAAAAATTATTATTATTATTTTTTAATTTCTTTCCAGTTGTTCAGAAACCATGCCCAAAGTTACTATCTTTTAGATGAAAAAGAAGCCTTAAAAAACATAGTTTTGTCTTCATGTTAAAAATAGTAAGTTCACAATTTATGTTGGGCTTGAATCATCAAAACCGAATCTTCTTGCATGAACCTAATCTACATTATATTTATCATGATCAAGTCCTCTTATCATTTCCTCAGTCATGTCATTAACTTTGATAATAACTATCACATTTGGCGGTGGTAAATTCAACAATTCTTCATTTTTGGAATTCTTTCTTTAGAGGAATACTTGGTGCTCATAACTTTACCAAAAACATTCTCATGTAATTTAATCACAAAAACCCTAAACTCAATAGGAATCAGTATCACCTCAATCCTTTTCCATAGCATATCCCGAGGAACCGTCTGAAATTTTTTCTTAAGTATTACTATTGCGACATTCCTCGACAATGATCCTAAGAGTGAAAAAATGGTACCGTGAATTTTATTCCACATGCTAATATTCTTTTCCAAGATGATTCCATGTAGTATGGATAAGATGTGGCTAATCATAATGGTCCTATAATTAGAGGGAAAATTTTTATCCCCACTTTTAAATATAGACAAGATTTGTATCAAAGGTCTAAATAAGTTATATTTCAATTGAAAATTTAGAAGCTTTTCGATATTAGGGATAAGGATAATCCTTCCCATTTTAAATTTTTTATCTTGGTAGCCTTCAATATCTGTGAATTTCCCATTATTGAGTTTCTTAATCCCGAACTCCAGGCCTTATAGAGATAAAATATACACCCCTATAAGAGTGTTTAATATGATTCTCATTATGCTCACAGAGTCATAAATATTCTTAATATAGGTGTCCTAGTTCTTCAAGGGGATCGAATTATTTTCTTTCACTTTACGAATACATATATTCCTTCAAATATTTCAACTTTAGAAAGGTGGAGAAGATGTTATTGCCTTTTATTAATTTAAGACATTTTCTTTATTTTGATAAGAGCTTTCGACTCACTTATTTTTTTAATGTTTACACTTTCATTAGGAGAATCTCTAATAACATTTCTCTCAATTTTATAATTATTTTCATACCAAGCATTTTAAGTTATGTTATTCTTTTATATTACACCTCGATGGAGAATTTGTTAAAATTGTAATGGAAAGTGTTGTAATAAAATTGTGGTATATGAGGTCAATGTTATCATTATATGTTAATAACCCATATACCTCTTTAAATTCAATAAGAAGATATCCATTTTATTTTTTTCAAAATTAATGTGTGTTTGACTCTCATAATTATTTTTCATATGGTGGGTGTGCATGTCAAGATTTAGGGTTAGGGATAAGGGTATGTGGTTAGAATCAAGCTCGAGGCCATTTAGAATTTAAAACTTTGCAATAAAATTGAGAACATGGGTGTTTTAAATCACATCATCCACTTCATTAATTCTTAGTCGATGTATATAGATAATTTTCCTAGCAATAGGCCACTAATTAATTCCATTACAAATAATTATATCTTGGGAACTATAAATCTTGATAGAATAGGTACCAAATAGGTTCTTAGTTGTTCCTTTAGATTTTTTTTTTTAATATATTAGCTAAGTCATAGTCCTCATCTATTCATAGGGGATCAGTTTTAGATTTATTAGTTAGCAGAGTGGCATTGAAGTACCAAAGTATAGAGTTTTTAGCTGGAATCCAACAAAATATTTTTTTGTCAAATCATGACCTTTTCTTATTTAAAATGTGTTTTTGGTTTCATTTATAGATTTAACAGCTCTAAAAACCCATGAGGAACTCAAACTTTGGATAATTGACAACTCAAACTTGAAACCCATGAGGAGCTCAAAGTTTGGTAATTGACAACTCAAACTTGTGATTTGAACAAATACATACCAAATTATGCTAAAATTTTACTAAAATATGTTTAAAAAAAATTCAAAAATTATAATAGATAGAATACCACTTTAAAAATAAAAAAATAACTCTTTCATTTACAAACAACAAATTAATAATAAAAAAAACCAATGTAAACCATAAATAAAATGATTCAAATTTCAGCCCTAATTTTACATCAAGTTTATATAGAGAGATTAAATAATTGAAATTAAAAATATATATATATATATATATTTAATATGAGAGAGATACGTAATTCCTACACTACTTAACATGTTTTTTACAAATAACATGTATGAATAATATTATCGAATTATACAATGTAAAATTTATTTTATATTAATTTGGCATATATATATATTTATTTATTTAGTGTCAACCATAAATGAAATATTTAAATGTCTACATTAAACAAGGCCACATAGATGGCTTTCCTGCCGCTTAGTTTGATTTAGTTACTAATTCACTTTGCATTTTTGTCATGTAATTATTATTGGCTAAATGTTATTAGTCAAAATATTGATGAAGTGTTGTTTTTGTCATGTTGTTTTTTTTTCCAAGATGTTATAAAACAATCTTTCTTTTTTCTTTAATGTGTCTACCTAGGAAGTTAGCTGAAGAATTTTCATGTCTCTCATGGGTGGAATTGAGAAATTGTATCTATAATGTGATAGTTTTCTCTTATCGCAAATTTATATGAGTTTTTTTTCTCTTTTTACAACTATTGTAATGTGGTGTTCATGTATTTTTTCCAATACTTTCCATAGAAAAATGTATTTTTTTTAATACAGGAAAAGAAAAGAACTCGTACATTGTAACATACACCGATAACCTCACATAGAAATGCAAGGAGTTAAAAAAAACTATACAAGTTACCCAAATGTAACTATCCAAATCACTATTAAATATTCCTTACTAATCATTAGATAGAATGTTCACCAGTTCATAGTGTAACCTTAGTATAAGAATGGTAAGTAACCTTGCATTCATTTCATTATTCATGTAGTCATCACATACTTGACATTATGCACATCGCAACAAAAAAGGAATCAACATCATCAATTTGACACAATAATCAATCACATCATTGAACACCAAAATACTGTGGAAACCCGGTAGGGTGAAAACCAGCAAACATTTAATTTTATTATTAAACACTCATGAGGGCATTCAACCCACACTCAATGGATTTTAATGGAGACATTCCCTTAACCATTGTTATAAATCTTACAAGGAAATCTACAAATATCTATCTTAAAGCCATTACAATAATTATTATTATAATATTTACCCACAAATATTCATATCTTCATATCTTGGTGGGATGGATGCACCTACAATGGACCATCGTACAATGGACCATCCTGCAACTGGAACTCATCTGCATGAACCATTAATCATTTACCTGCCACCATGTTAAGCATAATATTTCCTTTGTACAAGTTAACAGCATTTCCTACTAATTTAGTCTTCAACATACATTCATGTCAAGATTCATAAAGTACTAATCAACACATTCATAATCTATACATTACGATTCTTCTCCATATACTCATGTAGAGTCATGAAATGCAAGCATAATATTACGACATGCTTCCTTTAATAACACTGCGCATGTGCTAGTTATAAGCATGGAACCATCAAGGGATGTATATAAAATATTAAATAATATTTCCTTCACATAAGCACACATTCTTGCAAGGAAAATTGCTACAACTGTAATATATTAGTTACAATATTTGTACATTTGAATTATAAAAAGTTAATCAAAATAACTAACCCTTAATCTCTTACTTTTGGTGCATTGAAAGAAAGCCAAGGTATATAGTTTCCAAACAACTCTTCCCAAAGGAATTTTTAACACAACAGAGTATCCAAATACTTGTTTACAGTAAAGCATAAAAATACATGTCTACATTTCAAATATTATACTAACATTACCCATATATATATTCCAAAGAAACTAACACATTAATATGAGTTTTATGCATGTAATCCATATTATTTTCCAAATAATATTTCCCTATGTAGGCTAACTAAACATGCTATCATTTCCCACATACAAATGTATATTCTTTCCAAGGAAAGATAATACAAATCTTGCATGCATATACGTGATCTTGTTCCGAAAGAAACTAACATAATAATTATGATAGCATAAAGTAATCACATACTCAATAGATCTTATATCCAAGCAAAGAACCTTGTTTCTCTATGATTCTACATGCAAGTTTCTCATGCTTGGCTTCCAAGAATTTACCATAGATACCCTATTTAATGGATAAAAACTAGGCAACACTATCAAGGTTAAATTAACGTTTAATATAGATAAATCAAGAAGTTGACATAATTCATCTAGCCATTTAATCTTTTCAAGAGGTTATTCTTTTCAAGTAAGAACAACATATATAAAACAACAGAATCTTTTCCAAAGAAAAGATAATGAGAAACTAACATGGGTTCTTCATGACTTTTTTCCCAGGAAAAACTCATTAAATTATCTCCCAACCCATGAAATATCTTCAAGAATTACCATCTTTGATCTATATTCAATTTCAAGAAATAACTTGGATTTCCTTATCATTTCATACACATGTATGAAATCCCCTTCTTTTACAAAAAGAACAAGGATCTCATTTTTCTTACATAAGATGCATATATATATAAAGACAAGTAAAATTATTTAGATTATCTCTTACTACTGCAGACATATTTCAAGATACATATAGAAATCTTTGCAAGAACTAACATGGTTTCTTTTCGGAAAAACTAGCAGAGTAATTTTGTCTTTTACCATGGTATATCTCTAATAATAATATATTTCTAAAGGATTAACATAATACCAATATTTTTAAGAACTCACATGGATTATTTTGTTTTACCATGGTATATTACTACGAACAATACCTTTCTAAAAGATTAACATAATAGCAATCTTTACTACTTTCCGAAAAAATAGCACATTCTTTCTAAAAACAAATCTTACAGTCTTTATGAGATATAACACTTACTAAATATGAAAAATATTTCCAAAGAAGTTCAAAACTATATCTTTGTCTAAGACAACAAAAAAATCTCATAAAGAAATCATTTTAGATAAAATAGTATAGTCAACCATACCTTTCAATGCTAAAACCAATGAGACTTACCAATCAACTAGTCCATCTCTCATAGCCTGTGTCCTCTTATAATTTGTATGGGCCTCGTGAAGATCCATATATCACATGAACATGCCTAGCCACGGTGTCTTGTGAGAAGTACGATGGAAAACAATGCAGTATTGCTAAATCGGAACTGTGTCTCGAGAGAAGTATGATGGAAAACACTCCAGTATTGCTAAAGTAGAACTTCATTCATTTTCCAACTGAAACTCCATCTCACGTGCAAGGAAAAAAATTCTTTGAAACTCCCCCACGTTGAAATTTTTAGTTACCACAATGTTTGTATGCTCGCTCTTGGGCCCTCGACTTAATTTGATAAAACTTAGATGTTAACCAAACACAATATCCGTCCCATGCAATTGAAACTTGGTTCTTTTTGTATACCAATCAAGAAAGCAGTAACCGAATTACTATCCAAAAACAGTTACTCTTGTTAGTTGGGGTTTCCATGAGATGCTATTTTTTCCTTGAAAGCATGTAGTAAGATGCTGGAATGTTAATACTTGATTGGGTAACTTTAAGGTAGTTTTGTAACTACCAAGAAGCTTTACAAACCTCCTTCACTTTTTTACCTATTCTTGTTTTCAAGAGACCATTTAATTTCACGAGTGATCAAAATAGTTTTTTGAATGAATTCTTGTTGATATAGAATAATAATATTTGTTTATTAATTCCACGTCTAATTATGTGGGTTTAGGGATGTTACATACTTCCACCCTTAAAATAACACTATCCTCGGTGTTCTTCTCTCACTGAAACTTAAACTTATACCCATGATATAATAATATAAACAGCCCAAAGGGGTCCTTCCCCTTCACTAGGAAACACTTTATTTTCCTTAAATGCCATTAATTGAAACAATAATGTTTTTATCGATAGTCATAAGCATGTATATCTCAAAAAATATTTTTAACCAGCTATCCATTATTCAAATTCATAAAAATATAGAAAAATATCTATACCAACTTACCATTACTTACCAATTACTATTGGAAGTAATGATGACTTTTACACAAGCTCTCTGAGAATGGTTGATAAACCCATCAACACTACATGGAAAGTAACCTATAATGTATGACTAATAAATTCAGTCACATTAGTCACACCATTTCCAATCAAATGAAATAATTTAAACTATCCTTCATTCATGAAATGTCGAGTGACTATTTAATCATAGTACTTCTACAAGTACTTAGAGAGCACCAATACTCTAGTCATCAAAATTACAAATAACTGTATCACATGCACACTATCTTTTCTCCTACTAAAGATATCCACACAATATTTCAAAAATTACTCAGGGAGCACCTAGCTCTATAATCATACAAATGCTCAATCAATGCACCAATTTCATATTGTCCTAGCCCCTGCTAAGACATTCAAAAGAATAGTAATAAAATAAAGGAACTTATACTTTCAATAATTCCTTTTTCGAGTGCTAGGCTCCTTTCCTCTCAATATCTACATAAGATATTTACACAATCATATAAAAACTCATTTTAGTTTAACACATAACTGATTACTTAAATTTTTCCTCTATGAGAATGACAATGGTAAAGAAAATGCCCCTCCCAACCTATGGGAGTTGGTTTCCACAGCCAAATCTAGTCATTTTCACATCGAGACAGTTATTTGTCAAAATACCATTCTAGGTCCAGTATGTAATTCCACTAGAAAACCAACTTGAGAATTCCAATGACCACTCAAGGTCTAGTATAGGATTCCTCTTGCCAACATCATGCCTATTCCTTTGAAAGTGTCGTGTCTATGAGGAATTTTGGACCTTCTCCAACAGGCTCCAAAATCAATAGAGTTGCCTCAGATTTTTCCCTCTTCACAATATTGGCCAAATATTTTCCCTTAATGGGATCATCTATCTCTAGGGAAAGGATATCCAGGTAGGTAAGCACCATCAACCCCTCCAGGTAGGCAACCACCATCAACCCAAGCCCTTCTAGCCTTTCACAATTGTTGAAAACTATCTAGCATGTTAAATTTTTCTTTTAGCATTCTTTCCCATAGTAAATTACATAATGGACTATATGTACATTATACATAAAGAAAAAGAGACTTATGTACATCATACATCATACTTGGCCCTCCACATGGGTCCAATGATATCTAAATTAACAAGGTCCAGGGATAACTGTGACATCTCCATTTGACAACTTCTTTCCCATAATTTTTTATTTTTTTTTATTTAACTCTTCTCATAATCATCACTTGATTTTATCTATAATTATCTTTCCACATATATATATCTATAATTATCTTTCCACATATATATATCTATAATTATATTTCCACATATATATCTATGATTATCTTTCCACACATATATATATCTATGGTGCACCCATATCCAAATGGAAATACAAATTTTAACTACCATTAGCGTTATGAGTCGAGGTATAAAGGTAGTCCACCTATTAATATGAAACATTAAAGGTAGTCAATATATGACTATGAAAACATTTCCACGCACCATAGGATGAAATCGTTATAACTAAGGTTTAGGTATAATTTCCTATTCATAACCACTATGATTTAATCATCCTTAATGATGGGGGACATATGTAGTATAGTGGCAAAACATCTCCGGCGCGTATGCTGGTATTCGAACCTCCCTTTATGGGTCTCCTTTGAAATTCTCGACCCATGGAAATGGAAGTGTAATACATGTTTGGACTTCAATCTTGTTTTTGTCTCAGTTTATATGGTGTATCGTTACCCTATGTATGTTACCAGGGTTATTGAATATGGAATTAAAATCTTTAGTACTGACCCTCATATGGTTTTCAACAGCTGTTATACCTCGTATGTTATGATTTCAGCACCGCGTGTCTTCTGTTGAGGCTCACCAGCATGCTACCAGAGGACCCCTACTTCGGTCTGGTGAAGGACACCTGCATTGCGTGTATCAGTAGGTTGTACTTCGCTCTGGGTTTCTACGCGGCTTCACGGCTCCAGGTTTAAATTCTACGTCCCGCACCAATAGATGTTGTCGATTCCATTCAACTCTCGTACATGAACT
This sequence comes from Pinus albicaulis, assembly GCA_034641835.2. Taxonomy (NCBI): domain Eukaryota; kingdom Viridiplantae; phylum Streptophyta; class Pinopsida; order Pinales; family Pinaceae; genus Pinus; species Pinus albicaulis. The sequence continues at coordinate 1,485,846,877 of CM076581.1, forward strand.
GATAGTTCGATGCACTGGAACTTTAGGTGCTATCCTACATTATCGCCGAGGTATTTTCCACACAGTAGAATTTGAATTTACGTCGGTATGGTATTTAATCCCTGTCAGGGTAATGGTTTTAATAATGCAAGATCGTACCCCTTTTATGACAGCGATTCAATATCCTTGCCATGGCCTCGGGATCTCTATGCGATTTTGGCAGAGCCACCTCTAGGGTATCGAGCTATGAGTCGGCCGTTGAATCAGTTCTCTGCGGGAGCAAGTGAAAGGTGTCGGTTTCATTTTCAGGTTATAAGAACTACCCAACTCGTCGTCCTGCCATTTTACTGGTTCACTCGTCCTCACCGATCCTTCAAGCGCTGTGGACAACTCCCTCATCTGTCTGAGCTACGGGTATCTCAACGCGCAAGTTCTGTTGCTTGGAGCAGGGTAATACATTTCTCTCTCTTATTTCACCTATAGCTATTATGATAAGATTTTCTTTCATCCTTGCAGACGAGGATGGTTTTTTTTTTTCAGTCCCTCTTCTAGACTTGAAATTCGGGGTTTGAGTTCTGAGCAAGGTGCTGGTGAACGCACCTACCGAATTTGAGACCCCTTTCCGAATGGGTTTGAGTTGTATGGAATTTTCCCCAAGTTACCTTTCGGCACCTGATATTAATAATTTTCCATTTGTGTTATCTGAGATGTATACAGGATTTGACCTCGACTGCGTCAATCCTTCATTCCGACTCGCAATGGTTGAATCTGGAACTTCACGCAAGTTACCTGTGTGGGTGTAGGTATATTTCCCAACCTACTATCACTCTTTTCGGTTTATTCATGCTTGGGGTATCTGCAATATTCCGCCCTACCTGATTCTAAGCCGCGTTTTCCTATATTGACAGGTGGTTTGCCTCCATCGCCAGACTAATGACTTCATTACATCGATGTCACGTCTTATGTTCTCCCTACCTCTGTTTAAGTTTACTTGATTTATGAAATCGACTGCCTGTGGCGTAGTGCCGATCGTCATGGCCTTATCTACTGTTTATCAATTCTGCTATATTACCAACTATTTGTTTAAATGCGTGACTACGCACCAAAGTTAAATTATTTTTTATTCCAATATGTGTCTTATCGTTTTCACTAGATTGGTATCGTGTATTTATTAAGCTTTGAAAAGAGGAAATGGCCGCGCTATACTCATTGCTCAGTAAGTATCCATCATCGGGTATATGACCTGTGTATTTTAGCATAGTCTGTTCTGTTTTTAATGAGCGACTATCATATATGTGTTCTGGTCTTTCCTGTGGTTTAAATCTTTTGGTTTTCACTTATATTAACACGTAACCTGTTCCTGTACACCTATGCGAACATCGTTGTTGCATTTTTGTTGGTGTTATTTATCAAACTTAATATTGTTCCTATAGGTTGAATATATCCCCCTTGTAATGCCTGTTGAGGCTGCGCATGACCTCGCCACTATGGAAAGAGGCCGAGGGTTTTTAATTTGATTTTAATTTTCTCCTGCCGTTTATTGAACTCGAATTAAAATGACAGGAGGGAACCATATAACCCCGTGATATGGTGTTCCTCACTACTATCCAAAGAAATGTATTATTCATACAGGCTGGCATAAATTTTTCTCTATATAGAATTTCGTTCATATCTCAATGTGGAAATTTCCGCAGTCTTACAGATGAATAATGTTTCAGAACCTAAAATGGATATTTACTTTTTATGGCATACGCATAGGTTCAAGCCACATTACACCACTGTAATCGGGTTTTAATATAAATCTGTCCTCCTAATTTTTCTTCTGGTCGAGGCACTCTAAATCGAATACTCTCGGCCAGTCTACTATCGTTTTTTTTTTTATAGTTTCCAACTACGAAAATTTTCTATTTATGTTATATGCATATGGGAGTGGGTTAAGATTGCTACTAATGTACCATATTTCATTTACACGCTTATAGTTACAACATTTACATTTGGTGTTTAAACTAAATCTTTTATTCTTCCCAGAGGTATTTGTTGGTGACATAACACAGTGTGGTTCCATGTCTCAGCTCTATGTTCCTTTTTCAGGAGGATGTTGTTTTGCTCTTGATAAGAGTCTTGTTTGGTTTTTCTAGTATCCAAAAGCTTTTCTGTTCTCATATAAAACTAGATAGAATCAGTTCAATTTAAACCATCTATGAGGACTATGTATTCCCAGATTTAGACCAACCTGGTCTAGAGATTTTGGTGGATTCTCCAACACAGATCTAACTCCTACAACTAGACAGAAGTTAAAAAGGTGAATACCCTATGACTGATTCTGTTAAATGTAGAGAGTGGATGAGAAGAAAAACAATTTCTCTTTTATTAATTGTTTAGATTTTTATATGTAGCCAATTCATGCAGTAACTAATAAATAGTTCACAAAGTTTCAGAATACATACCAAGCATGCACCAGACCAAACCTCCCAACCGTAGAGTCCTTCTACCTCCCAGGACTCACCCCCAAGCTGACATCTTCTCTTAGCACAGATCAATCCTCAATCTTTCTAGGAGCAGTTTATTTAATCTATTTTTCCCCAAGCCTGTTTCCTAATTCTGCGTCCAGAATAGCAGGATGCTTTTCTTCCTGTTTGCCTAGGCTTCCCATCTTAGGGATTCTTTAAAGCTGTTTTATGCTTTTCCTCAGCTTTTCCAGCTTTTTACCTCTTCCCAAATACTTTCCTCATCATTGGGGGAATTTTAGATTCTTTCTCAAAATCTAAATTAGAAATAATTCCTTCCAAGGATTTTTGAAGGATTGTGGGGAATAGTTTTCTTATCCATCCTCATGGATTTAGAAAGTGATCTCAAATCTCATTTTTGGTCAACATGCATACCAGTACTTTATTTATTTCCTCAACTTGAATATTAAATTACATTCACAATTCATTCATCCTTTGGGGTCCACTCCCCTTAGGATTAAAGTTCAAATGTCTAACTTTGAAATTTCAACACATAAATTGGGGGTGTTACAATAACATACATGTGTTATACATTATTATTTCCCAAATAACACAATCATACACATTATAACATCATGCCACATGTTATACATTATTGTTTCCTGAATAACACAATCATGCACATTATAAAATGATACTTTATCAACTACCGTTGAAATTTTCACAGCAATATTTTAATTTCACAGGCTTTTCTTGTTTCCATCAAGCTAACCATTCTTAATCTCATCAATGATAGTAATAATAAATATGCATTGTCAAAAAAAAATCCACTTTTAAAATAATTTTAGTTTCATGCATACAACGTTGTCATGCATACAATTATATACAAATATTCATTAATGTGTATATATCAATAACGGTTAGGGTAACAGTCCCATGGGTAATAGTCCAACATATCCAAATCCAATAGTGTATTATTACTAACAGACTGACACATGAAGTAATTACCATAATCGCTTGTTCACAACTTTCAATAAGCTTAAATCAAAATCAATTCATTCACATACTCTCTATCTATTATTCATGCATCACTAATTAATGCTATTAATATTCTTAATGTAGCCATGACATCACTCATTCATCAACTAACCATTATAGTTAAGTCTCACTACTCGACTCATTATGTATTTTTAACGTCTAAAAGGCTTCATTCAATTTCATTTTAAAACACTCTATCATCCTCTGCAAGGACATTTCCCATATTTTGCATTCATGCATTAGTTTCACACACCATCACTATACACATTCCTATTTTTCAAGTAGTGCATGGTAACTTTAGTTATTTTCATTAAATTTATGAGTAATGTGTCATATACCCACATGTGAATATTCAAATCTCACTTTCACTAGTGAGGACTCAAGTTGTTCATAAGTACAACAAAGGTTTTATTTTCTTTTATCCTCGACAAGATTCCAATGTTATGAAAACCGTTTTGCAGCAACATTTATTACTTATTACTCTTCAATGTAGTTATAAACATGAATCACACATCTCATGCAAAAAGTAGAATATTGAATATATCAATAAATATGTAGATTTCTAGAATCATACCTTACTGATGTCCATTAATAGCATTCCTCATTTTCTTTTTACTTGAAAAATCCCAAAGGCGCTAGTGCTGCAACCTTTAGGTCTGATACCACTTGTAACATACACGATAACCTCACATGGAAATGCAAGGAGTTAAATTTTTTTTATACAAGTTACCCACAGGTAACTATCCAAATCACTATCAAATATTCCTTACTAATCATTAGATAGAATTTTCACCAATTCATAGTGTAACCTTACTATAACAATAGTAAGTTGCTTAACCATTAACAACCTCTATTGTATTACATTAACATTGAACTGTATGATGTAACCTTGCATTCATTTCATTATTCATGTAATCATCACATACTTGACATTATGAACATCACAACAAGAAAGGAACCAACATCATCAATTTGACACAATAATCAATCACATCATTGAACACCAATATACCCTAGAAACCCCGTAGGGTGAAAAACAACAAACATTTAATTTTATTATTAAACGCTCATGAGGGTGTTCACCCCTCACTCAATTGCTTTTAAGGGATACCATCCTTAACCGTTGTTATAAATATTTCAAGGAAAACTACAAATATCTCGCTTAAAGCCACTACAATAATTATGATAACAGTTATCCACAAATATTCATATCTTCATATCTTGGTGGCATGGATGCACCTATAATGGACCATCATACATTGGACCATCCTGCAATTCACACTCATCTGCATGAACCATTAATCATTTACCTACCACCGTGTTAAGCATAATATTTCCTTTGTACAAGTTAACATCATTTCCTACTAATGTTATCTTCAACATACATGCATGTCAAGATTCATAAAGTACGAATCAACACATTCACAATTTATTCTTTGCAATGCTTCTCCATCTACTCATGTAGAGTCATGGCATGCAAGCATAATATTACGACATGCTTCATTTAACAACACTGAACATGTGCTAGCTATAAGCATGGAAACATCAAAGGATGTCTATAAAATATTAACTAATATTTCCTTCGCATAAGCACACATTATTGTAAGGAAAATCGCTACAACTGTAATATATCAGTTACAATCTTCGTACATGCGAATTACAAAAAATTAATCAAAATAATAACCCTTAATCTATTAATTTTGGTGCATGTAAAGAAATCCAATGTATATAGTTTCCAAAAGAGTCTTCCCAAAGGAATTATTAACACAACAGAGTATCCAAGTACATGTTTACAGTAAAGCATAAAAATACATGTCTTCATTTCAAATATTATACCAACATTACCCATATATACATTCCAAGGAAACTAACACATCAATATGGGTTTTATGCATGTAATCCATCTTCTTTTCCAAAGAATATTTCCCTATGTAGGCTAACTAAACATGCTATTGTTTCCCAGATACAAATGTATATTCTTTCCAATGAAAGATAATACAAATCTTGCATGCATATACATGATCTTGTTTCGAAATAAACTAACATAATAATTATGATAGCATAAAGTAATCACATAATCAATAGATCTTCTATCCATGAAAAGAACCTTGTTTCTCTATGATTCTACATGCCAGTTGCTCATACCTAGCTTCCAAGAATTTACCATAGATACCCTCTTTTATGCATAAAGACTAGGAAACACTAACAAGGTTAACTTAACTTTTAATACACCTAAATCAAGAAGTTGACATAATTCATCTAGCCATTTAATATTTTCAAAAGGTTATTCTTTTCAAGTAAGAAAAACATGTATAAAATGACAGAATATTTTCCAAGTAAAAGGTTATGAGAAACTAACATGGGTTCTTCATGACCTTTTCTCCAAGAAAAACTCATTAACTTATCTCCCAACCCATGAAAGATCTTCAAGAATTACCCTTTTTAATTTATATTCATTTTCAAGAAATAACTTGGATTTTGTTATCATTTCATACACATATATGAAATCCCCTTCTTTTAAAAAAAGAACAAGAATCTCATTTTTCTTACATAAAATGCATATATATAAAGACAAGTAAAATTATTTATATTATCTTTTACTACTGCAGACCTCATTCAAGATACATATAGAAATCTTTGCAAGAACTCACATGGTTTCCTTCTGGAAAAACTAGCAGAGTAAGTTTGTCTTTTACCATGGTATATCTCTAACAATAATATATTTCTAAAGGATTAAAATAATACAAATATTTTCAAGAACTGACATGGATTATGTCTTTTACCATGGTATATTACTAAGAACAATATCTTTCTAAAATAATAACATAATAGCAATCTTTACTTCTACAGACTTTATAAGATATAACACTTAGTAAATATGAAAAATCTTTCCAAATAAGTTCACAGTGTTAACTATATCTTTGTGCAGGACAACATCAAAGTCTCATAAAGAAATCATTTTAGATTAAATAGTATATTCAACCATACCTTCAATGCTAAAACCAATGAGACTTACCAATCAACTAGTCCATCTCTCATAGCGTGCGTCCTCTTATAATTTGTATGGCCCTCGCGAAGATGCATATATCACATAAACATGCCTAACCATGGTGTCTCGAGAGAAGTACGATGGAAAACACTCTAGTATTGTTGAAGCGAAACTATGTTTCGAGAGAAGTTGCTGGAAAACACTCCAGTATTGTTGAAGCAGATTTCATTCATTTTCCAATTGAAAATCCATCTCACACGCAAGGAAAAAAATTATTTGAAACTCCCCCACGTTGAAAGTTTTAGACACCACAATGTCTATATGCTCGCTCTTGGGCCCTTGGCTTAAATTGATAAAACTCAAATGTTGACCAAACACAATATCTATCCCATGCAATTGAAATTTGGTTCTTTTTTATTCCAATCAAGAAGGCAGTAACCGAATTACTATCCAATAAAACTTACTCTTCGTAGTTAGGGTTTCCGTGAGATGTTGTTTTTTCCTTGAAAGCATGGAGTAAGATGCTGGAATGTTAATACTTGATTTCGTAACTTTAAGGTAGTTTTGTAACCACCAAGAAGCTTTATGAACCTCCTTAACTCGTTTACCTATTCTTGTTTTCAAGAGACCATTTAATTTCATGAGTGATCAAATTAGTTTCTTGAATGAATTCTTGATGATATAAAATAATAATATTGGTTTATTAATTCCACATCTAATTACATGGGTTTAGGGATGTTACAACAAAAACTAGAGAGGATGCATTATTCAAAGAAAAAAAAGTGATAAAGAAATTTGGACCAAAGATATCTACTTAGATGAGACCATTATCAAATACCATAAAAATTAACTCTAAAGAAAAGTATCAAGTTTCCAAGATAAATGAAGATTAAGAAATATTTTAATAGAGACTAGCCTAGAAGAGAAACCATGTAGACACTCTCCTATTGAGTAAAACAAACATATGTCCATGTAGGGTAAGACCAACATATATCCATCTAGATGACGGATCTAACATGAGCCAAGGGGATCATATTTCTTTTGTTGCAAACCTATTTTAGAGTGCAAAACAAATGTGTATTTTTTTACTGTTTAAATTACGTTATCGAATGTTATAAAGATTACATAACATGTTTTTTGAGTCATTTTATATTAACTCATGCTAAAATATTACATAACATGTGCATTGAGTCATTTTATATTAACTCATGTTAATATATTACATAACATGTGCATTGAGTCATTTTATATTAACTCATGTTAAAATATTTTATTCATAATACACATTGGATGTTTTATCTTTTTAAAATCATATTATTCAAGATAGACATCGAAATATTGTATTTATTACTTGAAGAGTGAAAGTGAAATATCAAAAAATGAGCTAATTGTTTTGTTAATAGATTTGTAATTATTTATTTATATGGTTATTTTTTTTTGCCGACATGACCGAAAACTATTTTTATTATTTTTTTTGAGGACTTGACATACTTACACATGTCCCTCATACTAGATTGTAGAATGATCCTCTTGAATCAAAAATAAAAAACTAAAAAATTCAACTATACCTCCAAGCACGAAGATAATAATAATAAAACAAAAAAATAACTTTAAATTAAAGTAAAAGACTATGAACATTTGACAAAATTGAAGCTCATGTAAGTGCGTGCAGAAACCGGAAATCAAAACTAGAAGAAATAAAGGTAAAATTAGAAAAAAAAATATTCAAAAAAAAGAGAGAGCCTATTATGTAGCTTGTAAATTCTAATTATTTTGATAACATATTGTTTATTATTTTCTCGTTATTAATATATCCCATTTTATGATTTTTATTTTAAATAATTTTTGTTGTGATGAACATGCATTAGTGGATAGAAGCAATAATAACTCTTATAACAGCCAATTACAACTTTTCAACTATTAGTTTATGATATTTTTTCCCACTGTAAAAAAATAAAAACAAAGAGAAATTTTCACATAAACCAATGTGGATTTGGAATTAGTAGATGTTTAACCTAAATTTTAAAGATAGATAGTTTGCATGAGATTTTACATATTCTAAACTTCGATTAATGTGCTAAGTTAAAGACATACATATTATTTAGATTCCATACAAGAATTCTAATGATAAAAAAAATATGGTTTTTTAAGAATTCTATAATTTAATTTAAGAATGAAAAAACAAATATTAATTATAACCTAAACAAAAAAGTTTATTAAGCCAATATTGATTTTTCAAGATGGACATACATAATGTCAAATTTGAACCAACGCCAATATGGTGATTTTGATAACAAATTTTACTCAACTTTTAGACTATGTTGTTGAATGCAAACTACATTGGTTGAAGCATGCAGATTTAGGAAATGCCATGGACTTCTTACATAGAGGAACCTTTTTGTTGAGAAAAGTTTGACAAAACATTTATATTTTAAGGAGACATTGAATATAGTTAAATTAAAGTAAAAGATTTGTTTTGATAATGGAAATTAATAGATAATTACTAGGATGGCCCACTAGCATGTGACTTAGAGGGTTTAGATTAGATCTATTATACATGCTTCTCTTATTCCTAGCATAAGACATGGTTATGAAACTAAGGAGAAATATGATATGCATGAATATGGTATGCTACTATTAGGCTTGCTTAGATATAGTTATTTTTTAATTATGATATATATATATATGTATGTATTATAATATATAAATTAATAATATATAAAATTAAGTATTTTGAATTATTAAATGTTTAATTAGTAAATATATAATTTAAAAGACAAATAAAAATATATTAAATTTTTATAAGAAAATATTTTTTTTAATTAAAATATAATTAAAAATAAAATTTAACTATTTTAAAATTAAATATTTAACTTATAAATATAAAATTTCAATAAACCATATATATATATATATATATATATATATATATATATATATATATATATATATATATATATTAGTTGTTTTTCATTTATATTTTCAATTAGAATTTGTATTAGATATTATATATAATATTACAATTAGATATCATTGAAGAATTTCGCAATGATAAATTCAATCTCTTCTGTTCCTTTGTGGACTTTAGAAAGGCTTTCGATACAATTCCTAGAAATAACCTATGGAATAGATTAGAAGTGCTAAATGTTCCTTTCAAGCTAAGAGCAGTTTCTATAAGGTTATACGAGAATGTAATTGTCAAGTTAAAGAGCAATGAGGGGTGGTTGAAAGATATTAAGTGTAATATCGGAGTTAAACAAGGTTTCCCCCTCTCCCCTACCCTATTTGGCATTTACATCGACAAGCTAGGAGGTTGTTTAGAGGAAGCAAAATGTGCTGGCATGATCTTAGCTGGGATAGTCATCATCCTTCTTCTCTATGCTGACAATATTGTTCTTCTCGCAAGGTGCCCATTAGATCTTGATAATCAACTTAGAATTCTTAAGTATTTCTGCTCTATCATGGGTATGTCTGTTAAGACTGACAAAATAAAAGTTATGATTATCAAATCCAAGAAGGACACTAATGCTAATTTTATGTATGACAATAGTAACTTGGAGGAAGTGTCTTCTTACAAGTATCTAGGAATTGATATTCATCACAAGCTCAATTGGAACTGTAGCATTCAGAAAAGGATTAGTGGGGGGTGGAAAGCTTATTTTGGTCTTGAAAATAATTGTAAAACGACAAATATCGTAATGTGGGATAGAAAGAAGTTCCTCTTTGAAACTTTAGTCACTCCTATTATCTTATATGGATGTGAGGTTTGGGGTTGCACTATCTCTAGAGAATCCTGGAGAAATATTGAGCAAATCCAGAAGAGTTTTATAACATATAACCTTAAAATTAAAAGCAATACACCCTATCATATTCTCCTTATAGATGTGGGTCTTTCCCCTATCGAGAGCCTAGCCATGACTAGGCTTCTGTTGTACAAGCACAAGCTCAATAGCATAGGAGACCATAGACTTCCTAAGCTAGCTTCAAATTCCAGCCAAAAACACCTAAGGCTTAAACGAGGTTGGTATAAAGACACCAGGGCCTGGTTAAACCATTGGGAGATTGATGAGAATTTTTCATTGAAAAACATCAAGAACATTAAAAAAATTGTTACTTCTAAGTTCAAGGAAAAAATGTGGTGTGAGAAAGATCTAGCAGCTAAAATAAAATTAAGGTATTATAAGGAGGTCATCAACCCCACCTTAAAAGATCAAAAGTATCTCTTTATTTAACTAGCTCAAAGAAGAAAATTAATATAGCCAAGATTAGAACGAACTCTCATGAGCTCCATAGTGAAATAGGTTGTTGGACAGTTCCTAAAAGACCATGGATGGAAATAATCTGCCATCTCTATGAGAATATGAACATCAAGGATGAAAATCACTTTGTCTTAGTGTGCCCCGCATACAACCACACTAGAGCTCAATTTCATAATCTTTGTTGCAATACTGACCTTCCTAGCCTTTTAAGATGTCAAAATTATAGTGAGCTGGGGATGCTTCTCTCCAAGCTTTTTGAGCATAGGAATAAAATCTTAAATCAAATTAAATAACTCTTTTCTTTAGGTCTGATAGACAAAATATTGATCTCAGTGGACGTTAACCATCATCATCATATCAATCGTCTATAATTTGTTAATCAATGATAAAGAATCACTCTATTTGCATGAATTTTTTTATTTAAAAGACTGTTTATTATACAAAAACTATTATTCATGAAAATATTTGAAAAGAAAATTAATTACATAAAATTTAATATATAAAAATATTAATAAAATGAAATTTTATAATATAATATATTACTTTTATACAAAATAACAAAATATTTTATCAATATATAGTATTTAATAAATAATATCTAAATTATAATTAATTTGAAAATTACAATTAAAAATGAAATATAAGTCATATATATATATATATATAGTAATATTACACTGGCATGATTAAATATTTATATAAAAAAATGAAATATTAAAAAAAAAAACACAAATATATAATTTATATTCATTCCTATAAGATACTCAATTTCAAAAATAAAAAATATGTAAACATTAAAAAGATTATGAATAAGGTTTACAAAGTATTGTGAAGTGTTTTAAAAATTTGCACGACTTTTTGTGACAGTTTCGTGTTGAGATGGGATATTGGCTTTAGTTGTTTAGTTGGAATGTATAAATAAGTAAAAAAATTAAAACGACAAAATAGTAAAACGAAAGGGAGTTATAACTTATTTAGACCTGGTAATTTAATTTGCAAATTTTGTCTCTTCAAATCTAATTAAACTCATCTTATAAAGCAAAACTCATAGTATAAAAAAGACTGACATCCAAATAGAATATGTAACTAGCGAAACATCAATATATTAATTTATATATTTTATTTTTTTAATCAATTTATTATAATAATTTAAATAAAAAAATAATATTTCTTCCCTGAGGTTCTCCAAAAATCTACCCAATTTTATAATTATTTTGACATATTATCTATTAGAATAACCGTTATTATTATGAGCAATGTTACGCGCTAAATTAAAAATATATAACTACTATTTTTTTTTTATTGGTAAAACCAATTGTCAAACGTTAGTTGCCAAATTCGAATGTTATTGTATCCTCCTAGAGAAGATTATGCCCTAGAAGACACTTGTTAACTCACTGGGACACAGGAATGTTCTAAGGTTATTGCCTCGAAGAAACTTGTGAATTCACTCAGTACGGGACACGTCACACGATACTTTCTTAGAGTGTTACATTACTCCAGACTTGAGAAGTTGGGGGCTCGCAAGCTAGAGATTTTAAAAATTTAGGAAACAATTTGAAAGTTAAAAAGGTGAGTACAATGGTTGTAGGAAGGCTACCTGAACACAAAGTTTTTACATAACTGTGCAAATGGCCGTAGGAACAACAACTCTATTTGGCGAATTAAGGCAGCGGATGGAACTATGAAACATAAAACTGTTGAGATCCAGGTTAAAGCACTTAAATATTTCTCTGATTTTTATAAAGCCGACCTAGGAATTGATCATCAATGCCAAACTTGGGTCCTTGAACATATGCCCTGCATGTTCAACCAATATGAAAATAATGTCATGGAGGAAGAAGTAACAAAAAAAGGAATTAGAAGCTGCTTTAAAATCGTTTACACATGGAAAAATGGGTGGCCGAATTTTATCTTCACTTCTATGATACGTTGAAGGATGAGCTGCTTTCGGTTGTGGAACATATTTGAATTCTGGGATTTGTTCCTAGTGATATGAAGTCCACCTTCTTGAAAATTATACCAAAGTCTACGGATCCTACTCTTTTCTTAGATTTTAGGCTGATTGCTTTATGCAATGTCGTGTACAAAATCACCTCCAAAATTATAGCCAATAGAATTCGTGGGACCCTATCTTCATGCATTTCTAAGAAACAATTTGGATTTTTAAGTTGAAGGTCATATATGATGTCATTTATATTGCATAGTGGGCTTTACATTCCATTCATGAATACAAAATAGAGGCTCTAATCATGAAGATTGACATCCATAAGGCTTTTGATTCTGTTGATTGGTCTTTTATTAAACTAATTTTGCTGAAGGTAGGATTATCTATTCATTCGATAAGATGGATAATCGCTTGTATAAATTCTGTAAGATATGCAGTTCTGATAAATGGATTGCCGACAGACTTTTTCTTAACTGAGAGAGGGCTTTGGTAGGGCTGTGTTTTATCCCCACTTATTTTCATTCTTATTATGGATGGCTTCAGCAACTTTATGAAGATGGCAAAGAACAAGGGTTACTTTGATGGACTGGTTTTCTCTCCTACGGTATGTATCACACACTTCTTATTTGTGGATGATTTTTTGGTCTTTGGTATACTTAATAGAATTCAATTGTTCTATCTGCACTTCATTCTCACACGCTTTGGAGCTGCTACTGGGTTATGCATTAATAAAGGAAAATCTTTCTTACTTTATGATTTGGGAGATGAGGATGAAATCAAATTCATTGCAGAGTTTATGGGGACTGACAGAAATCATATAATGCTTGGAATTACCTATCTGGGATTTAGAATCAAACCTTCTTCATACAAAAATAGAGACAGGATTTAGCTGATCGATAAATTTAAAAATAAGATACACAAGTGGACAAGTTCCTATCGCTTGGTGGAAAATACATCTTGATTGAAGTTGTCTTATCTCAATTTGTGGTCTACTGGTCTCACCTATATTTCCTCCCGATAAACACGGTTAACAAAATTAATTCTATTTTTGCAAATTTTCTCTGGCGAGGTTCCTCGGACCATAGAAATATCCATCTCTGCAAACTAGAGGCTATCTCCATTCCGAAAAGATTTGGTGGATGGGGACTCTTGAATCTCAGATTTTGCTCAAATGCACCGCTGGTCAAATCCTTATGGAGGGCATTGAAGGGCAATAGAGTATGGTCCAAAATCATATTACACAAATATGTTGTGGGAGATCTTATTCCCTCTCTTTACCTGGGATATACATGGACTGTGCATAAGGCGTATTTCATTTAGCGCAGCTTCCAAAGAGTGATTCTTATATTGGGATAGAGACTGGTCTGGGAAAAATTCTATTAGGTGTGGACAGAATTCTGGGTCTTGAAAACGCCCTTCATATTGATCCTCATTTATTGCATAGACTACAACACATAGGTATTTTTTCTCTCTTTGGTTTTATATCTTGTTGGAATCTTGGGGCTCGCATATGGAAATCCGTTGTGATGTTAGGGCTATGGAATAGCGAGGCTGTTAGTTGGGAGAGTCATAAAATCTATTTACAATCCATGGGATTGTTCTGCAAAGGTGAAGGCGATGTTCTAGTTTGGAATGGGAAGATCAAGGGTAAAGGATTACACGTAAATGACATATATGGGCATCAAATTGCAAAGATGACTCCTAATCCAAAACTGTCTCCTTTCTATGTTGTATGGAAACTTAAAATCCCCACAAAGATAGTTTTGTTTGGATGGTTACTTTGGAAAAACAGAGTTCTTACTTGGGAGGTACTTTGCAAGTGGGGATTTTGCGGTCCTGGAAGATGCCCTTTTTTCCATCAATATGATGAGACTGCTTCCCATCTCTTATTTTCCTGTACTTTTTCTCTTTCTTTTTGGCAGCATTTTACTCAGTTATTGGGATATCCTTCCAGGAGGCCTATTGACTGTATACAGACCATTAAAACTTGGGTTGTTGCAAACTGCTCTTTCAAATCCTTACCCTTTTATGTATTCTAGGAAATCTGGTGTGCCCAGAATCATGGGATTTTTGAAGATTTTCCCTTTCAACAATCCAAGATTATAGAGAATATAGTTTTATGGATAAATAATCAGCCTTTTATCTCTCCTGCCACTATGGAACTATAAAAGAGGAATCACCCTCACCATATATATCTCCCGATGATATATTTTGATAGAGAAAATAAGGATTGGATTTGTGGCTGCAGAGCTTGGATAAAGCTCGCAAACAAGGACCGATATCACATGTTTTTGGAATGGAGGAGCTGGCTCAAACAATAATGTGGAAATAATGGCCTTATGGAGTGGGATCTTGATTTCTTATCATCTAAAACTCCCTTCTATTCACATATATGGAGACTCGAAATACACTATTGATGGGATCAATAACAGAAGTGGATTGCTATGTAGTTTTAGTGTTGGTTGGGTGCAACGGATCAACTATCTACTCAAAAAGTTTCAGTCCTACACCATACAACACATTTATAGGGAGAAAAACATGCACGCTGACTCTTTATCCAAAAGAGGATTGTTGTCTACTTATGAAGCCATTCAAATCTTGCATTACAGAGCTTTCACCTTAATGGATTATCAATCTTTTCCTCTGCCATAGTCCTACATCGAGTGAGCCTCATCTCCACAAGCGAGCCTGTTTATATCTGCAAGCGAGTGGAATTTCCTTTTTGCATATGCAGTTTTTCCTAAGCTTTATTACCTTTGTATATGTCGGATCCTACTTTCTGTATTAGCTTTGAAACTTCATGTTCTTCCTTATGTTGTTTTTGTATCGGATGACATAATCGCACTGGCCTCATCATGTTTTGGGCTCTGAGGATGTCTTATTTAGTTTATATGTCTGGATACATTTTCATATTTTGGCCTGCGGGTTTCTATTTTGCCTATTTGGCCCGTATTGTCTTTTTCATGAGATGAAATGGAAAGCTTCTTGATGGTTTTCCTTATAAAGTCTTCTATGTGGCATATGCAAGAATATAATGACTAATATATCTGAAACATGATCTCTTTTGATCATTTTCGTCTTAAAAAAAAAAGTTGCAGTAATTACTCTCTTAATCCGGATTGTGTTAAGAAAATCATTCTAAGTTTGTTGATTTGATTTCCTACTTTACGGCTATATATAATCAACTCGAAATTCCATATTCCATTATTTGGAAATCATTACAATGCTTACAACAAAAGTCCAAGAATTGTTACAAACTCGTCAAATATAATAAATGCACAAAATATATTTAAGAGAAGATAACAACAATGTAGTTACATCTAGAAACATATGGCTCTTGACGTTCAATGTACTACGTGAGTTTTGGTTGCTGATTGTATTTAATTGCAGTATGTTGTGGCATGACAATTCAACTGTTTACGAGCCCATATTTTATGACACTGTTGCTTTCTCACTTTCTGATCATGTGATGGTACATTACTGTCATTACCTAATAAAACTCTAAAAACTATAACCAATCTAAAATTAAGAAATGTGAAATAAATAAAATTCATTTATAATGTAAATTTTGAAAACAATTGTCTAATTTTTTTTGTCAACCCCATATTATTCCATAGTCGAATACAAGATAATAACATAATATTATTTCAATGGTATATAGAAAAATTAAAATAATTTAAATTAAAATTATTTATATATCCAATTTGTATTTTAAAAAAGATATGCAACATTACATATAATTTTTAAAAAATGTTTATAAAAAATAAATAATACAAATCATAAATCAAATTTCGAAATTTCTTAGGAAAGGAAATTTAAATAATTTTGATGTTTAAATGGTTTCATATTGTCATATATTTATGCATTTTTCGAATACAAATAACTTTATAATTTCATATTACCAAATAATGAGTTTAAGTAATTTTAAATATGAATAATTTTATCGTTTCCATGTATCTAAAGAAGTTCATATACCAATAATTCGACACAATTAAATAGTTTTAATTTTATATTATATTATATTAATGCATCTATCTTGCATTGTTTACGCATTCATCATAAATAATTTTGTTTTAAATAATGTGTTTTTATCACCATAATCATATTTCATTGAGAAACTCGACCAATAATTTTGTCGCTTTGAAATAATTGTATTAAATAGTTCTAATTTGCGGGAGTATATACATTTGTAAATCATTCTATCAAATAGTCTTTAACATCATTCAAGCTATCCTAATGAATTCTCTATTCATATAGTCTTTAACATATATGCATATATTCATTGCATTCAAACAATCGCACTGAATAGTTAAAAATAGCAGATGAATATTTTATTTAAATTTTGCGGATATTTTATCATAAATTTTCTTTTATAATTTTTAATAAATTAAAATTAAAATTTTAAAATATAATTTTGTCAAATTTAAATGTAAAATATAAATTTTCAATAACAAATTATATAAATTGATATTGTTATAAATTATATTTTCTTTTATTATTAAATATAATTAAAATTGTGATTATTAATATAATTAAGTTCTTGAATATACTATGTTTTGATGAGCATTAACTTTTTTATATTAGAAATATATAAAATTAAACAATTTTTTAAAACTAACAACAATAATCAAGAATTTATGGAATAACAACTGTCAAATAGATAAATGTCTTTTCAGATTAATCACATTATTAGGATTTGGTCAACATTTCGAACCAACTAATGTGGTTCAAATACTTTCAAACACTTATTCCAACTAAACTTATATAAAAAAATCTTTCTGTCTTCAACATCATATTCACATGCATAGAGGAAAAAAACCACATTATGGAATGAGGTCCCTATTTGTTTAATTCAACAAGCCTCTATTTAAGGAACTAGATTGAGAGATTTAACCCTGATAAAGAATATTTCAACTAGGCATCTGTTTGGATCAGGCTGTACACCCTCCCCCAAGACTATTGGGACGAGGAGAATTCATCATAATCACCGAGGAAACGAAAATCAACCATTACACGGACTATGCCATGATCTGCATCTATATGCATTTGGACAAAGCTCTACTGGATTCGGTAAGTATTTTTCATGATGATTTTGAATGGGTTGAATCGATTGATTATGAAAACATGCCATTTACCTGTTGTAAATTCCATGAACATGGGCATCTCTTTCATGATTTCCCCAGCCTCTGACAACATTGATCCTAATGGATTTACCAAAGTCTCCAACCACAAAAGGCATGCTAGAAAACTGGCTTCGACCTCCAAAAACTTTAAACCATTTACCAGAAACAGGTTTGAAATTTTAGCGAGTCAAATAATGACAGAAAGTAACCCTTCTTCCACCCCTAAACCAATCCCACCTATCATCACTCCCCTCCCCAATCCCTCTCATTCCCACTCATCTCCTATGAATCTCTCCACCTCGTCCCTACATAATGATGATCGATCCAATGCTCAGCCTAGTTGCACCGAGAGGTGCATTATACAGCCCAGTATGACCCCGATGTTTAAGTATGTCGGAAGCAAAAAAAAATGTCGGCTTGAACAATAGCTTACATAAACATATAAATGAACAATTAAAAATTTATTAAAAATAAATTTAAAGGCTATAAACTTAAAATATGAAGAGTTTACTAACACTCAAAAAAGAGATATGGTAAATAAATAAAACCTCTTTTATATTACTCAGGAGATATGGTAAATAAATAAAAATATAAAAGAACTAGAGGTATGGTAAATAAATTAAAATATAAACAAACTAGAGGTATGGTAAATAAATAAAACTGATTTTTATATTTACTCAATAAACCATTTTATATTTACAAAAACTCAAAAATAGGTTTTATTTAGATGAAGCCTATGGGAAAAATTATTATTAATACCATGGGCCAAATACCATGCGACAAATTATTAATAATACGATGGGAAAATACCATGGGCCAAATAATATATTTATAAAATAGGTATGGTAAATAAGTAAATATAAAAGAGGTATAAAGAGGTAAGGTAAATAAATAAAAATATATCAAATACAATTATAAATCAAGATCTAATTATATATGAAGTATAAGGGTCAAATACCATGGACCAAATTATTATTAATACCATGCAAAAAAAACATTATTAACCCTAAAATTAATATTAAAATGTTAATATTATTAAATTTAATATGTTTAAATTAATCAAATATTACATTTATTATATTGTAATATATATTAATATATCATGATATATGGTAGAGGTGGAGAAATAGGGGGAGTGGCAAGGGAGATATGGAGATAAACTAAAGGAGAAGGGAGAAGAGGAATGAAGAGAGAGAGAGAGAGAATACTGAGAGAGTTAGAGAAGGGTAAGAGAGGGAGAGGGAGACATAAAGATGTATGTGGGAGAGAGATAAGGAGAGAGGGAGGGAGAGGGAGAGAGGATTGGAGGGTAGAGAGTGAGAGAGAGAGAGAAAAAAGGGGGAAGGGAGAGGGAGGTAGGAGAGAAAGGAAGAGAGAGAAAGGATGAGAGGTGGAGGAGAGAAAGAGGGATAGAGAGATGGAGCTGAAGGCGGAGTGAGGAAAGGGAGAAGAAATACATAGAGAGGGAGTGACAAGGGAGAGATGGAGAGAGAGTGTGTATGCTTATGGGTGGGATAAAGATACATAGGAATGATGGAGACAAGGGGGAGAGAAGGAGAAAGGAGGAGTGATGGAGACAAGGGAGGAGAGAAGGATAAAGGGATAGAAATAGTAATATAGTTGGAGAGCGAGATAGAGTGATGGGGGAAGAGAGAGGATTGGAGGACAGAAAGAGAGAGAAAGAAAGAGATCTAGGGGGTCAAATAGAAGCAGGTGAGAGAAGAATGATGAGAGAGAGGAAGAGAGTGATGGCAGAAGAGAGGATTGTAGGGGAGAGAGAGAGAGAGAGAGAGAGAGAGAGAGATGGGGGAAGATAAAGGGAGGTAGGAGATAAAGGGAGAGAGAAGAAGGAAAAGGAAGGGGACTTGAAAGAGAGGAGGAGAGAGGGCGGGATAGAAATATGGATTTGGAGGGGGAGAGAGGGAGGGATTGAGAGATGGGGGAAGAGAAAGGGAGGTAGGAGAGAAAGGGAGAGAGAGGAAGGAAAGGAGAGGGGACTTGAAAGAGAGGAGGAGAGAGGGGAGGAGAGAGGGAGGGATAGAAATATGGATTTGGAGGGGGAGAGGGGGAGGGATTGAGAGATGGAACTGGATGAGGAGAGAGGGAGGCAAGAATAAATGCATAGAGAGTGAGTAGTGGAGAGAGAGGGGGAGTGACAAGGGAGAGATGAAGAGGGAGTGTGTATGTTTTGGGGTGAGATAAAGAGACAAATAAGGAGATACGGAGGGAAGGCAGGAGAGAAGGAGAGAGAGAGGAATATGGTAACCAAGTTGGAAGGTGAAGATAGAGAGAGAGATTGGGGGAGGGAAAGGAAGAGAGAGAGTGAAGAGAGGTAGGGAAAGAGATATGAAGATGGAGAGGGAGAGAGGGGGAGGGATTGAGAGATGGAACTGGATGAGGAGAGAGGGAGGAAAGAATAAATACATAGAGAGTGAGTAGTGGAGAGAGAGGGGGAGTGACAAGGGAGAGATGAAGAGGGAGTGTGTCTGTTTTGGGGTGAGATAAAGAGACAAATAAGGAGATATGGAGAGAAGACAGGAGAGAAGGAGGGAGAGAGGCATATGGTAACAAAGTTGGAAGGTAAAGATAGAGAGAGAGATGGGGGGAGAGAAAGGAAGAGAGAGAGTGAAGAGAGGTAGGGAAAGAGATATGAAGATGGAGAGGGAGAGAGGGGGAGGTAGGAATAAAGACATAGAGGGTGAAAGGTGGAGAGAGAGAGAAAGGGAGTGATAAAGAAGATGGAGAGAGAGGGATAACGGGTAGTAGGAAGTAAGAGAGAGAGAGAGAGAGAGAGGAGGAGGAGGAGGAGGAGGGACTGATAGATAGATAGATATATTGGAGAAAGAGAGTTTATGTTTTGGAGTTGATATAGAGAGATAGAGTGACATATAGATATAGATGTAAGGTGAAGAGAAAAAAAGAGAGATGGAGAGAAGGAGGGAGGGACAAGGAAATTGATAGATATGGAGTGAGAGAGTGTGTGTGTATGGTGGGTGAGATAAAGAGAAAAAAAAGGAGAGATGAATGGATATATAGATATATATGGGGGAGAGAGGGAAGAAGGTTTCCTACAGTAGATGCATTGATTTCAATGTAGATGGTGATTTCTAATCCTATTTGATTTCTTGCACTAGATGAATTGATTTTGGTGTAGATGTTGATTTCTAATGATATTTGATTACTTACACCAGATGGATTGATTTTAATGTAGATGATTTCTAAACCTATTTGATTGCTTGCACTAAATGCATTAATTTCAGTGTAGATGATGATTTCTAATCCTATTTGAATGATTTCACTCGATGCATTAACTTTAATGTAGATTTTTATTTTTGGTTATATTTGATTTATTTCACTAGATGAATTGATTTCAATGTAGATTATCTTTAATCCTATTTGATTTCTT
Organism: Pinus albicaulis; assembly: GCA_034641835.2. Taxonomy (NCBI): domain Eukaryota; kingdom Viridiplantae; phylum Streptophyta; class Pinopsida; order Pinales; family Pinaceae; genus Pinus; species Pinus albicaulis. Next base: position 1,485,868,066 of record CM076581.1, read on the forward strand.
GCACTGAATGGATTGATTTCAATGTAGATGGTGATTTCTAATCCTATTTGATTGCTTTCACTAAATGCCTATATTTCAGTGTAGATGATGATTTCTAATCTTATTTGATTGCTTGCACTAGATGCATTAATTTCAATGTTGGTGTTGATTTATAATTATATTTGATTGCTTGCACTAAATGCATTGATTTAAATGTAGATGGTTTAACTAAATACATTGATTTAAATGTAGATGATTTATAATCCTATTTGATTCCTTGCACTAAATGCATTTATTTCAGTGTATATGTTGATTTCTAATCCTATTTTATTGCATGCACTAGATGCATTGATTTTAGTGTAAATTTTGGCTTAAAATTCTATTTTCCTACTTGCACTAGACTCATTTATTTGAGTGTAGATGTTGATTTGTAATAATATTTCATTACTTGCATTAGATGCATTGATTTTAGTGTAGATGTTGTTTTCTATTATTATTTGATTTATTGCATTAGTTGCATTGATTTTAGTGTATATGTTGATTTCTAATTTGATGTAATTGGATGTATGATAGTACATTAATTTTAAAGTCATTGGATTAATAGTGTGTGTGCAATGATTTCAGTGTAAGCATAAAAAATTATTGACAATGTACATTGATTTTTGTGTTATAGTAACTCAACCTATTAATATTGGAGAGAAAGAGAGACAACGTATGATGTTTACTACAACAGCTCGAGCTAAATATTTAAATGGTTTACGATTCCAACTTTCCTTTTCAAATAATCAATATGAAAATATGAAAAAACTAACATGGGTGAAAATAAGAATAGTAGAAGAAAATAGTTGAAATCGATCACAATGAAGAATATTCGTAATTGACTACATTATAATTATTCATAGTTTCTATCATTCAATATTATTACATTTTCACTTTGCATTCAAAATTTTATTTCATCATTAAAGTTATTTTACAATATTTATCATCTCAACAAACTGAGGTAACTAATCAAATTTAAAATTAAAATGACTCAATAAATCTCAGATATATTTAACATATTTAAAATGGTTATGTTAATATTAGATGTATTTACATATTATTGATAAAATTAAGCATATGTTCATCATATTATCGATAGATTTTCCTCGGTTGCACATGACTGAAACCAACCTAGATCCATCTTAACTTCAGATCTATCAAGCGCCAATAGGGATCAAATCTATCAAGGTGAAAACCTTTCCTCAATTTTTGCACTCAAAAAAGAGGTTTTCACCTCAAGAGATTTGATTCTACTCGGCGCTTGATAGATCCAGAGTTAAGATGGATCTAGGCTGGTAAAAAATCCAACAAAGACAATATGAAGGAGAAAAAGGTGAAGCAGAAGGAGAAAACAATTATTGAGATTCAAAAGCAACCGACCCACATGGAGGAATATTCTCAGTCGAACCAAACTTAGTAGGCTAATCATGGCAATACTACAAATCTAGAAAAACCAACCCATATGAAGAAGAAATGGAAAGCATAGATTTCGTTGACCTTGACGTCCTTGGAATGGAAATAGCTCGCAAAAATCGTGAGTGTCACACGATCCGAGCTCATCAAATTGGTTTCCTAGCAGATGTTCTCTCCAAAGCACAACATCTTCCATCCCTAGGTATATAGGGAGATATGCTCTCTTAAGATATTTCAAATATCTTGAGAGAATCAAGGAAAAGAGGTCGACAGATAGATCTTCAACGCCTCTTCCTTGCCAAAATCTAATTATTTGAATCAAGACATTATCCCAAGCTGGCCACATTCTATAAGGTCATCCCTCATATTTCTCAATGATGAATCTCATACCTTGGAATGTCTAAGGGCTCAATAGCCCTTCAAAGAATCGAATGATCAAAAACATAATCAAGCAGGACAATCCATCCATCTTCTTCACGCAAGAAAAAAGATGTACTAGAACTACTCTGAAATCCATTATATCCAGGCTATGGCCAGGATGCCAAACAATAGTGCTTGATGTGATTGGGGCCTCTGGAGGCTTGGCCATAGCTTGGAATCCTCTCATCATCTCCCTGAACGACCTCCATGGCTCGCACAACCTCACTCAAGCCTCTTTTCATCTGATAAGTACCAACATCCATGGCCATCTCACCAATATCTATTTCCCCCAACCCATTCTGGAGAAAATTGAAATATTGAACTCCATTGAACTCCTCAACTCTCAGTGATGTCACCCAGTTTGGATTCTAAGAGGTGAATTTAACATGATCACCAATCTGTATGGAATCTGCACTAGTGCTAGTGGGACTTTACATTATTGTCATATTCTTAAAAATATCCTAATAATAAAAAATTGCCAATGTCAAAATTGTAATGCATAGTGCTAATGTTATGTATGTAGAATATCCACGTAGATTGAAACTAATATTTGTAATATGCTAAAAAAAAAAAATTGAATCTACTCTATAAATTTTGTAAGCCAATTGTGATCGCAAAATCATGTGAACAAGAAAGAGAAAGCATTTCAATCACACAACATAAAGATTTATCTGGGGAGAGACTCAGTTGAAAACCATGATATTTGTGTATTGCATAATTCAAATAATATGAGAACAATAAAATAATTCTCTCATGCTTGAGAACTCTCTACACTATCCCTCTTTGTCTCACTGATTCCTAGGCTAGCTTGGTTCAATATTTAACCGAATTATTGGCCTTTGGATTCCATGCCTTGATTGCATGCACTAGATGCATTGATTTTAGTGTAAATGTTGGCTTTAAATTCTATTTTCCTACTTGCACTAGACTCATTTATTTGAGTGTAGATGTTGATTTGTAATAATATTTCATTACTTGCATTAGATGCATTGATTTTAGTGTAGATGTTGTTTTCTATTATTATTTGATTTATTGCATTAGTTGCATTGATTTCAGTGCATATGTTGATTTCTAATTTGATGTAATTGGATGTATGATAGTACATTAATTTTAAAGTCATTCGATTAATAGTGTGTGTGCAATGATTTCAGTGTAAGCACAAAAAATTATTGACAATGTACATTTATTTTTGTGTTATAGTAACTCAACCTATTAATATTGGAGAGCAAGAGAGACAATGTATGATGTTTACTACAACAGCTCGAGCTAAATATTTAAATGGTTTACGATTCCAACTTTCCTTTTCAAATAATCAATATGAAAATATGAAAAAACTAACATGGGTGAAAATAAGAATAGTAGAAGAAAATAGTTGAAATCGATCACAATGAAGACTCGTTGAAGTGTTAGAACATTATTAGTACTCGTTAGAGATTTAATAACATAATTTTGAGAGCTTATTATTTAGGTTTTTTTATTATAGAAGTTGAGATTTTGGAAAAGATATGAAAATAAATTTTGGAGAAAATGTTACGGACCGGAGTATATCTTGAGCGGAGGTGATATGGGCCAACCATTGAATTAAATGTATTAAATGTACAGTTAATTAATGATATTATAATTTTTTTTGATAATTTTTTTGGATATTATAATTTCTTTTATAACTTAATAATATTATATTTGCTTTCATCGGATTTATAATATATTTTTTATAACATTATAAATAATATTACCATATATTATTAAAGTTTATTTTTATCTTAGATTTATAATATTAATTTAATATATAAAATTTATAATATAGGATTTTTAACATTAGAATATTTATCTTTTAGGCTAATAATATTAGAATATTGAATATTTATATTTTAGGTTTATAATATTAGAATATATAATATTAATATTTATTGTTTTTAATTATATTGGAATTTATAATTATATATATATATATATATAATATATAATATATTGATAAATTGAAATATTGATAGCTAAATTAATATATTAATTAAAATATTAATACATTTTAATTAACAAATTAATATGTTAATAATTAGTTTATGAACATAATAATTACTTAATATATTAATATTTAAATATAGAATATTTTTAATATTTAATTATAACATTAATATCATATTAAGACATATATATAACATTATTATACGTTAATAAGATGTTAATATAATATTTTTTTTTTCTAAGTATGTCTAAATTCTATTATGTATAAAAGTACTGATACAAAACTGCACCAACGTCAGCTAGGGAAGCCTGAGCGCTATGCTTGATAGTCAAGCAAGACAAGCATATTCTGGACTACCCAGAATGGGAAACCAGTCCATTAAACCATAACGTCTGAGCCGCCCATGAGAGGGAAACCGGCTTTAAGTTTACAAAAAACAAAATGAAACTGTAGCTGAAATAAGTGAACTGCTTGTACAGCAAAGAAGTATAGCTAAGATGCATATAGTTTCTACCAGAACAGAACAAAAAAACCTGAGTGCCAAAGCAGCTATGAGCCATGAGTAGGAGAGGGGTTTTCTTCAACGATTCTGCAGGTGAACATCTCGCTTCTGTCTACCTGATTGTCACTGGGAACACTTCCGCCACCCGCGCGCTCTGTCTCCATGGAGGGACCATGCTGAGGAGAAAAGAAGGTAGGGACATCTCGAGGGGAGCTGTGGCTGAAAGGGGGAGCTGGCAGAGTCGAGGAGCTAGGCGGAGCTATATTAGGGACTTCTTCCCGCAGAGTAACAGTAATAAAAGTGGTAAGAATGGCATCGAAGAGGTGCAGTCAAACCTGAGCTCAGCTCGTTGAGAAGTTTGACGAATGGAGGGCCGAAGGGGACGAACACCAGGAGGAGGTTCATGGAGAGCGGGCGGGGGGGGCAGAGATAGCGGCAGGAGAAATGACAGAGTCAACCTCAAACGCAGAAACTGGAGAGGGAGGCACGCGCTGTTGAGAAAGACGTCCACTGCTGGAGCCCCTTCTAGCTCTCATGTGTTCGCGGAGGCGAGGCATGATGACCAAATCAGAGCCTGGCACAGCAAGACTCCCCAAGCGGGCCGGGTGGGAAAGAGAATTCTGGGCACCACCTGCCTGAACAAAAGAAGCCGGAGCGAGACTACTGTGACCACGATGAAAATCAGCAGAGGAGGTAGCAGAATTACCTGACTGAGCAGAGGAGGCAGAATTCCAAACTCGTCGATTACACCACGGACTGTTAGAGAAGTGACAATTAGGAGCCGGTTCAAAACAAGCCACTACCAAGCAGTGCTTCCCCGTATTGGTTTTAACGGTTGCTTCAGTGCTAGCGGGCGAACAATTCACATGCAAAGGCGGAGGAGAGCAGAGGCCGCCCACTCCACCATTCAAATCTCTGCAGAAATAATCCATGCCAAGCACAATCGCCATGTACAGGAGCCGAGTGAGTCGTCCGAGATAATGAGAATTCACACTGGGTGAGGAGTTAAGACAGTAGTTAATAGCAGTACCGGGAGCCACATGGGCTACACCGGTGAGGTCCATCGGGGAGTGGACTATGTGCCATGTTCCCTGATGGCTTTTAATCACCCGCATCCGGCGAAGATGTTAAGATAATATTAATAAATTAACAATATATTAATTTAGATGTTTATAATGTGGTTTTTAAACTTCCCTGGTTGTTATTAATTGCATAATCTAGATTATCCACGATATAATAAAATAATGGTCAACATTTTCAATTCCAATGGTGATCTATCTTCAGTACTAGAAGTGAATGAAGATTGAAATAATGTCACACATATTAAGGTTTAAATAGTGAATGATTATGATGAGGAGAAGAGTTGACAATAACGGATTTTGTTAATTTATTTAAAATAATTTAATTCTATTCTTAATAAAAATTGTATAATTTTTTTTTACTTTTAATAAATTAATTTATTTTAAATAATTTGTAATACTTGTAATAGTATGTAATGTCACCTATTTTTAATATAAATATATAAAATTTTATATTAAAATTATTTATATAATATTACTGGTTAATTTATTTTAATCTAAATAATAATAATAATATAAATATAACTATTTAAATCAAACTAAATAACTCTTTTCTTTAGGTCTGATAGACCAAAGATTAGTTTGAGTGGACGTTAACCACCACCACCACTATCATCATCATCATCATATGTTAATAAATAAAGGTTATTAAATAATATTTATTAATTCAATGAATAGATATTATTAAATATAATTTATTAATTTAATCCTAATTAATTTTTAAAATATAATTTTATCATTATTAAATATAATTTAATTTAATTTGAATTTTTTTTGTAATTTATTTCTATTTATTGATAATAATTATTAATTAATTAATTTTTATTAATAGAATAAAAATTAATTAATAAAATTAATTATAACGAGTGAATGAAATAATTAGTGTTTTGTACTTACGAGACCCTAAACTTGTTTACTAATAAGGAGAAGCAAACCTGAGATATTATACCTAGGATGAGGATGCACCTAAGGAGAAAATCTGTGTAACTAGAGGTCGCCAACTGTCACTAATCTCGTACCCTCCGTCCCTATTAATGTTATGCAGGTGTTTTATAATTTCCTGCGCTTCTCTAATCTTTTGTCTTTGATAGTGTTCCTCTCTTACAATGATTTTAGCATCCTCAAGATGTAATTCATGTCTAGTTTTTTAGGAGTGATCAGCCAGAGCCGAGGTTCGAGATCGCTCATATTTTGTATTGGCTCCATGCTCCTTAAGACGTTTTTGAAGAGAGGGCCCAATTTCAGCAATATAACTCTTCCCACATGAGAAATCAAACTTGTAAACACCTTTAAGCTGCTCCTGACTAATGCTATCTTTAACTGAGCAGATATTTTGTCTAATGGTTCTTGCTGCTGAGAATTATGCGAAAACGTCACTCCTCCCCAAAACCCTGGCTATCTTATCAGTCACACCTTTAATGTATGGTACAAGCACCCTTCCACCGCTTTCTTGAGGACTTTGATGTCTCTTGGAAATGACCAAACCTTTTGGTGTGTTTATGGCTTTTATGATTTCTCTTTCCTTATACCCTATACCCAAGATGACAGATGTTAGGTGAGAGATTTATTCTTCCAAGTGCTCCTCATCGGATATCATCAAGGCTCTTACAACAAGAGCGTTAAGGACACCAAATTGTTGATTAGGATGATAGTAAGAATCCGTGTGAAGGTAGATGTGAGTATGGGTTTTCTTTCTAAATACTTGATGCCCTAATGTTCCATCTTATTTTCTAGTAACTAGGACATCCAAGAATGGAATTCTGTTGTTTTCTTCAATCTCAATGGTAAACTTTATTTCTGAGGAAATTGAGTTGAGGTGGTTAAAGAATCTCCTGAGATTTTCCCTACCATGCGACCACTTTATGTTAGTGTCATCTACAAATATTTTCTACCATGTTGGACTTAAGGGAAAGGAGGCAATGGATTTCTGTTCGAAGTTTTCCATAAATAAGTTGGCCATAATAGGTGAGAGTGGTGATCCCATTATGACACCAGATACCAGCTCATAGAACTCACCTTGGAAGATGAAGAAGGTGAATCGTAAACAAATCTCAGCAAGTTTGGCAGTTTCAAGATTCGTGACCTCATTAATAACCTTCACTGGTTCATCTAAAGGGATTTTGTTAAATAGTGAAACCACATCAAATCTTACCAAGATGTCACTCTCCTCCACCCTCTCTTCCTTAATAAGTTTAACGAAGTCACTTAAGTCCTTAATGAAGGACTCAGTGTTCCCAATGAGAGGCTTGAGAATTTTTGCGTAGGGGGTCCAATGGTATTGAAAATTGGTCTAAGGTAAACCCCATATTTATGAATGTTAGGAAGTCCATAAATTCTCAAAATGACCTCACAGGAGGGGGGCAATTTCTTCTTCAACTTATCATTGAGATGAGAGTTCGAGATAGCCTTCTTAACTTCTCTTAAGACCTTCGGCAAGGGGTCAGACTTCAAATTCTTATACTTGCTACAATCAAGATGGTCATTCATTTTTATAATATAATCAACCTTATCTAAAACGACAGGAGCTCCTCCCTTGTATGCCTTAAGGACAAAAATTTTGTCTTTATTGCGAAGGGCTTTAAGAGCGCCTATATCCTCCTTGCTAAGGTTACTTCTAGGGGGTTTAGCTTTCCTTAGAATCAAGGATAATTCACGTCTAAGAGCCTCTTTTTCATCCATAGGTAAACCTCAAATTCCCTCCTAAATTCTACACAAAATGCTCTCATTTCGAATACCTTTAGGAGCAACAACAAATCCCAAACCTTTGTCGAGAATCCTAAGGGTATCATGACTTAATTCCACCAATGAAAGGTTAACAACCTTTTTGTTAATGGAAACAGTGGCATCATCATATAAGGGCCTCCTATTAATATTTCTCTCCTCCACGTTCCCAAGGCGACTGCTTATTCGAACTTAGCAGGCAGCCGACTTGGGAACGTGGAGGAGAGAAATATTAATAGGAAGCCCTTATATATTGATGCCAGTGTTTCCATTGATAGAAAGGTTGTTAACCTTTCATTGGTGGAATTAAGTCATGATATCCTTAGGATTCTCGGCAAAGGTTTGGGATTTGCTGTTTCTCCTAATGGTATTCCAAATGAGAGCATTTTGTGTAGCATTGAGAAGGGCATTCAAGATTTACCTTTGGATGACCAAGAGGCTCTGGGATGACAAAGTAACCTTAGGAAGGAGGATATAGGAGCTCTTAAAGCCCTTCACAATAACGACAAAATTTTTGTCCTTAAGGAAGACAAGGGAGGTGCTGTTGTCGTTTTAGATAAGGTTGATTATATTAGAAAAATGAATGAGCATCTTGATTACAGAAACTATAATAATTTTAACTCCAACCCCTTGCCAAAAGGTCTTAAGAAAAGTTAAGAAGGCTATCTCGAACTCTCATCTCGATGATAAGTTGAAGAATAAATTGATCCCATCCTGTGAGGTCATTCTGAGAATTTATGGGCTTCCTAATATTCATAGATATGGGGTTCCCCTTAGACCAATTGTCAATACCATTGGATCCCCCACCCATGAATTAGAGAAATATGTTGCAAAAATTCTCAAGCCTCTCTTTGGGAACACTGAGTCCTTCATTAAGGACTCAAGTGACTTCATTAACCTTATTAAGGAAGAGAGGGTGGAGGAGAGCGACATCTTGGTAAGCTTTGATGTGGTTTCACTGTTTACCAGAATCCCTCTAAATGAAGCAGTGAAGGTTATTAATGAGGTCACAGATCCGGAAACTACCAGAATTGCTGAGATTTGTTTACAATCCACCTTCTTCAGCTTCCAAGGCAAGTTCTATGAGTAGGTATCTAGTGTCGCAATCAGATCACCACTCTCACCTATTGTGGCCAACTTATTTATGGAAAAATTTTAAAAGAAATCGCTTGCCTCCTTTCCCTTAAGTCCAACATGGTGGAAAAGATTTGTAGATGACACTAACATAAAGTGGTCACATGGTAGGGATAATCTCGAGAGATTATTTAATCACCATAACTCAATTTCCTTAGAAATTAAGTTTTCCATGGAGATTGAAGAAAACATGAGCATTCCTTTCTTTGATGTCCTGGTTACTAGAAAAGAAGATGGAACATGAGGGGATCAGGTATTTAGAAAGAAAACCCATACTGACAGCTACCTTCATGCCGATTCTTAGCATCATCATGCTCAGAAATTTGGTGTCATTAACACTATTTCTATAAGAGCACTAAGGATATCCAATGAGGAGCACCTGGAGGAAGAAATCTCTTACCTAACATTTGTTTTCTTTGGTATAGGAGAGAAAGAAAGAGAAATCAGAAAATCCATAAATAGAGAAAAATGTACGATTGTATCCAAGAGATGCCAGGGTCCTCAAGAAAGCGATGGAACAGTTTTTCTACCATACATTAAATGTGTGACTGATAATATTGCCAGATTTTTGGGGAGGAGTGAGATTTTCGCACAATTCTCAACAGTAGGAACCATTAGACAAAATATATGCTCATATAAAGATAGCATTAGTCAGGAACAACTTAAAGGTGTTTACAAGATTTATTGCTCATGTGGGAAGAGTTATATTGGTGAAACTGAGCGCTCTCTTCAAAAATTCCTTAAGGAGCATGGTGTCGATATTAAACATGAGCGATCTCGAACCTCGGTTCTTGCTGATCACTCCTGGAAAACTAGACATCACTTACATCTTGAGGATGCTAAAATCATTTCAAGAGGGGAACACTATCAAAGGCAGAAGATTAGAGAAGCGCTGGAGATTATAATACACCCGCATAACATTAATAAGGACAAAGGGTACGAGATTAGTGATAGTTGGCAACCTCTAATTAGACAAATTCACTCCTCAGGTGCGTCCTCATCCCAGATATAATATCCCAAGTTTGTTTCTTCTCGTTATTAGTAAACAATTTTAGAGTATCATCAATACCAAACATTAATTATTACATTCACTCATAATAATTATTTTTATTAATTAATTTTTGTTCTATTAATAAAAATTAATTAATTAATATTTATTATCAGTAAATAGAAATAAATTATAATAAAAATTCAAATTAAATTTAATTATATTTAATAATAATAAATTTTTATTATAAAAATTTATTAGGATTAAATTAATAAATTATATTTAATAATATAAATTCTTTGAATTAATAAATATTATTTAATAACGCTCATTTATTAACGCATATTTAAATAGTTATATTATTATTATTTAGAATGAAATAAACATAGGTATTTTTATTAATTAAATATTAGTTTTAATAATTAAGAATAATTAAAATTGTTACTAATACCATCTAGGGTTCTATCATATATATGTTATTCAATTAATTAACACTTATATTAATAATTTTCTTAGACTATTTTAGGTTAATCTTTTTGGTAATATTTTTAAAAAGTTAGCAACACTTAAGGTTTATTTAAAACAATTTTTAAACATTAAATTATAATATGTACTTTTTTTTTTAATAATTAACAAACTATGAAATTAATAAAAAACTATTAAAATTATAATTTTTTTAAAAATAATTAACAAATTAGGAACTTAAATATAAATTTTTATACTAAATAATAAATAAAAATAAATAAATTACGATTATTATATTATAATTAAAATTAATTTATTAAAATTTAGTAGCATTTAAGGATTTATAAAAAAAAAAAAAAAATCTTTTCAATAATTTTAAAAATCTTAAAAATTTTTAATAATTTAAAAAAAAATTAAAAAACAATTAACGAGTAATATTATATAAATAATTTTAACAGAAAATTTTAAATATTTATATTAATAATATGTGACATTACATACTCTTATAAGTATTATATGTTTTTTAAAATAAAATTAATTTATTAAAAATAAAAATAAATAGTTATAATTTTTTTATTAAGAATAGAATTAAATTATTTTAAATATATTAACAAAATGTGTTTTTGTCGGCTCTTCTCATCATCATAATCCCTCACTATTTATGCCTTGATCTGTGTGACCTTCTTTTATTCTTCATTCACTTCTCATCCTGAAGATGGATCCTCGTTGGGATTCGAAACGTCGACCATTATTTTATGATACCATGGATAATCTGGATGTTTATAGTGTATTAGCTATAAATTAATATATACATTAACACATGATAAATACATTTGGCTATTGTTAACATGACTAACTACATTAAACATGGGCATCATAGTCAACAATAGTCAAAATGACTATTACGGTGAACCATACTTACCAAAAGAATCATGGTCTATCTATAGGTAACCTATAGTGAACCATATTTAATTATATTGAACCATAGTGGATGCCCATGTTTGACCATCGAGGCTTACACTGGATGCCTAGAGTTATCCATAGTCAAACCATGATCAACCATTGTCAACCATGGTTGAATCTATCTAGCATGAATGACTTTTGTCAACCATGGTCATTCATATTCATATTTATTCAACCATAATCACCATAATGAACCTTTAAAATCCATGGTCAACCAATGCTCAACATGGCCATTGATTGTTAATATCGTCAAATATGGTTAACCCAGGTCACCATGGTAAAACATGGATAATCGTAACCTTTTATAATCAACATATACAAAAAAAATATATGATAGAAAATTATGCTCAATAATGGCTAATTTAGTCAAACCATGTTCACCATGGTGAACTTCATGAAGCCATGTGAAAAACGTTCCAATGCGATAAATATCGCAATGTGACAAACATTATTGCAATGTTACATTGGCGCATTGTGATAGAAATTTATTGAACAACACAATATTGTAGTTTAATATTGGGTTTAATATTAAGATTTGTAATATTGATTTTATATTATTAGGGTTTAATATTGGATTTAATATTATGGTTTATAATATTCCATTTAATAAGCTAAAGTATTATTACTATTTAATTATGAAATTAATATCATATTTTGACATATATTTAACATTATTAATATATTAATATATGATAACTAAAATGTTTTAAAAACATTAATAATATTTTAATACAACATTAATACATCAATAATATATTAATCTATACATTTATAATGTTTTAGCTACAAATTAAACTATCCATTAGTACGTGATAACTATGGTGGACTATTTTTGACATGGTAAACTACAATCAACATGGGAATCATAGCCAACAATAGCCAAAATGACTACCATGTTGAACCATACGTATTATGAGAATCATGTTCTCTCTATTGGTGACATATAGTGAACCATAGAGAACTATATTGAACCATAATAGATGGCCATGGATGACCATAGAGGCTTATAGTGGATGAACAACGTTAACCATAATCAAAAAATGGTTAACCATTATCAATCATAACCTATTCTATTTAGCATGGTTATAATTTTGAATATATTTTCAACAATATCTCCAAACATTTTACAATTTTCGTATGATGGATTACTGAGATTCGCCAAGGCGTATAAACTTTAAGATAAATTTTCATCCTTCAAATTTTCTCCATTAATTAGGATTTATATTGTTACATTTGAATTGTACATAAATCTATCCAACATTGTATTGGAACAATGATTATCACAATGTAACAATCAATCTAACAATAATCATCACAATTAAATATTACATGGAAAATTTTTCAATGTCACATTGTTACATTAAAAAATTAGGGTTTAATAGTAGAGATTATAATATTAGATTTTAATATTCGGTTTAATGCTAATGATTATATTATTTTGTTTAGTATTAGGGTTTAATATGATGTCATTGGAACAATATATAAATATATCCAATGATGCATTATGACAAACATTTTTGCAATGTGGCAATAAATCCCGCAATCACTGTCACAATGTTAGATTATATTGCAATTTTTTCAACTTCACATTGTGACATTAAAAAGTTAAGGTTTGATATTAGGTTTTAATATTGGATTTATATTATAAGGGTTCAATATTGGGGTATATAATAATGGGTTAAATACTAGGGTTTAATATTGAGTTTATAATATTGGGCTTAGTACTAGGGTTTATGATACAAGGATTAATATTGTGTTTATAATATTAGGTTTCACACGAAGGTTTATAATATTTGGTTTATAATATTGGTTTTAATATTAGGCTTTAGTATTTTCTTTATAACACTTGGTTTAATATTAGGATTTATGATAATCAGATTTTTAATGTCGAGATTGTAATATTTGGGTTTATAATGTTTCGTTTAATATTAATGTTTAATATTCGTTTTATAGTATTCAGTTTGATATTAAGGTTTATAATAGTGGGTTTTTTATTTGGTTTATAACATTAGAATTTATAATATTATGTTAATATTAGAGTCTAAATTAAGTTTATAATATTGACTTTAACATTAAGGTTTAAGATTGTGTTTATAATATTGAGTTTAGTTTTAGGATTTATAATAGTCAGTTTAAAATTAGGGTTTTAATGTTGGATTGAAAATTAAGGTTTAATATTGAGTTTATAATATAAGTATTTAATATCAAGGTTTAGAATATCAGGGTTTATATTATTAGATTTATAATATTAAATTTAATATTAAGGCTTATAATATTCATTTATTATCACTTTATAATATTGCGTTTGATATTAGGCTTTGATATTGAGCTTATAATATTGGTTTTAATATTAAATTTTGTAATACTGGATTTAGTATTAGGGTTAACAATATTTCTATCAATATCGGGTTTATAACATTAGGGTTAATTATTAGTGTTTATAATATTGAGTTTAATACAAGGTTTAATGTTAATTAAAGTTTTAGTTGAATACTTAACTTATCCTTCCTTATATTAAATCATAATATTTAAATCTACTATTGAAACACAATTTTAAAACCCTAATACTAAAGCACTAATATTAAAACCTAATACTAATATTATAATTATATATTAATTAATATTAATATAAGTCCTTATCATATATTTAATAACTATTAATGTGATTGATATGTGCTATATTATTCACATTTACTAACGTGATTGTGTATGTAGCAGACATATATTTATCGACGTAAATTAACCACATTTATTAATATAATTGTGTTACTATTCAATCCTTTAATACATGATCAAAATCTTAATAAAACTTTGAAATAAATATTTTTTTACGTTTATTCTTAATAAGTAAATTATCTATTTCACAATTGGACTCATAAGTGAAAAAAAAAAAAAAAAAACAAACAAACAAACTTATATCATGGACAAAGTTCAAAAAAGCTACAGACCACTATTATTGTTACCGATACAATATATAAAATATTATGGACAGAAAAAATTTTCGTTGATGAAAGGAATCGCAGTAAGATTAGATAATTTCACCCTAAAATATAAATTTATATAATAATAAAAATTTAATTTTGTGATATAATGTCAAATAATGTTGTCACTTATTTCAAGTTTGAAATTAATGTTGTAGGTTTGTGCTCAGCACTTCCTCTTAATCAAAATCTCATCTACGACATCTACAACTTCCAGTCATACATTTTAGGTGCTGATGATTTGCGACAACATACAACATTCAAACATAACAATTTTAATCAACATGATTCGATGACTGTTACCTCAACTACAAACTCATAATTATAACATGAATGTCGTACATACTTCAATTCTGGACATATGGAAACATTAGACATCTAATCCTCGATTCATATGTTTGGTTAGTCTGTATTATGATGATTAGTTGTTAGAGTCCACGAAAACCTGAAAATTGAATCAATGATTTTCTTGTTGTATTTATATAAACGTTATGCACATAATTCATTGCGATCAATTCTTAATATACGGTTGAATTTGGTTTAAAATTTTGTTGTCTTACAGTGATATCAGAGAGAAGGTTAATTTGTTTTTTTTAATAAGTGAGCAAGTGGTTTTGTGGCCAACAAAACAATGTTTTCATAGATGACAAGGATATGAGATATTTTCACAATTTTTTCCTCGAGAAAGTTTATGCATTGAAGGAGGACGATCAATTGTAGTAGAAGTCTGTATTGGAGAAATGATGTTGCAGCTCAGCTTGGATGAGATTCTTGTACCCTCTTAGAGGATTCATATAGTTTCTTTCTAGATTTATAAAATCAACAAGTTTGATGATCGTTGGTTTCAGATATGTTTACATCAATATTGCATGTGCACTTTCTATGACATTACGCCTCAAGAGAAATGGTTCCTCCACGTATGAATGAATTGGAATCCAAAAGAGAAGGAATTCTTGTTGTAACCCGCTAGCTAAGTTTGTAGATTAGTGAAGTATAGAGACTTTTGTTGATTATAATAACAGAAATTTTACATAATCGTATGAACATTGTTCTTATTTAAAGAACATGATTTAATTTGGTTATCGTTTTAACAACTTTGTTCGTCAAATTTTTAGTAGGAAACCAACGAAATATTTTACGAGCATCGACTTTAGGGATAAATTAAAACACTAGAATATGTAGTTTAGCTACCCTAAACTACTTAACTTATCTTGATTGTGGATAAATTTTCTTTAATTGGACAAACAAAATGATGTGTTTGTAGAGATACTTTATATCGTGAAGAACCACTTAGACTTCTGGAGAAAGAATACATATAGAGACGCGACCATGTGTGTGCATGCACCATAATTGGCTTCTTAGCAGTTGTTGAAGTAGTGACGTGAAGAACTATTATGAATGCCAAGAATTTTTATAGGTAATACAACATGATACATTCGAGAGTATGGACACCTCTTGCAATGATAAAGTGTACTTCGTCTTCTCACCCTCTATCTCACAAGGGGGGAATTGATGGAATTGATGATTTGTTATAAGTTAGCAGATTTTTCAAGCGAGTCAGAGATCCACAAGTGAATTTGAGCCACAACTTGTACTAGTTAGAGACAGATTTATAGCCAGAGAGACTTCAATTTTTGCAGATTGAGTTTCTTATGAATGAGTACTTCCAGATTTATAATTTTTTGATAGAAGTAGATTGATGGTTCAAACGATGACATTTTTGAATTATACATGAATGGTTATGAAGGTTCTAGACATGGGGATTGTTTGTGGATTTTCTTGAAAACCACTATCCTTGGTTTGTGGTCGTTCTTAAAAGCTATTTTTGAGAGAAATTCAGCTTTTAGATGAGATACATTTTTGCATTTTTAGCTCTCATTCTTGGTCTTTGATATATCCCTTCAGATTAAGGGGGGACTATTAGACCTCTAATACTTGGGTTATGTCTTGAATTAGTGTGTATTATGATGAATAGCGGTTACATTCCAAGAAAACCCGGAAACGGAATCCAAACTTTTCTTTTTGTATTTATATGTGCATTATGTACATCATTCATTGAGACCAATTTTTAATATGTACAATTTTGTTGTCTTCCAAGAAAACACCAATTTTTAATTACTCCAAATAAATAAATAAATATATGTGTGTGACAGACTATATATATGTTGGAAGAAACTAATGAAATCAAACATATATCTCCTACGCATTATAATAACAACTAAATATTTCTCTTTCTATGGTTTTTCACTTCTTCATTTTTAAATTTTGGGAGATATAATAGAATGCACAAATGAGTAGACGTGTTGAGATGGCAGAATTATAGAGATCTTGGAGATATTGACATGAATATAATTAGGGGATTCCCAGAAAATTTAGGAGAACATTTTCGTAAATGTTTGAAGCAAAGGCTAGCTAGGCTAGCCCATATTGTATGGCATTTATTCCCGTAAGAAGCAAGCTACCTCGACGGAAAATTTCAGTAGTGTAGAATTATATGCTGATAAAAGTCTCATTTGTTGAAAATCTATTTGATTTCTAATTAAAATGGTGTTTGGAAAGATGATATGGGAAGAAACATGGCTTCTAGTGTGGGTGTACGTTCTTTCTGACGAAGGATATTCCATTTCACTAGAAGAGTTTTATCATAGAAGTTGATTTGAATGATAGAGTTATAATCCTAAAAAATTTGGTATGGCTTGTGTGTTGAATTACATTAACCCAAAAAATTATGGACAAGTTAAAAATTCTAGAAAGGTCACATGTTCATAGTGAAAGAGAAAATGAGTTTTATGTCATGAGGTGTTTCTCCTTGAAAATAACTCTCCTAGATGCCACCTTTCACTCTTTTACACCATCGAATATGTTGTTAGACGATTGAGAGTTCTTCCACCATTAAATCAAAAATATTTAACTGTTAACCAATTATTGATTTGTGTAACAATTCATGTTATTGATATTTAAATAAAAATAATAATAACGCATAAACATATTTTCAGGATTTTTTTTGAAAAAGAAAGGGAACTAACTTGGGATTCTAGTACATGTTTTTTTTTGGGTTATATTATGATCTTCTCCATATAGAAGCTGTTTTTTCATTGTTTTCACGTTATAAAGGAGAGATGGAACATAGATTTATGGATACAGAGTCACCTCGTACACTATGCATAGATTCAAGCCTTTAATTTCTAACACTGAACCATGAATCGCAACAATAACACATATCATAAGAATAATAACTACTATAAACATGGTGATTCGATCTCAAGACGTA
Source organism: Pinus albicaulis (assembly GCA_034641835.2). NCBI lineage: Eukaryota > Viridiplantae > Streptophyta > Pinopsida > Pinales > Pinaceae > Pinus > Pinus albicaulis. The sequence goes on from CM076581.1 coordinate 1,485,885,984, forward strand.
TTTGTAGAAGACACATATGGGTGACCTTTTCTCTACTTTGCTTTTCTATAAATAGGGAACCTGGCACCACTTCTCAGACTTCTCTTAATTAAATTATATTAAATAGAATAATAAACCCATCCACTGAAACATATAAACCCCACTATCCCAATTCCAATGGAAAGAAAATCTTGTCATAAGAATATGCAATGAAATCTTGATGTAACCTATTTTATTATTTAAAATTTAAGACTTTATTTTATGCTTACAGTGTATCTTGATGAAGAAAATCCCTCTCCTACACTATGGCCTTGATAAAATTAATGAAATGACTCTTCAGGTGAGAACCTGGAGAGTGTACAAACACACTCACACAATCTAATACTTCAATCAAGAGAACAACCTACTACATATAGCCTTTCTCACAATCGGGTGGTTTGAACCACTCCCTGAATATTAGGATCTGAGATCTAGAATTAGAATCTCAATCCTATCCTAAATGACCTTTCTCCATTAATTTCTAACACTCCCCCTTAATGGAGAAAGGGTACAGAACAATAACATATGATAACATACGCCTGCTAGTCTAGTCTCAGCTAAGCTTACAATGGTAAAAGACAAAAAAAACTTGGTAGCAGAGTTTTCATCTTAGTCTTTATGCTTCTGAGACCATATTTGTTCATTCATGGATGAGGTTTCATCTTCAATTTCTTTTCCATGAGATAGTGATGTATCTTCGCCTCATTTCTCCCCCTGTGAAGGAAACCTTGATTTCTTGTTCTCATCCTTCTCAGAATTATGGCAGGCTCAATAGGAGATGGTTCTTTCTCACTATTTTCAGTGTCAATCAGCTGACCATCAACGATGATATCTTCATATACAGATCAAATGTAGAACATGCTTGTAGCAATAGAACTGGATGAAGGCATAATTATGTCAGCAGAAAATGATGAAGTATGAAGAGATGGTGAAATGAAAGCTCTTCTGAAGGAGCAGGAAGATAAACATATGAAAAGAAGGGTGATAAATATGTATGCAAGCTTGGCCCACTGCATCACAGCCTCATCCACTTATGAAACAATTCTTCGGCTAGAAATTCGAAGGATGGAAGCAACTCCTCCACACATATGAACTACGCACAGGTCTCCACGACAACATCGTCATCAAACACTGCAATAAAACACAATCAACCACCAAAGTTGCCCTTCACAACAGCTACCACCGATCGACCACGCAAATTGTTGTTGGCCTCCTCTACTGCTCCACCAATTCAATGCCAATTCATGCCAAACACACCACACAGTCCATGGCAGGCTGCATTCCTAGTCAACGCAACACCAAATTAGGGAGTGCTCCACGCAACACTCCATGCAGCACGCGATGCTCCATTGAGGTCAGGATTCCTTCTCTATTGTCACACGGCCACGCACAAGTGGACTCAAGCCAGCACGGCTCCTCTCTCACACGAGGATGGAAAACGATGCTTGGTCATAGCCCGCAAATGAGGATGGTTCTTCTCTCATAGTTTCGAACGGTTTTCTCAAACACCCCATTTCAGGACGGTCTCCAGGCCAATTTCATCCAGCTGTCTCTCCAAAAAATTGAGCTTACAGACAGCTCAAATTAGGGGCACCAATAGCGCTATAGGTGTCTCGATTCGTCTCCACAACGGAGCCCAACGGAGTCCTCGGCTTCACGGCCTCTCCACAGTGATCACACTCAGCAGCTCCAAGCGGTCTTATCCGCACCACAGGAGTGCTCTCAACCATAACATAGCTCCTCTTCAATATACCTCGGCCTACTATTGGCTCTTCATTCATGTACTAGGCACCAGGAAACGTCCAGGCATCGAACAATGCAAACAACAGGGTTCAATTTGCAAATTCGCCTTCAGGGCCTCCACACAGGCTCTTGGCCTCCCAACGCACAAGTCTCTGATCTTGTGCACTTTGATACCATGATAAAATTAATGAAATGACTCTCCAGGTGAGAACCTGGAGAGTGTTCAAACACACTCACACAATCTAATACTTGAATCAAGATAACAACCTAGTACATATAGGCTTTCTCACAATGGGGTGGTTTGAACCACTCCCTGAATATTAGGATCTAAGATCTAGAATTAGAATCTCAATCCTATCCTAACTAAACTTTCTCCATTAATTTCTAATAGGCCTGCTATAGGAAATCAATGATCACTTTACGAATGACGTTGCCATTATAATCTCCCAAGAAGATCATGTTGGGTGGAAAGCACTATACTGTAAGTTTATATTCTAACTTTTTATTATGCCTTTAGTTCAATTACAGGTCTTTCACCTTAGTTGGAACTCAGTTCAGCTAAGGAAAATTTTCAAAATTATAGGGATTCCATTTTCATTTTAGGGCTCCCTAATATAACTCTGAACTCTGGTAAGTGATCATTTAGAGGTTTGAAGATGCGAAAGCATAGAGAATTTCATACTCTCTCTAATGATACTAAATTATTTCACGATAGTGGAAGCCTTGTCATTCCTATACATTTCCGTTGTAATTAATGGTGTGTCACATACCTTTTACAATGTCAATCATAAGCCCAAACCCAACAAAAGCATCACCCCTTTGAGCACTCAACCAAATTGGGAGAAGGGTATCATCATTCAATTTCTCCAAAACGAAGGTGTTTTAACAAAGACCAACATCACCAAAGCATTCAGGAATAGTAACAATTTAATGAATCAACAAAGATAAAAATCAATCTAGTCTTTGGAAATAACCATTTAATTCCTCAAGGATTGAGGCTTGAGTAAAACTCAAATTTGAACTACAATCATTACAAATCCACATCTGCCAAGCCTCAATGCATAAAGAAATCTCAAGCATAAGATCGACTTACTTTGAACATTCATTTACAAGGAAGATCTCAGGAAAATAATCTTGGTGGAGGAAAGTATTTTTAACAAAAATATGGAACACGCAACGAAAACTACTGCTGCACTTTTACAAGAATGAAACTTCGAAGGAAATGCCTTATCAGGGTTTCTAACAAAAAAAAACCGTCTGCTTATAACCTCGGCTAAAGATATCACTGAAGTGTTTGAAATGGAAGAAAATTTAGGGTTTACAAAGAGTTTCTTTTTCCCTCATTTTCCTGCTTATTATTTAAGTGGGGGAGAGATAATACAATCTGTAAATTGCAAATTATAAAAAATTGAAAGTAGTTGTTTTGATTTTCTCGATTTGACTGATTCAAGAGGAATTATAATAATGAAAATGATCAGATTGCAGATATGTCCAAAATAGAGAAATCCTATTATTGACCAAAATGTAAAGGTGCATTTAGTTTATGAGGGAAATGGATCATTTAACTATGAATTTTGATTGAAATGAACACACTAGAATGGAACAAGGAAAAGAAAGATAGAGATGAAATTTCCATGTTTCTTCATAAAAATGAAACTCTGTTAGTGCCTTTACTTCTCATCAGCTTAATCATCTGATTAACTTAGATCAGCTGTAGGCGTATCATATTTTCATAGTGGAAAAAAATTTCTAATATTAAGCCATCAATCGACTTTTATCTTCAATGAATGATTTTTTATATGGCACATGGTGTTTCCTTTACAACATCTTGTGCAATTAATAGTTGAATAAATTTATGAAAATGTATTAATAAATGGTTTGACAGAAAACTAAAATTCATTGGTTTATATATGTAGAAAGACATTTAAAAAAATTTAATCCATAAAAAAATGTCTCTAATATTTAAGCCTTAAGTTTTTTTTGAAAACAACTCACCCAACTACCACCATGTGTCTATTTGCACCATTGGATGGAAAGCTAGACTTGGATAGAATGCTAGACGATTCAAATGTTTTAAGCCATTAGATCCACCCCTCATTCATTTAAATTAACAACCTAACTAACTCTCTAAACCCTAAAGCCTACAAATATCTCTATATCTCATATCTCTATATCTCTTCCTCCTTCCGATCAATTTGATCTGTGTCAGATTCCAAGAAAACCTTGCCCTCGAAACGTCTGGATGTCCTCTCCACCACTCAACCCAGTCATATTAAGTTTATCGGCCTGTAGAGGATTCTCATCATATGTTATTGTGTAGAAAACAGATGAAGTGCATGAATATGGGTGATTGTTCTGGAAATCGAGTGATTGTGGTGACTATTGATCACTGTCCACTGCGGGGAGGAAAAACATACTTTCAACTCAGTGATACCTACGATTGATACCATTGCACCTCCTGAAAAATATGCAGACCTCCATAAGATCATTGGAGTCATGCCCATATCATTCAAATGGTATTTTATTATGTCCACTCTCTACTGAATTAATCCTTCTATCAATTTCATTTCACCCATTTTCATTTCACCCATTTTCATTCTCATTTTCAATGTAATTTTCATCATTTTTAAGATAAATCACTCCATTCTTGTGTGTTATGTAGGGTGCATTGCCATATTCTGGGGATGAATGTTGCCTCCCATGTTGATAGTATTGTTTCTTTGTTTCTTTCTAGCTACCGCAAATGCTCTATTGCGTTGGAGTGTAAGAATACGCTCTATAATATTGTTGTTTCCTAGTCATAAGGAATTTTGGAATTTTGCATGATATGGTAATATTATATAATTTGGTATACCATATTTGTTTTCATTAATTATTTTTAAACGAGGAATTTTGCATAATATTTTTTTTCCGTCGTTCATTATCATTTTGGTTGGATTATTTTATTCTTATTTATTCGTTTAAATATAAATTAATTCTAATTTTTATCTTTTATTATGTTTATCTTCCAATTTTAATATATAAATTCCAAATTAATAATTAAGACATATATATATATATATATATATATATATTAATAAATCAAAAATAAAATATCTCAAAATGATTGAAAGCCATAATTCATAACTAACAAAAATCATAATTAAAATTTTAAAATTATTTAATTGTATCAATAATCATAATTTAAATTTAAAAAATATTTCATTGTACATATATACCATCTGCATTTGGTTTGAGAAAACAAGTTGTAGTTTTTTTTAAAATAAAATATTTTAGGTTCAAAATAAATAATAATGAAAATATTTGATGTATATCAAATGTGTAGTGTTTGTAAAATGAGTAAAATGAAATATTTCACATCTTAAAATAGGTATAATGTTGACTAGTTTAAAAAGTAATAAAATTTTAAAATAGATTTAATTCAATTGGCTACAATGTAATATTTTTTCTTTAGTATGAATAAATGCATTATGGTGAGATATGGAAGTCATGTCTTATAAAATTGTATTTAAAAATCATAAAATATTTAGATTTCTTCAAAAATTGTTGCTTCTATAAAAACTATAAAATATCAATCAAACATCATACTTTTAATTTTTGGAATCTAAGCTTCTGTGATCCATAATATAAATTTGTAGAAATTCTTTCGGTAGTAATCACATGCAAAAGAACGAGGTTCTTTTGCATGTGATTACTACCGAAAGAATTTCTACAAAAATCATACTTTTAACTTATTCCCCAACAATAAAATCACCAAATTTATCATTCCTCACATTAAATTGACCTTTGGTTCTGGCTTCTTTCTACTTTCACCACAGCACTCGTAAACTCTCAAGATAAAACAACACCCTACAAATTCAAACTCCCAAACCCTCTCTTTTTATTTCTTTCATTCTTTTGTTTTATTTTCTATTCTAGGTACTAACTTTTTTCAACACTTTCAAATTCATTAAAATTATAATAATTCTCCCTCTCTATATATAATTGATTTGTAATCAAAATTTAAATAAAATAGTAATTACCTTCATATTTTTTTATAATAAAACTTTCATATATTATTATAACAATTAATAACATAAAGACTCCAAGATTTGAGAATATCATCTTGAAAAGTTTAGAAAGCTCTTCTATTATGAAGATTAATTTTCCACTTCAATAGTCATCTGATTTGACAAAGTAATTTCATTATTTCCATTCATTAAATCTTTTTAGTCAAAACCAATTCTTGAAACTACTTGTACTATCCAAGTTTGATGGTTCCATTTTTGTTAATAGAAGAAGAAAAATGCCAAAACTTGAGTGAACCTGTGTTAGAATTCCTCTCTGCACCTTCAGATCTAACGTTAGACCTTCAGATCTAATGTTAAACGATTGAAATTTATTCCACCATCACTGCTTTAACTGTCAACAGAATATTTATTTGTGCATTGGTTGAATCCTTTAGAAATTCAGCACGCAACTTTTCTCACTCCAAAAATGGACAAGACCTATTCACAGATATGGATTTATGGAGCGGAGTATTATCAAAATTTGCTGGAAACATCCAGTGCTCGTAATCATGACATACATGAGAATAGATCTGCAGACTGTTATGCAAATTATTTGAAGGAATTTCTTGATATCTCCGGAGAAACTACATCACAAGAGCGTCGCAGTAAGGATTGCAATATTGGAGGTCTAGGATCGTATTAGTGAGGGTTACAATGTGGAAATATTGGACTATATAAATACTGAAGTATTTTTTTCGCATTCGTCATCCTTTGGGAGTCAATAAGCTGCTACAATTTCCAGAAAACCACATCACCACAATGTTTGAGATAAAAAGATCATAGAAGGAAACCATAACAGAAAGTGAAGAAAAAGATCATAGAAGGAAACCATAACCGAAAGTGAAGCCAAAAAAACAAAGCAATCCGGAGAAACCCATGCAACTCAAAATATTCCTTCTGACCAATCACAGACATAAAAATAAATGATTATCTACGCCTCCCTAGAGGAACATAGTTGTTTATACATACTCCAGCGAAAATTGAAGTATATCAAATGCATTTAGATGTTTATCTTGCAAAAGAATCTAGATGTTATCTTTCTCATTTCATTTTATATTATCAATTTTTTTATTCTGATATAATCTCTAATTCCTTTTTCAGATCCAAAATCTGATCTACAATCTTTTGCTATCTATATATATATGGTTTCACTTTTCATTTATTTTCAAAAGAAATTTATTATAACACTATGCTATTTAACACTTTCTCTAAACATTTCATATTGTTGGTAGAAATGTTAAGTTTTTTTTTTAATTTTTTTTTAGTAAAAAAAATGAACTTATTCCATAATCATAATTTACTATATTTTTACTTTCTCAATTTAGGTATCCATAATTACATTTTTCATTTACTATAACATTTTCAAAAAAAAATTATTATAACATTATACTATATAACTCCTCTAAACATTCATACGGTGGGTACCAATCTTAAATTGTGTTTTGAAATTTTCTTTATTACAAAAGAAAATGCATAAAATTATTAAATAATCATATTCATATATATATATATATATATATTGATTTTTATCGTATTTCCACGAGATCCATATATTCTAGACTTTATATATCAAATATTTTGTATAGGCATATTCTAGTATTCATATTAAATATTGTTATAAAAAATATATTAAAAAAAAATTATTTGTAAATCTCTCAACTTTCTAATAATTTAAAAATAAAAAATAAAATAATTTATAAATCTCTCAACTTTCAAATAATTTAAAAATTATTATGAAAATTTTCAACATATATTTCAAATATATTTCAATATCATGTTTTGTAATTAATTTAAATTTTCTGATATCAAAAGCTTAGTTCTATGTTGAATGTAAATTTCTTAAACTTAAAATACTTTTCATTCAAGAAAAAGGGAAAAAAAAAGAATCATAATAATTACATATAAATATTATACACCAAAGCATTATAGCATTATAGCATGAAGGAATAAAACCTTCTATGGAAAATGATTAGTTCAATACTATGAAGATAAAATTTAAAATGATTATTTTAAAAGTTAAGTTCTATATCGAATGCAATTAATTACATAAACTTAAAAACCATTTAAGTGAAAAAAATGAATACAAAACCAATGATTACAGATAAATAGTATATACTAAAATCTTTTTAATGAATTATAATGACTTTGATATTGAGTATTTTTCAATGATAATTAAATTTGGATATTAAGTTTTTAATAAGTTAATCAATTTAATATTTCAAAAAAAAATATTATATTAGAAAAAAAACTTAATGATTAATATTTTTAAAATGAAAAAAAAACAAATATTTAAATGCAATTTAATTTTAAAAAATAATAATATTAAAAATTATTATTGAGCAATTCTATATCGTGGTCTATGAAATATTAATTTTAAAACATCATTAATTGTGTTTTACTAAATAATATTATTTTTAATTAGAGGTGATTATCTCATTTCCTTCTAACACTTTTTAAGCCATAATCAATATAAGAGATATATTTATGTGAGACTTAAAATATGTGATAATCCAAAATATTAAAATTTGTATTTTATAAAAATTAACATAGATTTATTTTAAGCATGGAACTAACATGAGGAAAAAGGGATCAAATTTCTTGAGGTGCAAACTATAGAGATTACATAATTTAAATCTGTAAGTCCAAATTAAATGTTACATTTTGAAAAAAAAAATGGAATAAATATTAAAAATACATTAATAACAAAGTATTTATAAAATAAGAGATAAGTTGTCACTTAAGAATTAGTCAAATTCACTACAGAATTTATTAAGAGAAAATAAGAACTTAGAAGTTTCAATTTTTTTTTTTCGAAAAACAAATTTTCACTCATGGATGAGTTTCAGGTGAACCTAATTTTTTTTTGGTTAGGAAAATAATACCACTCTAAAACTTCCTTTTGTTTTTTGAATTTGTTTTTAGTATTCGCACCCATGTTAAAAGAAATCAAGAGAAAGATACACAATGACGGTGTGTTGAAAGTTTGGAAAACAAAAATTAGGCAAACTGATTTTGTGATAGTGAACCTCACGATTTTTTAAATAATTCTGTTGTGATTAAACCTTTGGTTTGTGCTCTAAAAAGTGATATGTTCCCATTAAGATGAGTTCTCAAATGAATAAAGTTACATTCGAAGAACACACAACCAATGCCTTACAGAAATGACACAAAATTGTTAAAAATATGAAATGACATAGATAGTGAGAACATTCTTCTGGATTTTCAAGAAGCTCATTGTTTTCCTTTGGGTTTCAAAGCGGAGAAACAACTCGAATCCACGGATCATATCCATTTCACTCTCTGGAAAGATACCTAACAATGTGATGCATTAATAATTCATAGATATATCAGAGATGTTATCACTCATAATATGTGGCATCCGATCCAGAAATGGAAACATCTCAAGTTATCCTCCCCAACATGTTGAATCTATTTTGATTATCGAGGCACAGGGCAACACCCATGCTACAAGTCGATATTCTATGTCAACATATGCAAACCCACAATGTGAATATTTTTCATTTTCCAAGTTATAATGTGTGATCCACTTGAGGCATAAACCTCCTTTAAAGAAACCTTCTATCCAAGTTTGAATTCATGTATGAAACTTGTAGCACCTGAGGAAACGTTTATTTTGATTTAATGAGTTGTGAGAAGTGGCCACAAGAAAAATAGAAAATTAAAAGGGATCTAAACATCCGCATCTATTACTCTTCATTAAAAATAAAAATGAACAAACTACAATCAATTATTGCAATATTTTTATAGAAGGATCATATGGATTTCGTGGGAAGTAAGTGACACATGCTCCTCCTATCAAATACCTGAACTTTGGATTCAGCAGATGTTCCAAACAAAAGAAAGTAATTATAGGAACTTGATAATAAGGAATGCGAAACCATCAATAAAGGAATTAACAAACTAGTTGATGCTCTATGTATCATTATGAGCTAATCCATGACCAAATGAGACTACTTTATTCAATTTCTTAAATAAGCATATTTTTTACATTGTCAAATCATAAAGACATCAAATTTAAACTTCCATGTACTTCTTCAACATAAAATGTTAATTATGATCACTTTACTCTTGGAATAAATTAAAATCCACGTAAATAAATATCCATATTATTCAAACTAAACTCACCACTACACCTTAAAATACAATGTTTTGGGGGACATTCCGTGTTTGATATTTTCCGTTCATTACCCCACAATGATGCAGGAGCATCCTACTCAAATTTCATTAGGTTGTTTGGGAGACTTAGGGGCTCTTATATTTTAAAGAGAGTTGGTTCTCTAAGTGTATTTTAAATGCTTTTTCAATGATTTAGAATAGGGTTTAATTCTTTATTGTGAAGCATAATAGTAAATGCTCTCGAATGTTGGAGAAAATGAAAGAATTAGGATAATTGAGAACTCATAGGGATTGAGAGATTTGAGAAATTATTGTAAATCCTAGATTAGGAATTGGTTTCATGAATTTATGTATTAGAGAGGATCCTTAGGGATAAAGACGAGATTTTAGGACTTAGAGGATTCTTAGGATTTTTTTGAGCAAGTTGTGGATATAAATCAAAATTGGTTTTAGAATCCATTTGTATAAATTGTAAGCATCGAAGGCATTAAAAAAATATAGACAAGCATAGAGAGATAGAAAAAGGAAAGGGCCATGTAAGGTACATCAGGCCAAATCCTAATTGTAAGAAGGTTTTTGTTCGTATATGTACAACTTCATTTATTAATGAAGAATTGAATTCATTGTGGCTGGTTTTGTTTCTTCTACTTATTGAGTGATCTGTAGATGACCAAATATGGTATCTTTGTAATAAACCCTAATCAAAGAATCCTGATGCATGAGTGGTTGGGTAAAATCCATGTGTTCTAATCTGGAGAAAGTGCAAGGTTTGAAAGACATATCTATAGGTGAACCTAAGTGGATGATTGGAGTGTTAAATCTAGAGTTGCGTTGTAGTGTAGACAACATTGATAATAGTGAAGGAGAGCATATTAACCGTTGCGAGGAGAAATTTTGGTGGATTTATAGAGGAATGGAACTCTCTTTGTTGCGATCGCATGACAAAATTGTGACTTTGCTAGAACCATGATTAGAGTGGTAGTGCAGTGGAACCAAGGACGGGTTTGTAAAACATATATAAGTTTTCACACAGCTCAAAGGTAGTAAGTGGTAAAAGTTTGGAGGTTGCGAAATAACATGGAGGCACCACGTTGCGAGTCCAAACCACCCATATCGCACGCTATGAAGTGGTAGGGTATCGTGCTCCTCAGAGTGCGATAGCTGTCGAATTTGGTAAGCAGAATACCTATGAGCTGATATATTTTGTCGGTACTATTTTTTTAACCAAAATCACAAACATAGATATGTATTACATAAATTGGTCATTTTATATGGTTTATAACCATAATTATGATAAAGTGGAATTAATCCCGCTTGATGGTTCACGCTTAAGGTGTATTTTGGGACACATGTATATGCTAATAATTTTAAATGCATACTGTGGGTACAGTGTGGCTTAGGCTGCACCAATGGTGGTATCAGAGCTGAATTCGTTGAGAATTAGAATTAATTAGCTCGTGAGATTTTCTATGTGTTAATTCATGGAATTGATATTTCATGGAGTACATATAACTACTATGTAGAAGAGTCAATCTTAGAAGTAGCTCAGCGAGTGAGAAAGCAAATGTAGTGGTTGTCTTCTCTTTTTTTTCATTGGATGTTCTATGATAAGTGAAGGACAATGAGAATACTAAGATAGAAGTGGAATACACTTTTGTTCTTCAAGGCCGAGATTCACCTTGTTTATAAAGTCGAGAACATAATTATGAGCCTTGCCATTGGATTTGCACAGAATGGAAATGTGTTGAAAAGTAGCGTGACTGAAATGATAGGAACAGAGGAAATAAGCCAGCCTGCATAAAAGTCCTTGAACAGCGGATAACGAGTGATCACCGAAGAAAATAAAATAAAATCTCTTTGGGAGAGAATTAGAAGAAGGTGACTCTCTTTAAAAAAAAAGAGAGACAAACCTTTGTAGAGGGGATTTTATTAATTGAAAGAGTTTATATATAGTAGCAGAGAGGAAAGCACATCGCGGGTGATTCTGGTGAAAATGGAAAGACCCAGAAGTGAGTTTGTCCTTAAAGAAGAGTGGATTTTGTTCTTACAAGATGAGCGGTGTATGCATTTTGAGGGTGATCATAGTAAAGTAGAAAGGGATTCAGCATACAGCTAAGCGAGGTATGTTTTAGATTTGATATTTTGTGAACAGATTGAGATTTTCTTCAAGGTAATGAGTTATTGCAGCCAGAGAATGTTTGCAGAAGAACAAGCATGATGAAGATTTATCATAGATCGATATTGTTGAAATTCAAACCATTAACACAGAATTATGAACTGTGTTATGATTGGATATTGCGGGAATGAGATCCAAATGGATGCGGATTGAAGTCTTGTTAACGATTTATTGTTGTAGTAGAAGTTGTATGCATAGTGGAAGCATAGAGATCAGAGAAAAAACTACAGAAGTAGATTTACATGAATGGAAAAGTCCAGCAAATAAGGAGATCGTAAAGATAGGTGATGTTGGAAAGATGGTATGCATAAGTTTCAATTAATTAATGATATTTTACAGATTGAAACAGATCAAGGGAGTGCAAAAGTTTTCTGTTTGTAAGAGACAACCAACCAAGACATAAATTGATTACAAATGTATGAAAGTTTACTGCAGTTGAATGAATGACAAATTTTGGCACAAGACTACAGTAGTAAAACTGTAGGAATAACTTTTGGAAGTTCTTAGAGATTGTAGCAGAACCTTATTGTAGCTGAGGCTTGGAATAGATAGGGAAAAAGGAGTCCTTAAGAGAGGTGGGTGTAGCAACTAGTGAGAAAGCAAGATTGCTCAGTGCAAGTTCTAAGTAAAAGAGAACTTGGAAACCAGAGAGAGGAGAAGTTTGTTGAGAAGATCAACTTAAAAGGAAGTTGATTGGTTGCAGGTGTAGAAGCTCACACAGATTTAAAGATGGCTATGGGAAGTCATATTTAAGGGTCAGAAGAAGGCTACAAGATGAAGGAAAAGGGTGCTAAAACAATCTGTAGGAACCAGATGACTCAAAAAGAAATTGACAAGGAGTTGGCTGAGATAAGCAAAGAACTCGATGAGTTAACAATGTTGCTAGGGGAAAACCAAAGACAATGTTGGGTCTTGAAGAAAAAGACAGTGAAGTGGTCTAAGATACAAAGAAGGCTATGACAAAGACAAGTGAAGTGGTTGGTTAAAAAACTCAGTGAAGCAAAGTCAGAAATGGAAGTTTCCATTTGTGGACTAGAAGAGGGTGAAATTATAGGTGAAGAGGATAGTGAGAAGGATTCCATGGACTATTGGAATAGTACAGAAAAATTTAGATATGTTCACAACGGGTGTAAATGAGGATATGCGGCCTTGTGTTCTTAAAACTCATATTTTGTATGTGTTTGCAGGATGTGTAGAAAATGATGGACAGTCTAGTGAAACTGTCTCAAAGATGAATAAAGCACTTGAAGTAAAGCATGATGGAGAATTCCTTTTAGAGGAGGAAGGTACTGATTTATTGCAGCAGAAAGAATTCATAGATGAATTTATGTTTGGTGTAAGACATCCAATTAAATTTATAATGGAGCAGAAGCATAATGAAAATGTCATAGTGAGATTCCAAGGAGGTTAACAAATGAATTTGGTTAATGAAATTGATGAAAGAATTTTTCAAAGTGATGATATAGAAAACACGATAACTCAGGAGGATTGCAAAAAGAAGAGTGAAATTGAGAATGAATGCTGTGATGAAATGTTGGAAAGATCTCACATGGAAATAGAGTGCTTGGAAATATGGCTCAAGGAACTTGAAGGAGAAATGAAACTTAAGCAGATTATAGATGTTAAATTGAGGACAGAGAAGCTGAAAGGAGTGAAGCTATAACAAAATGAAATTGTTTGAGAAGGACAAGTTTCTTTTGAACTTGAAGAAGGAGTAGTGATGTTTAAATCATCAATTGAGGAAACTAAACCTTATGATTTAGAAATTAACAATTTGTGTATTTTTGCAGGTGATGTCAAGGAATATGAAGTAGAGAAACAAAATTTGAGTTTTAAGACAGTTATATCTTATGAGGAAGTTCATACACAATTGGAGGGAAGTATTGTTTTTCAGCACTACTAAAGCTGAAAACAGAGAAATTTTGGCTCACAATGATGATCAAAAGAAAGAAGAAGAAGCAAACATTGCCAAATACTCAATTTCTATGCTTGAGGAAGTTGAGATAAATACCATTGAAGATTTTCTAATTCATGAAGAATACTTGGAACATAAAATAAATCTGATGACATAATCATCAAACCAGACTATTGGGTCTTGTGATTTTAAAATTGAAAATTTGGGTGTGATTGCAGGTTTTGAAGATTTCGCAGGTGATAGACAGTCACTGGAAGTTGTCATGAAGATGAAGGAAGAAAGAGAAATGTACACAAACATTTCAAAGAAGCAAGATGAAAATTTCATTTTGATGAAGGATAAGAGTATGTTATCTGATGAAGATAGTTAAGGAAAAGCACATGTACAGTTGGTTAGTAAATGGGAGAAAGAATTGGAGTTATTGGAGAATTGTTTGAAAGCACTAATAGAGAAGAAAGAATCTGATGAAGATTGCAAAGGATCTACAACAATGAAATAAAATGTTACTACAATCACGGAATTGAAGAACAGTTTACTTTTTGAATGTAAATTTGCAAAAAAACAATTGGATATCGCAGAGGGTAACATCTTTAAAGATATTCAGGAATTTTGGGAGGTAGCAATATCTATAATGGTATTTGGAGCAATCTCAAAAATTGTAGTAGAAGTTGAAGAAAAATAAGGCAGCAAGAGTTTTGAAACTCATACACAAGGAGAAGGACAATAACAAAAAAGTAATTTGGATAGAGAAATAGAGAATTTGATGAAGCTTAGAGAAAACCAACATAAGGAAATGAGATTCAAATAGAGAATCATGTGGATAAAAAGCTAGACTATAACAAACATTGAAGGAAAATCCAATGTAGTGTTGCAAATGAAGATATGGCAACTAGGATAAGAAAGGAAATCACTGAAGAACAGAGTTTGAAATCCTGGAGGTAGCAAGTAATTGAGACTTGTGGCTATTGCATTATTACAGAAAAGCAACAGACCTCATTGACATGAGTCTATGGAAACTTTTTTACATGGGTAGTCTGATGCAGGAGCATCCTGCTCAAATGTCATTAGGTTATTTGGGAGACTTAGGGGGTCTTATGTTTTAAAGAGAGTTAGTTATCTAAGTGTATTTTAAATTTTTTGAGTGATTTAGAATAGGGTTTAATTATTTATTGTGAAGCATAATAGTAAATGTTCTCAAATGTTGGGGAACATGACAGAATTAGGATAATTGAGAACTCATAGGGATTGAGAGATTTTAGAAATTATTGTAAATCCTAGATTAGGAATTTATTTCATGAATTTATGGATTAGAGAGGATCCTTAGGGATAAAGAAGAGATTTTAGGACTTACGATATTCTTAGGATTTTGTTGAACAAGTTGTGGATCTAAACCAAAATTGGTTTTAGAATCCATTTTTATAAATCGTAAGCCTCAAAGGCATGAACAAAAAAAATATATAGGCATAGAGAGATAGGAAAAGGAAAGGGCCATGTAAGGTACATCAGGCCAAATCTTGACTGTAAGCAGCGTTTTGTTCGTATCTGTAAAAATTCATATATTAATGAAGAATTGAATTCATTGTGAATGGTTTTTTTTCTTCTACGTATTGAGTGATCTGTAAATAACCAAATATGGTATCTTTGTAGTAAACCTGAATCGAAGAATCCTAATGAATGAGTGGCTGGGTAAAATCTATGTGTTCTAATCTGGAGCAAGTGCAGGTTTCGAAATACATATCTACAGGTGAACCTAAGTGGATGATTGGAGTTTTAAATTTGGAGCTGTGTTGTAGTGCAAACAACATTGATATTATTGAAGGAGAGAGGATTAATCGTTGCGAGGAGAAATTCTGGTGGAGTCACAGAGGAATGGAACTCTGTTTGTTGCGACCGCATGATGAAATTGTGACTTTGTTGGCACTGTGATCAGAGTGGTAGTACAGTGGAAACAAGGACGGTTTTGTAAAACAGACAACAATTTTCGCACAACTCAAAGGTAGTAAGTGGTAAAAGTTTGGAGGTTGCGAAATAATGTGGAGGTGCCATGTTGCGAGTCCAAACCACGCATATCCCATGTTATCAAGTGGTAGGGTATCGTGCTCCTTAGAGTGCGATAGCCTTCATATTTGATAAGAAGAATAGCTGTGAGCTGATATATTTTGTCGGTACTATTTTTTAACCAAAATCACAAACATAGATACGTATTACATAAAGTGGTCATTTTATATTGTTTATAAAGATAATTATGATAAAGAGGAATTAATCCCGCTTGATGGTTCATGCTTAAGGTGTATTTTGGAACACATGTATATGCTAATATTTTTAAATGCATACTGTGGGTACAGTGCGGCTTAGGCTACACCACACAACATTATAATAAAGTAAAATTGGTCACCTCGCAGGGGAATCACATTCCATGACATTGTAAGTATTGGAAAAAGGGAGATTAGTTTATGGGCATTCGAGAGTATGGAGAGTATGGAAAGGGATATATAATAAAAAGAGTTATTTAACTGGAAATATATATTTGGAGGGTCATTTAGCAAAAGGGTTTTACGAGCGATTTATCAATATTTAGTGAAATTAGACATATTTCTTATCCAAAAAATGAACGTGCTATGTTCCTAGTTCATTGAGTGAGGACCATATGTTAAGCCCATATGTTTTGGAGTCCAATCTCTCATAGAGATGAATGGGATCTTACATTCTTCAAGAAAAAATGGTTTAAATGTTGGTGAATGGTCTGTAGATTATTTTCAACTGCATGACATGGGTTAGATTTGCATAAGAAAAAATTGTTGTATTAAAACAAGAACATCGCAGACACCAAGGAGATTAGTGGTAAAGAGTAATGTGATCTTTTGAATAGTTTCAAGGATCATTAAGGAAATAATACAGAGGTGGATAAACATTCAAAAGAGAAACACAGTCAATTTTCTCATGAAGAGGTGTAGTTGATGCTATTCTTGAGCTCAATTTCCATATTAAATATATATGTATTTTTATTGAAGGGTACATCTTAATTCACATATAAATTCAAAATTTATTTACAAAATTGTTATATTCCTTTGTAGACACATGTCTCAAACTATAAAAAATTTGCTTTGTACTAATTAAGGTTGTCTATAGCAGCATGAAGTGATAAAGAAGAAATATGGAAGAATTATACCAAAACAACCTTTGGTTTGGAAGGTAGAAAATCATGATCCATTTCTTTATTTACGAGACATTCATGTTGGTGTAATGAGAAAATATCTTTAGCTTGAAAATAGGCCTCAAGATTTGTAAGGCTCAATAAAACAATATTGCAGTAATATTTCATTGTAACATGGTCCTTACCTTTTGTTACCTTTTGTTGATTATTTTTGTCTTTAAAAAATTATCAAACAAACAATAATTAGTGTTATATGTTATCTCCTTAGGATAATTATTATATATCTTACTTAAATTTTAAAATTCAGTAAAATTATAAGTTGAATTACAAAATATATATATATATATATATTACACCACCAAATTCGGTAAAAATAATGTGCTTCCCGATTTAAAAAAAAAAACAGAAGTGACGTTCATAAAATCCATAACTAAAACATGTGAAGAAAATTGCCATTTTTTGGAAACTGATGTTGAATTCATAGCACATTATTTTCTTTTTCATTCATGTACGAAATCGAGTCATATGGTAAAAAGAAAGGCCTTTTCCTTTTTCAAATTTATCTTTAATATTTATATATAATAAATAAAATCATATATTGGATGTTTCGTGCGTTTCTGATTTTACTCGTCCTTTCAAAAGAAACAAATCTTTGACTGTTTATTGACTGATATTTTCAAAAGAAACATGGGAAACCAGTTTTATTTCCAACCACATACTAATCTGCCAAACACCAACTATTTTTTCTACCAAACACAAACGTTTTTCTTTTAAAGTTTGGATTACTAGTTTGTTTTTTTTCCAGTTTGGATTACTAGTTTGTTTATTGGATAGAAGAATATAAATTTATTTATAATAAAATGTTGATTATTAGAAAGTTGGTGACATTTTGTGAATATTTCGTAAGTTTAACTTTTTCAATGTGATTTTCTTCATTAGTTTTTTCTAATAAAATTTGAACCTATAGGTTGATAGAAACTAAAATCTATACAAACTAGCTAATTTACACTTCATAAAAACTAGTTTACAACGGTACACGTGAAGATTGAGTTCCTAAAATACTTTTCCAATTTTGTTTGGTGTAATGTATTTGTATTTTATATGATATACAATATTTTTGATCGTGTAGAAACTAGATAGACATTTTTGCGATAAGGGACTATGTTGCTTTGACTTGCAAAGATTCCCCAATATCAATTATTTCATTGCATTTCTAACAACATGCTGGAAGGAAAAACGAGTGATGTCAGGAGAAAGCAACTCCCAAATTTCATCGGGTTTTTCACACACCATCATGGCCTACTCCTTGCAATCCACAATATTTAACCAATCCTCATGGACAATCGTTGAAATAAAGTCTTCATTGCAATTGCTTCAACTAATTCCATTAGCTCAACCAATGGGTAATCTCTCTCCACTTTCATGGCTCTTAGTTTTTTTTAGTCATGTCATGTGGGATTCCCACTGTTGAGTTCTTGATAGCTCCAAATTTCGATTAAAAATGTTGTTTATAAATCTTCTATTTATTTTTGGATTTCTAACGTTTTGTCCAAATTTTAGCTGAATATTGTAATATGCAATATTTACAACTCATCTCATTGGAAATAATTTTTCCTTGTGGCGCAGAGGTCTCTCATCAACATCATCATCATGGTGTAGTATTATTAACAAAAAGGCTTTCAGAATATGTATGGATTGATTTCATTGCAACACGAATCGATCCTCCAATACATGATTAGATGATGCAACCAAGTTCTTAAAGTAATAATGGGAAAGGAAATATTGCGATGTCCGAGATCAACAATATCCTGAAACACGTGCTACCGGGGAAGGAAAACTATTTGGAGAACATGATACCATTTCTACTTATCAATGAGGCTACCAAAAATGGATATTTTTCATCTCATGAACAACATGAGATGGTGAACAGCATGAGATGGTGATCCCTCGAGAAAGAGAATCCACGGTATCCACTTCTGGAATCTGTAACACTAAAACAACCGAGGCATGTTAATTTGTGAAATTAGGATCATATGAGAAATATGATGATTGCATTGAATTTCTCTTTTCAAGAGAACCAAAATAAACTTATATATCATCATATTTATGTAATAACACCTATACATTGGGTCAAATTGACCTACATATATAAGTGAAAAAGTGGGCCTCAACATCAAATGGACCCCATGAAAAGCCTATAAATACAAGATACATCAATCTCATTTGGATATCATCATCAAGAATATTCTTCTGTTTGGTTCGCACAGGTCTGGCGGAGCAAACTCGCCCAAGGTCTAAAATTATAGGTATGAGGCTCACACGTGTTTAGGGTTTCTATGTTCTGGTCACACGCTCGCCACATGTCAGAATCGACTACATTCGCATGCACACATTGTCTCATAGAGCGATTGGGAAGCCATAGTGGCTCACATAATAACTTGAACGCTGCAACGGAGGCTTTGAGGCAGATATGAGCAGATGTGACGACAGTCGCACGCTCGTCATGTCTGAGGGAGCAACTGGGAAGCCACAATCGCTTGCAGGACATCTTAAAAGGTGCGACCCGTGTTCTGAGGTAGATCTGAGCAGATTCGACCATAGTAGCACACTCCTCGTACCTCAACGACCGACTGGGAGGCCAGAGTCACACGCAAGAAATCCTGAAGGGATCGAGGCTCTAAGATAGATCTAGGCAGATATAACCACAATTTCTCACTTACTATGCTTCAAAGAACGACCAGGAAGTTATAGTCTCTCGCTCACAGTGTCTCACGGAGCGACCGGAAAGCCACAGTTGCTCACAGAATAATTTCATGAGTGGGACTCGGGTTCTAAGCTATGGTTTGCCGGTTGCCCGCAGTTGACCATAGATGACCGAAGCCTGAATGATTTCTCTCTACTATACAGTGATTCGAGAATTCTGCTTCTTTTTTCTATTGGGTAAATTTTTGTTGGGTGATTATGTATTAAGCCCATTGTACTCTTTGAAACATTATGAAAGTCTAATAAGAAGAAGATTTGATAGGGTTTTCTACCTAATGGAGTTTTTTTCTATGGTTTTTGACTGATTTGGTGTTTAACCCCATGGTTTTTGACTAATTTGGTGTTTGTTGTGGTTGTGTGATTATATCCTTTATTAATACATGTATTTTTTATATCTTTAGTTACTATTTATGATTAGAGACATTGTTAATAAGAGACATTGTTAATAATGAGATGCATTGCTAAATGACTAATTGAATTGAGCTGAAGTAATTGAAGAAACATACAACGATCTTGAAAATTAACAAGACAAAAGGTCAAAGCGCAAAAAAAAGTCGACTACAAAGTAGTATAGAGGGATCCCCAAATTCCCGTGGGGGAATTCACAGATGAAATAAGGGATCCAACCAAGCAAGGGCTCGAGTGTGCTTGGGGATTTTCAACACAACACAGGAGGATGCCATGACTTATGATAAAAAAGCTCTTCTCCATGGCATTTCTTTTAGAATTGCATTTATTTCATTGATTTTACGTTGAGGAAAATCTTCAAGAGAATTACCGTATCTAAATAGAGTAAAGATATAGTATTTCTATTTTTTAAACGTAAGCCATTACACAAATTTTGGGATGGCACACAACAAAAAAATGTGTGCAAAATTAAATTCCTTGCAATAGGCTTCTAATAAAACCAGGATCTTAATCTTTTGAAGCATAAGGAATAAAGAATAAGCTGGTAAAAAGAATACGACCACGACAACGAAGTGTAAAATATGAATTTCAAGTTTGGACGTCTTTCTACATTATTCGCATACTTCCTTACGTCTAAAATTTCCGTACGAGCTTTAAATATGAAGCCACAAATATTGTGTGATTTAGTGATTTAATCTCTTTTGTTTTTTTTAAATAGATGTAAAGGCGAGTGGGAAATTTCACTTTATTTTCTTTTCTTGATTGGATACAAATTGGTCTGTCCACCGTCTGGCATGTATATCTAACCTGTGTAGCGGGAGGGTAAAAATAATACATGAAAATCATTCAGAAACATTTGTAAATTTATTTATCTTAAAAATTACATCACATGTTATTATTAGAAGCGTCATAATTATACAACAGAATCAAAATTTCTTAGTGTTTTTCCTTTTTTTTGAAAAACGGGAACTTTATCTAATATATAAAATTAGATTCATATAATATATAATATTCTATTTTGCACATTTATGACAAGCATGTACTCAAATACTGATCCACGAGGAGATGTTCAAAAATAGAGGCTATATAGCCATACAATAATATAAATATTTTCTCCAAAATAAATGTATACATATTATCGCCATTTGCGATAAGTATGAATACATGAAGATATAAAAAATAATCTCACAAAATCTTGATGAATCATGTGAACGAAAAGAAAACTATTATATCTTATAAGCTCTCTAAATGACTGGTCTATAATAAAATTAACAAAATTCATAATGTTGGTCATTGGTCTATAATAAAATTCATAAAATCCTTCGCCACAAATCCTTAGCCACACTACCACAAAATTAACATTGAGAGATTAGATTAGAGCAAAGGATATTTTTTTTTTTGTAAATTTCATAGGACCTGCCTATTTTCTATTTTGTAAAGAGCAAGTTACTACACAAATTATGCAATGTTTGGTAGCCTCAACATGTTCTAAGGAAACCAGGTCTGTTGGCCACCTCAAAGAGTTATAAGCCAACCAAAATTGGTATTGTTTTTTCTTTCTACTAACAGCTAATAATCCTTTACTATGTCCATAGAAACTACATATAAAATATAGAGTAAAATTAATATCCTCAAAACACATGCAAAAAATAACTTGAAAAGAAGTTAGCCATCTGATGAATCAATAGGTGCAGGATCTTTTGCAGTTGATCCTAGCATCTTAGCTTGCTGCAGATTGAGTGGTTGCTCCTCTATCCTTGCTATTTTTGCATTGAATTGTCATTGTGCCTTTGTCATTTCCTCATATCTTGTTTAATCTGCTGGAGCTCAAACATCAGGGAAGAATTGATTTGTTTTTCCTACGTACTTAGCAGTGCTTTTGCAAGCACACATTTGATTTTCCAATAAGTTTTAGCATATTGCTAAAATAGAGAAACTCTCCCTCTTGTATTTCCTGGGTCAAAAAGGGAATTTATTCCTTCCTGTTGATTCTGAATTTCATCCTCTTCATCATCACTATACTTTCCCATCCCTGTATAGTTTTCCGAATATCTTTCGGAATTCCAATTTCATAGCTTTTCGCTAGACTTTCAAGGGTCTGTTGATTTTTTTTCTTTCCTCTTTTGCTTGTCTCGGCTACCTGGTTTGAATGTATTTTCCTTCCCTTTCCTTTTGTCATTGTGACCTGAATGCCCCTGTATATCCTTTCGACTGAAAAAAATACTGTATAGTGAACAACAGCTAATAGGTAAAACTTAAAATCATTATGAAATTCCATGTCTTTAACCAGAATGTTGGGGTATCGATTACAATTTTCATTTTTCCTGCTAACGACAGGCCAAACCATCCCATCATGAAGCTTTCGTAGCTTGTGAGATAGAGTAATAACACAAGGAATAGACCCATTCACGGACGAACACTTTGAAAGTTGAAACAGAACAGAATTGCTCAAACAATAAATATTGTGATGGAATAAGACAAAATTGGAATTCTTGGAGTTAAGGAAATGGTAGTGGAAATCACAGAACCCAATAGACTTCTCAACAACTGTTATACCCACCCATGACTGTGTTGGGTTTGCAATGTTACAGAGACAAAAACGAATGCTGGGAATTGACGAGAAATCCCGGTCATGAATACAATCGTAAAGAGGTAATTCAGCCGAGGTCATTACCGTCAATATTTTAGAAATACAACAGACATAATAGCGAAAACCTGTGTTACAACCCATAAAGAGAATGAGCCCACAAAAAGCAGACCCAATTCTACTAACCATACATATATTTACAATCAGAGTGTAAGAAATACTACTATAACCAGAAGGAGGCATAGAATATGTCACCAGATATAACCCAAAATGAGAACTAAAGCTGCAAGCACAGGGTAAGAGGTAGAATTGAAACCCCATAAAGAAACTTAGATGAGAATCGGGGTTGCGAAAATGGGGCAAGAAATTAAAATGAATCCCCTCTATCATCACATGCAGACCAAATAAACCAAAGAAAAAATCAAAAAACTCTGACTATTCTACATGGCCTGATAAAATTGTTGAAGACATTGTCTTGAGGCGCAGAGGAAAAAATAAAATTGAAGCCATAATGATTGGAACCAAAACATACACTATCAAAATACGCTTCTTGTCCTTCCCCTTCAGCTTCCTTGCTGGTTTGCGAAATTTTCCTTTAGCTCGCAGAGGAATGAACTCTCGACAAAGACAAAAAAACCAAATAAGCTTCCTACCTTGCCGCTGAGACTCTGCCAGTCTATCCAGACACTTAATGGTATGATGTAAGTGCATTGAGATGATAAGTATACTGCGTGTGAGAAGAGCCACTCCCCTTGCCATTAATTTTGTATAATGGTCAGCTGACACGCCTCCCACTTGGCAGTGTCATGCTGTCATTCCCCCACCCCGATCGGGGATAGAGCAAAGGATATTTTATATTAGAGTGAATAAAGAAATTTAAAAGTAAATTCTTCCGTTCCTTTTCCTCCCTAGGCTTCGAAGAAGCTATGTATAGATAAAAACTATTAAAAAATAGTCAATTAATGAAAAACACTCATATATTATACACAAATGGTGTATGTGTAAACACATACACACACCAATTACATTCAGATTACTCTATTAAATGGATTTTCTGAGATCCAACTTATTTCTAATTTAGAGAGAGAGGTTGAGAGAATTTCTCAACCATCACAAACCAATATGCTCCGATAAAACCGAATCTGAACCATATGAAATCTGTGTAACAACATTACAATATTTATCTCCATTATTCTCTAATGCTCCCCCTTAATGGAGAAATGGAGAACACACTAATTTAATGCAAACACTTGTCTGTCCTGGTCTTCATTAAAACTTGTACCCACTTTGAGATCTCATAGACAACGCTCTTTTCTCCACCATTTTTGATCTACCATTTAACCCATTTAAAATACACTTGTTTCTCACCAGCAATGCTGAATTTGTAAGATTAAGAATTATTGACACCCCCGAAGAAGAGTCTCGACACTGAAATAGCCTACTGAAATATTTCCATCTGTGAAATAACCCTGAAGGATAAATTTCAACAGTCATATAGGAAAATATTCTAGGTACAGAATACGATGAGCGATCAATCCTACAAAGTGACCCTTACAAAAAAAAATATAAAATTAAACCCCACACTATAATGATATATTCCACACCACACCATATAACTCAGCCACACACAAAGAGTTTTATAGTTTTTTTAGTCCAATTTACTCTTCAAAATAATTTTGAATAATTGAATGTTCATGCAACTGCCAAATTCTATCCTGCCACAGAGACCCATAGAAATCCTCCGTAATCTCACGATAGCCGTGAACAGCATCCAAACAAATAACATCAGAGATAATATCACAAGCTCGTATGGGTAAATATGTTTGTACGTCTAGTCTCCTATATCACATGCTGAGGTCGTTTCAGAATTTCATCCCTCTGCAGTTAATTTGCCTTGCTTAAATGACTCATCACTCCCTTTCTCGTCACCGGACTTAGTTTTATTTTCTGCTTGTGCCTCCAATCCAAATACATCTTCCTGTGAATTTATAACCACATTGAGCTCATTCAGCCACACTGCAATTTTGAACATTTACTTGCTATTTTTCAAAGAGATCTCGGCCGAGTTCCCATCAATTGGGAGCCATTTACAAGCCACAATGGCTATGTATTTGAATGTCTATTCTTAGGGCCGTCTACTGTGACTCCTAAGCACTGTTTTAATTGTGTTTTCTCCTGTGTATAATTCACATGCTCGCTTGCAAAATCATCTCCCATTGATAAAAAAAAATTGGGAAGTTCAGAAAAAATAGAAAACCATAGAGCCCCAACATCAAATTGAATGAAGGAACATGAAAATCATTACAACGATCGATATTCATCGATTGGTGTGCTCCTCCACACTCAACAGACCACCCTGTCGAAATTCGTTCCGCCTTTGCTGGATCCGCCGGAAGTTACCCTGTGAGAGAAATCTTAATCCTCTATTTGAAAGACTGATCACAAACTGATCCTCATCTGGTGATGTCGCAAACCGTCAAAATTCAACATAGGAAATCAATTTTCACTCCTCTTCTCCAAGGACTTAGACTTACAACACACAGGCCTCTAATCCTGTTCTTTGATACCAATATAAAAAACTATTGAAAATCACTCAATTACTGAAAAACACTCATATATTATACACAAATGGTGTATGTGTAAACACACAAATACACTGATTACATTCAGATTACTCTATTAAATAGAGTTTCTGAGATCCAAATTATTCCTAATTTAGAGAGAGAGGTTGAGAGAATTTCTCAACCATCACAAACTAATCTACTCCGATAAAACCGGATCTGAACTGTATGAGATTTGTGTAACAACATTACAATATTTTTCTCCATTACTCTCTAATATGTGTTTATATAAAAGGATTTTTTATCTAAAAATAAGTGAAATATAGAACAACCAACTTGACAGAATCATGTGGCTCGTCATATTATAACATTCTATTAAGAAATTGGTATCAATCAAACAAAAGGTAACTTAGATCATTTTGGAATTACTAGAAACTCATTTGTCCTTCTTAATCAGTCACCCACTTGCCTCTATCATCTTTTTTCATGAGAGATTCATGTTGAACGTACAACTCGAGCATTGGTTAATCAGTTGATCCAATATGTTGGAGTTGCAACAAAGAAAGCTACAACAAAGTGTGTTGTAGCAACAAGAGTTGTAGTAATGGGAGTTGCAGCAACTAAAATTCCAAGGATTTAATTTACATCGTAACCTTCATGAGATGCATCACTTTCATTGGCTGATTTTCATCATTCTCTTCTACAAGTGGCAAAACCATCATTGCAATAGCATAATATAGTCGCAGGAAATGGCATGAAGAGGTTTCAATACACTTGCTTATCTTTGTTCAAGGAGTTGCAACGCCTATGCGTCAACAAGCACCACCTATTTTGGGGCTACAACTGGTGTTGCAACAACATAGAGGAGTTGCAATGAGTGGATTTTTCTCTTGAAATATGACAATTTCACAACATAATGCAGAAGAATAAGTTCAAGTGGAAAAAAGAGATTATTTATACCTACACTAGAAATAGGGTAATAGTGGATGAAAAACACATAAAGAACAAATTTAAAGTGGAATAATGACATCAAAATGGTTATGGACGGATGTTGAAAATGTGTCAATCTAAGCACCAATGAAATGTGAGTACCAACTATCCTCTATTTTCAGGTTCCTGAAAATTCAAATTTAAGACTTCCATCAACTTCTGCTCCTCAAGAGATTTCCATAAATATAAATGTTCCGAGTAAATTTCTCTACCCTTTAAACCAAGACATTTTACTTCGGCTGATGTGTTAAAATTACATTTCATAAAAGAATTAATGAACATAAATGAACATATCGGCATGTTGTAAAGAAGAGGAACATAACAAGCATTAGCAACATAAGATACTGATAACGGACTTCGTCCAGGAGGTATTACGTCTCTAGGCCTCGGTGTCCAGATGTTGTAGGCCTCTACATTAAGTGCTGAAAATAGTGATGATGTGCATGGATGGTATTTTCTTTTTCATACAAGGAAAATGCCCTCACGCAGGAGCAGCTGGACCTCTCCATGAGATGTTCCACTACAGAAACTCTTATTCACAAAAATTACTCCTATCAACATGACAATCACACCCAATGGTGACTAATATTATCCCACCAAACATGGCAACAAAGGGATCTCAAACAACATAAAACAATCCATGATAGAAATTACATCTCACATCAAGAAAAAAACAAGATCCCACATCAAACATAAAACAGGGATTTATACAGCAAAATGCATCTCATAGAAAAGAGAAAAATACGTACATGACCACACTGAATATACCTCACATCTTGGAGCTATCCAAAGAAGAGGATGATAAATTGTTGGATCTGGTTGTACCATCAATCTCGTGGCATTGAATATAATGGAAACGACTACTCACACATTGAATACTGACACTTGCAACTCCACTTTGAAAAGTGGCCGAAAAACATAAGGGTCAGATGAAAAATGAAGATTGCACCGTTGAACTCGTGTCATCGAGAGGTGTAGGATCGTCTTTCAATTTTCTGAATTCTGACAAAGTCAAAATCTAGGGCTACATGAATCTTTTAGATTCCCCCTATATTCCTTAAAGAATCTCCTCCACAGGGAATCTATAAATCTGAAAATTAAAACATGAATCTGATCTCACCATTGAGATCTTTGCGAAATTCTTAGAAGAATTAGTATAAGGGTGACCTCATTCTAACACCAGCGAATTTCAGCCTCCACAGAATCTTAAATATTCCTCCAAGATTCCTAAAGATTATCCTCCATAGGGAATCTAAAAAATCGCTGCTCAAAAGGTGAATCGAACCTCGCCATTGCATTCCCTGTGAGATTCTAGTTAAAATGCATATAAATTTCAATACATTCTCACGCAGGAAAATTTTACCTCCTTGGAATCATAAGATTCTCCAAGCATCAAAAGGATTCCCCCTAACTGCATGCAGATCCTACCTCGAAATGTGTGTACTCTCCTATCTCCCTTGGTCTTGAAAATCATGCTCACACTTTCCTTGGGCGCAATAAAAAAACAAAGGTTTAAATATCCTTGGAGAGTGGATTTACCAACCCAATATGGTTGGCATGTTAGTCAAAAGAGGCAAGTGGTTGAGGAGGGGTCCGGGGATCAAATCCCACCCCTCCCTATTTTAAAAGAAACAATACATATGGTTTTAAAGTGGTTATATTTGGGTGCATCATTATAGCATTGACCCCGTTTATGGTACCGCACGCTCAGGGGCTGGCCATGTGGGCCGGATGGGTTCAATCCCTGCTGGCACCAAAATATTGTTAACCTGAACCTTATATACATTATATTGTTATGTTAACATATAACATATACATGTTATATATATGTTGTCCATTGGGAGGTTGGGGTGGCGGGGTCATGGCCCGCCCTTATATTTTTCTATATTTTTATGTTTTATTAACCATCAAGACACATTTCTAAACTGCTCATTTTTTACTGACCCCCAAAATTCGCCCGAAATCCAGCCGCAGCTAGCCAGAATCCGGTATCTATATTTTTGCAAAATTGTGTCCTCCTTATCCTTTCAAGTCATCGAGTGAACCTTAGAACTTTGACCAGATCTAAATTTCGCATACGAGCTCGGTTTGATGAACCGTTTTCACCATTGCGATTAGGCCGACAAGATCTTCAACCGGACACTAAGTTTTCCATGTTTACGTCACTTTGATTTTTGAGCTTTCATAAGCCCTCTTTCTTCCACCTGTGTCTTTGGAGCCACCTGGATCATTCGTCCCCACTAAGGAGCTTTTGGTCCTCCAAAAGCATCAACAATAATTTGAAACTGTTGTGATGCACCAAAAGTGTCTTGAAAAATGTCACCCTTACATCTCCTTCACCTTTGTTCTTCGGAGCCTTAAGCGATAAGCCGACACTTGCATCCTCTGCAAACCTGTAGTGCAATATCTTTAAAATTACATGCTCAAATATGACCAACTATGACCCAAACATTTCCATACTTTCCACCAGTTTATAGCACATACTCGGTGGTCAAGCTTACATCAAAATGGAAATCACACCCCAGCTATCATTACAAGGACAAAACATCATTATCGCATTTCGAAGTAATGGAAACACATAATCACTTTTACATGAAATAATTGCATCACATGAAGTATAAAACAAGGCCAAAATATCATTGTTTCTTAACAAGTGATGGAAAAAGATATCATCATTTTTACATAAAGAAATGCAACACATGATTTACAAAAATAAGGCCACGACAAGCTAACACATCTTAGAAAAACAATCTAGAAAAACCCCTCTTTAGCAAAGTGAATGGGCCATCCCCCTGTGGGAAATTTTCCTGTCGATCAACTCTTTCGACTGGTTTTTGCATGGATGTTTTGTCTTTGAGCCGTTGCTCTAGATGGATTCTCCAACACGTGGCTCTTTGATGGCTACTTTGGCCGCAATAACAACAATGAGTCTTCTCCCTCCATACTTGCTTAACCAATTTCTTTCTGTAATGCGGAGAAAGATTTTCACACCTCATCTTCCTTTGTGTTGCCATTATTTTCCAACGTTCATAAATGACATGGTTAGGTAAACCAAAAAAATAACAAGTTTTCTTATGGGATGATTTACATTCATGTTTAACAACATTCTTATAATCATAATGAACTCACGAATATCGAGAGTTTTTATACCTTTCCTGCTGTTCGTTGGTTTGATCATGGTGATGAGAGATTGTCTTAGCTCTTCTACTATGACATGCACTGCCATGGGATTATGGTGAAGTGTTCCCATCAATCCTATTCCTTGGTGAGTTCAACAATGTCTGTTTTCCCTTCATTTCTTTATGGTGATGCAAACTTGCCTCAACTTTCTCTCTCTAACATGTGCTACCATAAGAGGATGGTGAAGTGTTTCCATCATTCTCTCTCCTCCACAGTCTCATCATAATCATGGAAGCTTTCGACACCTTTGAGCATTATCCTCCAGTGTATCCCAAACCTGTGCAGTGAGGTCTCTACACAACCTCCAATGGCTTATTTATGCCTTAGCCATGAATTCCATGTCCTCCTCCTTTTAAACCCATCTTGGTAAGGAGTCTCATGTCGATTCCTCAAATGGTGATCTCCACATTTCCAACAGAAACAATAGCATGTGAAGATGAAACTAAATAATGATCACAACTGTTTACCTCGGCTATCGATTTTGAAATAGGTGAACAAGGCTTCTCTAAGCCTTCGTTGCACTTCACTTCCTCCAAGGCCTCTGTCCTGACTTGTAGCTGAAGTTGAAGTCATTTCTTCTCCTCCTTCTCTTCATGTAGGAGTCTCTTCAATACCTCATGATATTCTTCAATACTTTCATCGTTGCGCTTCAATTCCTCCAAAGCCTTTGTCACAGATTGTAGCTGAAGCTACAATCATTGCTTGTCCTCCTGTTCCTTTTGTAGAAGTGTTTTCAACTCAGCCTTGTCTGCTGCTTGTTTCTAATACGATTCATACAACATGTCCACCTTTTCGGACACTCTGAGCATGGTCTCATACATGTCTTTGATATCCTTCATTGTGAAACTCAACGAACGTTCAATGGTTCACGCCTACAATCCAAATCATCAAGAAGACCGCTCTAATACCACTTGATCCGGGTAAATTTCGCTACCCTTCAAACCAAGACATTTTACTTTTGCTGATGTGTTAGAATTACATTTCATCAAAGTATTAATGAACATGAAAGAAAATATCGGCATAATGTAAAGAATAGGAATATAAAAAGCATTAGCAACATAATATATTGATAACGGAGTTCATCCAGGAGGGACTAAGTCTCTGGGCCTCGGTGTTAAGATACTGTAGGTCGCTACATTAAGTGCTGAAAATAGTGATGATGTACATGGATGGTATTTTATGTGTCATATAAGGAAAATTCCTTCATGTAGGAGTGGATGGGCCTCTACATGAGATGTTTCACTACAAGGACTCTCATTCATAAAAATAACTCATATCAGCATGACAATCTCACCCAATGGTGACTAAGAGTATCCCACTAAACATGGCAACAAAGGGATCTCAAACAACATAAGATAATCCATGATAGAAATTACATCTCACATCAACAAAAAATCAAGATCTCGCATCAAACATCAAACAAGGATGTATACAACACAATGCATCTCATAGCAAAAAGACAAAGAAGTACATGATCACACTGCATATACCTCACATCCTGGAGCTATCTGAATAAGATGATGATAAAATGATGGATCTAGTTTTACCATCAATCTCGTGTCATCAAATATCATTAAAAGGACTGCTCACACATTGAATTATGACACCTGCAACTCCACTTTGAAAAGTGGTCAAAAAACATATGGCTCAGATGAAAAATAAGACTAGACCACTAAACTCATGTCGGTGAGAGGTGTAGGATCGACTTTCAATTTGTTGAATTATAACAAAGTGAAAATCTGGGGTTATAGGAATATTTTAGATTCCTGGTAGATTCCTTAAAGATGTTGTTCCATAGGTGATCTATAAATATGCAACTCAAAATAGGAATTTGATCTCACCATTGAGGTCCTTACGGAATTCTTATAAGAATGAGTATAATATTGACCTCATTCTGACACTGACGAATTTTGGCTTCCAAAGAATTCCTCAAGATTCCTGAAGATTCTCCTCAACAAGGAATCTGCAAAACTGCTGCTCTAAAGGAGAATATTACATCTCCATTACGTTCCCTATGAAAT
The DNA here is from genome assembly GCA_034641835.2 of Pinus albicaulis. Lineage (NCBI taxonomy): Eukaryota > Viridiplantae > Streptophyta > Pinopsida > Pinales > Pinaceae > Pinus > Pinus albicaulis. Next base: position 1,485,917,686 of record CM076581.1, read on the forward strand.
TCTGGTTAAAATTCATATATTTTTCAATACATTTTGACACAGGAAAATTTTACTTCCTAGGAATCAAAAGATTCTCCAAGCATCAAAAGGATTCCCTCGAACTGCATGTAGTTATTTCCTCTAACTGCGTGTCATCCCCCATCTTCTTGGTCTAGAAAATCATGCCCAGACTTTTCCTGGGTGAAATGGAAAAATGAAGGTTTAAATATACCTGAAGGGCAGATTTAGCAACAAAATATGGTTGGCGTGCTGGTCAAAAGAGGCAAGTGGTTGAGGAGGGGTTGGTGGATCAAATCTCACCCCTCCTTATTTTAAACGCAAAAATACATATGGTTTGGAAGTGGTTATATTTGGGTGCATCATTATAGTGTTGACCCAGTTTATGGTGCCACCCAGTCTGGGGCCGACCACGTGGGCTGGGCAGGTTCGACCCCCCTAGCACCGGAATCTTATTAACCCAAACCTTATATACGTTATATTTTTATGTTAACATATAACATATTATGTTATATATATGTTATCCTTTGGGAGGTTGGGGAGGTAGGGTCATGGTCATTAGCCCCACCTTATTATGTATATAACATTTGTTTTAATCGTTGAGATAGGGACAAGGGTCATGGTTCACCCCTATATTTTTTTATATTTTTCTGTTTTATTGACCATAAGGACACATTTTTAAACTTCTCGTTTTTTACCATATGAGTATTTTTAATGACCCCACAAATTTGTCTAGAATCCCAGCAGAGCTGAATGGAATCTGGTGGCTGGATTTCTATGAAATTGTGTCCTCCTTAACTTGTGAAGTCATCCAGTCAACCTTAGAATTTTGACCAGCTCTAATTTTCGCATACAAGCTCGGTTTGACAAACCGTTGACATTTTTGCGATCAGGACGATGAGATATTCAACTTGAAACTGAGTTTTCCATGTTTCCTTCAATTTTATTTTTGAACTTTCATAAGACCTCTTTCTCCCATGTGTGTCTCTCGAGCCACCTAGATCAATAAATTATTCTCAAAATTGAGTTCCAAGAAATAATACATGCCCATTTAAATATTTTTTCCCTTCAGGGCATATTTGGCACCTTTGTACTACCACATGGCATCACTTCATTCGCCTATGTGGACATCCTAGCTCACTAGGATGCATATCAACTATCATCTTTTGGTCAAGCATTTACCAAGTAAATTCCTCTATTACCATCTCACCCGATAAAATAATAGATGCTAATTGACAGTTTCAAATTTCCAATGTCTTCCATGACCCAACGAACTTATTTATTTCTATTACATCTAGGTTACTAATCACCATACCCGTAAGATGTATCCAAAACTCACTTATGCTTTTCCTGTTATCCAACATACAACATTCTAATAGGCCAAAATACCATTAATAATGGAAATTAGTACCCATAAACTAACATGCATTCCAAGCTCTATTAGTGTCACGGGGTGATACACCTAATACAAGGGTCTAAACCTCTGAATAATTGAATTCCCAACATATTATATTCATGTCACCTCCCATCTTAGTTGGAAACTAACCACCACCTTCACATCATTGCACACTCTAATCCATGTCAAATTGAAAAATCATATGGCCACATCAACCCACATCATCTACCCATAATCTCCACATCAACACCACATTGGCTGCATGATCCATGTGGATATTGGTGGCAACCCACCTATTCCACTTGGACCCCCACCATTGTTTCTTTTAGTTTTTCAGTTTCCTTAATTTTACCATAGTTTACTATTTTTGGCATTTTTTCGGGTCCTGAACTTCTGGAGTAGTTTTGAGGCCCTAAATGACATTTTTTTGGAAAACATCGCAAAATTAATCTGTGACTAATTTTTTTAATCGAAAGTTATATTCCTCGGATATATCTTTCTAACGATGTATTTTGCATGTCAAACAAAGATAGTATTCCAAAATTACAAACCTTGGAATTTGGTGTACAAATTTACCCCAACGCAACACACACATTTGGTGATTCATCTCCTAGGGTTAGGTTTTTTAATGTTTAGAGTTTTCCATTATTTCTGAATAATAAATAGGTCCTTGAGCCTCATTATAAAAATTTTTAGAGGCATGTAGCCGTCACTTTTCTTTTGAGATATAAGCTACCATTTCCTGAGCTAGTTTATTTCTATTCTACATGTAAGCATATTTCAGTTATTTGATATTAATGAAATGAAGTTTTGTTTCTCCCTCATCTCTCTATTTATGTTTATATATGCATTCTAATGCATTTGTTCAAAAGTATGGATCTATGGTATTAGAGCGGATTGTTATTTTTCTATTTTTCTTTGCATCTTCCCAACGAGGTCAAGGTATAAGGTGTTGGGGATTGAACTACATGAACCTTTGCAAGATCAACCTCGCAAATCCTGATAGCCTCCTACGGTAAAATAAAAAAAGAAGAGGGAGCAGGGGGTCATTTCAAAATATTTCTCGACGAAACCCTCGAGCAACAGAGGAACACGATGATGGAAAAATTTTCCCAAATCCTTCGACAACTACCCACAAGCGAAACATCTTCATCTGGAAGTGACTCTGGAGGCACCACTCCTTTTAAGGTACAACTTAACTTTGACATTCCCGTATTTGAAGGCCATATAGATGCAGAAGCCGTAGATAAACGGTTAAACATCTTGGAAGGATTTTTTCAATTCATGACTTTTCCAATGAGGAAAATATTACTTTTTCACTCGTCAATGTTTCCCCCCATGCCAAGCACTTGTGGAAAACTTAGTATGAGAAAAAGGATGAGAGGGAATCCTCACTATTTTCAGTCGCACCCATTTGTAATTATTTATGATACACCATCAAATAATAATACTACCCCGTCGAGAGCTATGAAAATAAATACATAAAGTGGACAACGCTATGGGAGGGAAAGGATCAAGATATGTTAGAATTAAAAAATGGTTTTCAGGCCCTTCACACGAAGCCAGGTATCAAGGGTTATGAGAGACATTTGTTACTCAAGTACTACATCTATTTAAATAAGTACATCAAGGACGAAATGGAGTTCCTAGAAATCTCCTCGCTCGGTGTTGCCTATCTATATTTTCTTAAGATCAAGTAGAGGTTTAAACAAAAGAAGTGGAATCTTGGTTCACCAAATCTGAAGTGAGGGAAAGGCTCCCCCAAACTGCAGAAAAAAGGACAAGGGCAAGGCAGGGCGACCCAGGAGAACCCGTCGAATCTACAAGAAGATAGCAACACCACGAAGACAAATATGGACATGGGAAAGTGATGTGAGTTCCATAAGAGCCCTAATCACAACAAGAGTCATTGTCGAGAGAAGAAGTCACTCGTGGCCGAGTCAAAGGCTTCCGAATCATATGCATGCTCCAACTCTAAGACAGAAGCCAATAAGAGGAATGAGAAAATGAAGTAGATTATTGATGTAGAGCCCGATTCCATTATTGCCACCACCAAGATCTAGAAGGATGAGCCTGAAGATCCAAAGAAGGGGGAGCGCCTCTTCCACTCATAGATGTGGTGAAGGGTTCTCCACTATAGTTTATTGTTGACAGGGGGAGCCAAAAAAACCTCATTTTGGCAGAGGCAATGAGGCAGCTGGGCCTATCGACCACATCACACCCATAGTCATACACCATCAGGTGGCTTCATCATGGACGAGATCTCTGCGTCAGCTAGTACTGTCACCTCCCCTGCAACATCAAGCCCTTCACAAATGAGGTGTTGTGCGATGTTTCTCTTCTTGAAGTTTGCGATGTTTTTTTAGGACAACCATAATCATGAGAGAAACATGGTGTTTATGAGTCAAGGCCTTGCACTTTTATTATTAATTTGGGTAATAATTTCTACATGATATCAAAGGTAACACTCTCTATCTCCATCTCTTCGATCACTACAAACCAATGCAGTAAGATCATCTCCCATACCGGATTTTTTTTTTCTTTCTGATTTATTATCAAAGTAAGGGGGAGATTGTGGACACATACATGGCCGTCAGGAAGGGTTCTTACACATAGTAGAAGTAGGTGTATGAGGTATTCAAAGAATACAGGGACATCTTCTCCTCACCCACAAAGGTACCCTTGCACTATCAGGTCAAGCATCAAATCAATATGACTCTTAGAGCATCTCTACTAAACATAGCTCTTTATAGCTCGATTGATTACAGTCCCTTTCAAGTGGGTTTAGGATTTAAACCATTGTGTTTGATTGCTGTTGCCATACCTCATGCGACTGCAAATAAATAATCCACATATGTATTATTTGATGCTCATAAAGAAACCATATTTATTGATCATGTCCAGCACATCCACCAATAGGTTCACGACATCTTGGAGAAGTCCAATTACTAGTACAAGCACCAACATGATCAACATAGTTGTCACACAAGTTTCATGTGGGTGAAAAATTTTGGTTTCATTTGTGGAAATAATGCCTTACCAGTACCCATTGAAAGCTCAAGACACTTCGATATGGGCCTTACAAAATCACCAAGGTTGTTGGAGACAGTTATTTTGAGCTAAAAATTCCACCATTCCTTGGCCTGCACTGAGAGTTTAATGTGGACTACCTTCGGCAATACTTTCCACCATTAATGGACACATATGAAATTGCGGAACAACTCACTCCAACAGAGGTGAAACCAGAATACATAGAAAATGCCACAATTGATCGAATCATGGATGTGCAGATCAATAACACTCAGTAGAAAAAGATCGAACAATATCGGGTTGTCAAATCTAGCCAACTCCTACACCAAGGAAAGTGGCTCACCAGGGAGTAAGTTTAGTAGAAGTTTCCGCATCTCAAGGAGGCACTCAACGCAATGGGCAACATTGATTCCTAAGGGGGCAGGATTGATTGAGGTGGATATTAGTCGTCACCTACCCATTCCCTTTGGATCCCCACCATTTTTTATTTTATTTTTTCATTTTCCTTAATTGTAGCACAATTTACTATTTTTGGTAGTTTTTTGGGTATTAAACTTCTCGAGCCATTTCGAGGCCCTAAACGATGTTTTTTTGGAAACATGAAAACATGTGTTAGAGATTTATTTTTGCAGTCGAAATTTTTAGTCCTTGAACAGATATTTTGAACTAGTTATTGTGCACATCAATCAAAGACTGCATGCCAAATTTATGACCCTGAGAAATTGGTGTACCAATTTACCCTAACAGGGCCGACATCTTTGGTGATTCATCTCCTAGGCTTAGTTTTTTGGATTTTTTAGGGTTTTATATTATTTCTCAATAATAAATATGCCCTTGAGCCTCATTGTAACACAATTAAGAGGCATGTATCTTCCACATCTCTTCTCATAGATGAGCTACCATCCCCCGAGATAGTTTATTTCCATTCTGTATGTAAGGATATTTTAGTTATTTTGTATTAATGAAATGAAGTTTTTGTTTCCACTTCATCTCTGTGTTTATGTTTATATCTATATTCTATTGTGTTCCGGCATAAGTCTGGATCACTACATGTTAGCACCATGACAACCCCATGTCAATGCCACATTGACCTCTACGACATCAAGTTCTTATTGGGTTTGATAGTATCGGGAATAAAATCTTGATAGAGGGGTCTAAATATTCTAAAATATAATACCCCACAACCCAATATCCACAAATTATAACCTTTGACTATTCATATCCATTAATTCAGAGGAATTTTGGTTCCTATAAGTGTTAAGAATTTGTGTTGATTACTTCTTAGAGAATTGTTAACATTAATCTCTAAATCGCATAACCTATCACTTGAAAGCCCGCAAAATTCCTTTTAGGTGCTAAAAAAAAAATATTCTATCATTTCAAGGTATTTTCAATCAATACACTCCATTTTAGTCTCTTAATAATCAAAATTTCAAAGGAAGATACCCAATAGTTGATGGCTAGATAACCCTTCTTATTGGCTCTTGGTATTGACTCTTGTGTTGACAATGTGACAAGGGGATGGAGTTTAGGATTTTCAATCCCCAAAATTCTATAAACTTCCACAAAAAGGAACTTCATCCTTAAATTTATCTTTGGCCTATAACAAATGGGTCAATCCTCCAATTTCTCTTCATCCTAAAACCAAAGAGAAAATTCACAATTATCTCCTTACCATGGCATCTTGGTAGAGTGGACTCTTATCCCATCCTAAGAGCTAAAGAGGGATTTTTTAGGGTACTAGAGATTCCAAGAAGACTTCTAAGCTATAGAGATCCTCCAAAAATATGAAGGAACCCAAACACTTCAGCCTCACCACCAATAATAAATAACTTATAAAGTAATAGTAGAGGGGACCACTGCATAAATTTTCCATGTCTAATGCCTTCAAACATAATATCTCCAAAACACATGGAAGCTTAAAGTTGATTAGTAGTAAAAACATGTGTATATATTGGTAGTTTAATCTTTTAGTTAACCTAATGAATTCTAAACACCTCCACTTCAAGAAAATTCATGTTCTTCATTAGGCTTCCAACTAGCTTAAGAGTTCTTCAAATTAATTCTACAATGGTTCTCATAAGATTTTCTTTGAATATTTTTTTCATATGGTTCCTCACCCTACTTTCAAGGTTGCTTTTGTAACTTCAAAACACTTATAGGACCTTTTAACCCCACAAAAGACATAAAATCCTATGACATTTCTAGAGTATACCATGCTTATTGATTAAACTTACTAAGAGCATTTAAAAACTAACCAATTAACATGGATATTTAAGGGGTCGAGGGATTAATCTTCCCCATTCCTCCTCTTCCTTATCTCTTACTTAATTAATGTTGACATTATATAGGATTACAGATTAACCAAAACCATTCTCGTGGATGCACATAATGAGAACACACAATGGTTTATAGGAAGGCATATGAACATTTCATAGTCATAATATCCAATACAACCATATTTACCCTCTCATTTAGGCTTTAATGGAAAATTTAGTAGTTTATATCAAAAACATTGAAAACATAAACTTTGATATCCATTAAACAGGAAATCTCATAGATACATAGTATATGAACATGATTCTCATTATGTTTTAAATTACAAAATTAACTCCACAAGGACACTTATTTGACTATGATCAAATATCATCTATGAATAAAGAAATCATTTTTATTTACTTACAAAAACTCAAGATTTATCAAGTATTGGCCTTTTATTTTACTATATATATGCATTAAATCTCATTTTTTCTCCTGTTCATATTCAATATGCTTATATCTGATTAACTGTTTTAGATGCAACGTATGATGAGAATAACATACGTTGAATCACATTCTAATTTCACCCACGACATCTATAACTCCACTTCATGGATTCCATGTCAGTTGTAGCTTCTCTAATTCAGAATTGATCCTAACCATTTTTTGAAAAATTTTCTATTGATTTATCACACTAGTTGGTTTCCTAGAAGGAGAGACATAATAACTGAATATACATCGGTTTCAACATCTTGGAAAAATTAAATTTTAGGGTAGCTTATTATTCCATTTTCCATACATGAAATTTTCTGCTATATTTATCTCTTATTATTTATTTATTATGCTTATGTTTATCAACAAATAAATGGAAAAATAATACATATAACAAGCATAAGAGAGAGACACAAGAAATAGGATCCAATCCAAGGAAAAACCCCTCCAAAGGGGAAAACCCACAAGAACTTCTTCTTATAGAATCAAATCAATAGAGACTTCCAAGACCAAACCGTACACTATTTCTAACACCGATTAATTAGTCAGGCATCCTCCATTAGTTCTCTAAGGAAAATGAAATTGATATTCTCCAAAATGACAAGTTGTAATACCTCAACCTCAAACCTGGCATAACCCTAGGTATTACACATAGAACAAACCTCTCCTACTTCACATTCGATAAAGAACTTCTTTTTCCACCTTTGCACCTCCTCCTAGTCACAAAAACAAACTCACACTTATGCAAGTTACTTGTCTTTATAAAAAAGTCAAAGTGTTGTCTTTATATACCCTTTACATGTGGCTTTCAAGCCTACATAAGGTTTAATTTTACCTTTTTGTATGACTTGATTTGTTGGAGCACCTAAACACTTCTAAAGTACAAATTACAACGTATTTATTTAATACAAATTACCAAAAGGGTATCTTACAATGTGACTATGACACTTTGACTTATGTAAACCCTAAGAGCCTAAAATGGACGGTTTACCTAATGAGAAAATGAGTTAAGCATTAAACCCATGCTTCAGAAATAAATCTTATTTTATCACTTTCTTTATTCTTTCGATAGATACATAAGAGTTACATCATATATGAGTCAAATCTTAATTATGAAGACTAAAACTAGTTACAATTTCTAACACTCCTTCTTAACTAGGTAGGTATTCAAAGTTGAGCAACTGGTGCAAGTAAAATACTCCCTTTGAAAATTTTATCTTAAGAAGACTCGGATTGATAATCCATCTTGTAAGCATCAAAATTATGATTAACAAAGATTGTGTTTGAGGCCTAACTAGACAGTATGCTAGGAGGCTTTATGTGTGATAGTGCACTACCTCTTCAAGGAACATAACCCATCCGTATGTTGAAAAGCTATGTCCCTTTAGTACTATTATTATCTTGGATTCATGAACCTGAATCCTCAAAGGATATCGATACTCTTTTCTCACACTTATCTTAGACACATATCATATCCTCAACGTGTGTCGTTCGATGAGACTACTTCATATCTTGGATACCAAATCCTTAAGGGGTATTGGTCCCTTTGCTTTCTTGTATGATCAACCCTTTAAGGAGACCATAAATTTTATACAATCCTTTGTACGTAATTCTTTACTTATGGTCTTCACTAAGACTTACGACTATTAGTCCCAGTCTAGTGCCTGACACGTAACGATAAGAACTACCCACCATTGCTCCCTCTCAAACAAGGATTATATCCTTCTCCTATGCAAGGAGAATCCTTTTAATCCCTCTCAATTCTAAATGAGATTCCAAACTTCTTCAGAGAAGTCATAATGACAAGTTTTTCTTACTTGTATTTTATTCAACTATTAGTTCCTCAAAGTTTGCAGGACTTCCTTGTTCCTATCCATCTCATTATACTAAGAATGATTCCTTGCTGTTATTACAGGTCATAGAGCCATCTTCTCATGACGAGTTCTGGGTCATCTGCCACTTTCATCTTGTCTTTATTCATGAAGGCATTTTTTCAAGCCCTTTGAGGCTTCATGTTGAGAATCACCTCTTTACTTTACAGTTGCTAGGTGTCCGATGTTGACTTTTTGTCAATAATCCATTCACTTAGTTGAACTTATCTTAACTTTCATTGTGTGCACCTCCAACATCTTTTCTGGTAGAAAAACAACACGTTAATTTGGTAACCAACAAATAGGAATATGAGTCTTACCTCATGATGACTCTCTCATCATCCATATCGACATAAGTCTTCCTTCATATATCATATTTCCCAAGGATCCAACTTGATTACCATGTCATCATTATTCTTCCAGAGGTTATGTCAGATCTTGATCATTAATATATACACATTATAGAGAGAAAGTAATAACACACTTAAACATTTATGATTAAGTCAATTCCATCTACCTTAGACATCATTTCATCAAATGAAATATTCATTATGCATGTGACCAACCTTTCTTCTAGGATTATATGAATCCTACCCAAATTTTACTTTTAAATATGCTTTCCTAATCTTTCACACAATAATTTAGCTATATTCATTTTTCAGTGGGATTGAAATTTGACCAATTATATTGCTTCATCCCTTTTTATATTTATGTTTTCTTGATTCTTATTCCAAGAGTATTGAATATTATAGGATCATGATGATCAATTTTAGAACAACGACCTATTGTAACATATTTTTAGAGAATGTATGGATGTGGAAACATATGTATAATGGTTCTCAAGATTTACATTATTAAAGGAATAAATTATTTCAAGTAAGATAAGTAGACTTAAAATATGCTATTATCACATGCTTCTATTTATGATTCCATACTCAAAATGGTGTACACTTACTTCGTCATTTACTTTAATATAATTGGTCTTCCGAGGGTCCTTCTGGTTCTCTCCTTCCATCATGGTTATCATTACCAAGCATAACGACTTCCTTTCTTATCCATCCTTCTCATTTTTCTTCTTTCATTATGTACATGCAAGATTTATTTATAAGCACCACCAACAAAAATACAAGTGCAAGAGAATGATTAAAATTTAGTAAACCTAGGGTTTCCATAGTCTCCTTAGAGGATGCATTCCTAGAGTTCTTAGACACAAGCCCTAAATACATTGAAATTTTCATTGAAACTTTAAATCTATGCTTTTTGATGACACTTCCTAAGTGATGTACAATTCTTTCCTCACTATTTTTTACTCTATCCTAGACGCTTCTTACAAACCCTGGACAAAAAAGAAAGTGTTTCTATGAGGGAACAAATCAGGGTTGGTTTAGGGCTTTTTGTTAGGGTTTTCTAGCCCATATAGGGTTTATAATCCCTAGATACATTTTCTTTTGAAAATATACAAACCCTAAACCTAAGATTTATAAATAATTCTACAAAACCCTAAATAAAACCATTTACATCTTGAAATGTACAAAAAACCAAATTGCACATACCTCATGTCTTGGTCAACCAAAATCTAGATGCCATGATATTCCAAAGAGGCCAAAGTCAAAGTATGTATCCAAAGGTATTATTCCTTTTATTGAAGAAATGATATTCCCAAGAATAAATCCAAAAAAATATTATCACCATAATATGATTCTTTTTTGTTCATTACTACAAATCTTTGAAGCTTGGTTTTAATACCAATATATTATTCTCCATCTTTAGCCCTTTTAGCATAGTTACCCATTTTTGTTGAGGAAAATATATTTCCATTCATTGGACTTCCATTATTTTCATATTTAATACTTATTGGAGTACATACCTCAATATAGGGATTTATACCTTATTGTATATACCTTTTAGAGAAAACCTACAAATTTTCCACACAAGCTGGCCTAGATTCTCCACCAGATTTGATGGCTAGAATGACTATTTATTTTCTGCTACATAACTTATGTTTTTATCTTACATGACCTCTCGTCCAACCATTAAGAATATGACAAATTCCACTCAGTGATGTTGTCTCCTTGTATTCAATATTAGTGCATCCACATGTCTCGTTAGGGCACATCAATAGACATAAATCACTCCTCTAAACATTTTGTATCCCTCTCCAATCAGGTAGCCTATTTTCTGTTGTTTCTCAGACATCCAAAGAGTTTTTATAGAACTTGGTCAGCACCACAAGGATATCTACAACTCTCAGATCATATCATAAGAATTTTGCATAAACCAGCACTACAAATTATCCCAATACATGTGGAGAAATTGTCTATTCAATTGTGTTGTTCCTTCGGATGGCAACAATAGGGCTATAAGTTAATTTTTGGGCTTCTAAGCCTTATCTACTCTACCTCACATAGGTTTTAGTAGCGACACATAGTGCGGACATATGAACGGAGATGACATACACACAAACATGCAAAATTTTTTTGATCTCCAATATTGTTTCAGAACTTAAACTTGTATGCCCGAAACTTTGATTTTAAACATACATAACTCGACCCTATCTAGGTTATTCATCTATCCTTTTGGATCTCCAAAATAATTCTTCTCTACTCCTGTAATAATTTAGGCCTATAAGCCTAGATCTACAACCTAGTTATGAAGGTATATGCTTATGAATGGGCAGAAACGTGAAGCTGGGTTACTCTTTTGTGAGAATCGGGGGCCGAATTTTTTTTTCAACAACAGTTCGGCCAAAATTTGTAAGAGTTCAGCCGAAATTTCTTATAAAGTTCATCCAAACTCGTGATTCCGTTTAGATTAACGGCACACTGACGGCGTGGGAAAAGAGAATTTTTGCCGATGATTGGAAAAATGACAACAAAAGTTCTGCCGAACTGCTGAAAAAGTTCGGCCGAACTTTTACTTTTAAAAAAGTTCGGACGAACTATTGTTTATAAATATATCGCCCACGATGTAGGACTATTTACTAGTTTGATTGTTCCCACGTTGTTTGCGACTGTGTGCTGCTCTGTTCACGCATCGTACCTCCTGGCTGAGAGTGTTTGCTGCTCGATTCGTTGGATATCGGGTATGGTTATTGAACATAAATATTCTTGTTTTGCACAGAAGTTTTTAGTAGGAATGAAAATGGAATCAGAGCAATTTGTCTTTCACTATTTTTTGTAATGTTCTTTTTTAATCTGTTCATTTTTGCATTGTATTTTACCGATTTATTTCTTGTTCTTCTGCATATAAAACACTTGAATAAACCTTAAAAAAACCAAAAATATTTGTTAATCACTTTTTTCTATTATTCTTTTACGTTTGCAAGAGTTTGTATGTAAAAAGAAGTTTACATAGAGAGAGATAAACCTATGCATAACCAGATTCTGTCTTTTACCGTGTTCTTGGATCAAAACATGCTGTTCATAATAACATTGTAGAAGACTGCTGCTATCTCCATTTAGTGATCCAGCAAGAAACCATTCAGAAGAAAATACTAGCCATAAGAGATGTATATATGGTTCACGGAGCCAATCTTAGCCCAGACAGTCTAAGAACCATATGGATGCACCAACAAATGAAAAATACAAAGCATAATAAACTGTAAAAAAGCTGTAAAACTCTTTTGAAAACTGTGTTTCATGTCCAGCCTGCTGTAGCACTCCATCAGGCGAGAATACCAAGCAGTAAATATTATGTTGCGCAGCCACCATCACAAAAAAATGTTGTGAAAGCGCACACCAAGAGAAAACAACCCAAAACTTTTAGCTGTCATATCTTCTAAGAAGTTCCAGCCCATTGCAAACAAACCATCGAGTCTGCATCCCCAGGTAAAAAACAGAGATGTAATCACATCCCTCTTCACCCAAACTTTTGTGGAAAAAACACATCATGAGTGTGCTTTCTGTTGGCAATTACTTGTCAGGCCAACAAAAGGATCCTGTAGCCTCTTAATCAAATAAGGAAGGATGAAAATATTCAGTGATATTTCCATCCTGAATAACATTTTCTTATTTTCATAGGATATTCCTATATTTTTCTGAGAGTAGAGTTCTAATGATTATTTAGAACAAAGTTTAAATGCCTTCCTAAAATTACTACCAAGACCATGACATCACATAATTCACGTCAGTTCGAACAAAGAGTTACACTTATTGTATAATTGTGGCATTCCTGGATGTAATATATGCTATATTTTTTTGCCCCTTAAACTCTGCACTTTACAAAATTTACAAAATCTCTTCATTAGTTGTAGATAGTTCTTTTCAATGTACGCCCAAGTAGGTCAACCATTTTTTTTTCAATTAAAAACATGCTCTTAAATGAGTCTATACCGAGGATTGGCTTAGTATCAGCAAAATCTCTCTTTCCTTCAGGCTGAGAGGCAAGTAGAGTTTCTTCCCCAAGTGGTTCACAATGCTCAAAATTTGTTCCTGCTAAGCTGTCATTAGTATTTCATGCTAAGCACATGTTTCAACATCCACTTAGAAATCAGAGAAAAATCCCAAATTCACTAATCACTAAACACAAAGGAAGATCACTAATGCCAAGACCATGACATTGATATGTATCTGCTTCTCTCGCTGCACAGCTGAGAGTATGTATTTAGCATATTCTTCGCCTTTGCATTGGTTTCATATTTCTTTCCAAAAACAACCTTCAGCCCTTGCTTTGACAATTGATGTACAAAAATATTATTTTCATGATATATATGTTGATAAGTAATACCTGCAAAAACAGTTTTTAAATTCTCAGTTCTGCAAAGCCAATGCAAAACCTCCTTATTTCAACCTCCTTATTTGCACATTCATATTCAACAATTTTTTATGAACAAATGACACCAATTGTGTTGTGAATAATTCTGTCAAATTTAATGTATGCATTGTATGTTCTGAAGAATCCAATGTAATGGATGCATTGTATGTATTTTTTGCTTGTATATTTTTATGTTGTTTGTCATAGTAATGTCATATAGTGTATGAAGTTTTAAATTGTTTTTAAATTATTTTTATTATGTGTTGTATGTGATTTTGATTGAAAATGTTTTTTTTTTAATTTATTAATTAAAAAAAATTATTAGAAAAATTATTGCTTTAAGCCTTAGAATTTACAATAAAAATTAGAAAATGTATTTTTATCTAAACTATTTATGAAAAGTTTAATATTGTTTGATCTTCTCTACCATGTCCTTTTTACATATATCTAGAATAATATTATTTGTATAGTTTTTGGTTTTTTGTAACATTTTACTACCATAATCAAAATCTATAGAAATAATAATCTAACAAATTATAATATCTTGAAATGGAGCAAGCCAACTCAAATATAGTATTGCAAATCCCTGGCTAAGTTAGATGAGGAGGCTATGTATTAAATATGGTCTTGAATGAGCATTTGGACTCTTTAGATATATATTAGATGAGTAGGCTATGTATTATATATGTTCTTGAATGAGCTTTTGGACTCTTTAGATATATCTAAAGAGTCCAAAAGCTCATTCAAGACCATATGTAATACATAGCCTCCTCATCTAATATATAAAACTTTAATCCATGTGCTTAACCTTAACATTGACACAAACAGAATTTACAATTTTACTCACTGCTTTATGATAGAAAAATATGTGGATGAATATTGCCCACATATCCAAAGTCAAAAGGGATAGATTAAAAAGGGATGCACTCCGGTCATCTATAAAAGACAAATTAAAGAAGCGTGACATATTAGTAATGCAAATTAGATATCTATACCAATTATGTTTATATAACACAACAAATAGAGGATTTAATAAAATGTCACATAGAAGTCATTTATCTCATGGGCCTTCAACTTAATTTTTAAATTATATATCTAGCATTAAATTAAGCTATAGGAGATAAATCAAATAAGCATTTGAATGTAAATTAAACATGTGTAATAATTATGTCCTTTAGTTTAATAAATAGATAATAATTTGCAAATGCCATATCTAAGCTATATTTCATCTAAGTAGCTTTCAATTTAAACTTATATCTAATGTTAAATTATATAAAAGAATAATAGTATCCAAACTTGAAAAAAAATATTTAGAACTTTAGTATATAAAATGTGACATATAATTTTGATAGAGAGACACACAAAATTGCAAATTCATACCTTAAAAAAATTGTTAGATCCTTTTAAAGAAAACGTGTCATATAATCAACTTTCATCGAAATATATGATATTTACTCAAACCAATTTTATGAAAAATAGTATACCATTTTTTACATTTCACATAATACAAATAGATAAATATTACTTTTAAGTATTGTTATAAAGATTTAACTACCCATAGAGAGATGGCCAAGTGATTGAGACAGGGCATCATCACAATAAAAAACCAAGTACAAATTGTAGTAATCCTAGAATCATGCTTTACATAAGGTAAAATTGGGGAACTCATGACTTGTACTATAGATGAAAAACATTTACCCTTACCAAAAAATATATGATAAAAATTGACAAACTACATAAGTTTAAGCTTAAGGGTATATAATCCTTCTTGCCTTCCATATAGATAATGAAAATGATTGTTCCAAGTCTCATGTTGCTTCTCATGTTATTTTATAAAGCTTGAGTGGAAAGAAAATAGGAGGGAAGAAATGTAAGAAATATAAAACATAATGAAACACAACGTAAGAAATAGAGAACATAATGAAACACACACATACATATATCTCTAGATAATCAACACAATTATTTTCCTATGAATCCTTATGGGAGACAAGCAACCCTAAAAAGTAATGATGCTCTAGACTCCTGTTTCCCTAGGAAATCCTTATGGGAGAAAACCAACACTAAAATGTAAACGTGTTCTACTCTCTCTTTTCTGGTATGGAAAATATGTGAGTACAAAGAAAGAGGTAGTCTCTCTAGAGTTAGCTAAGACTTTTACCGTGTAAGGTTGCTATAAAAACTTAACTTCATACATTTTTCTCTCTAACTTCACACTCCTAGTTGTATTTTCAACTATGGAACAAAATAAAATAACACAAAATGGAACTCTTATTCCTCCTAGTGGCCAAGTATTTAACATAGCGTGATAGCCAATTAGGTGTAAGATATGACTCTGTCAACCATTAACGAGGTTTGTGATTTTATACCTTTTAGAGTCTTGTTAAAATTCCACATGTAGCTAGCTTGCCATGCATGAGTAATGGGGCTAAAATTTCATTCTCTCGTACCATGACCTGGTCAACATGATAGGTCAACTTACTAAAGGCATAAATTTTGAATGAACTTCATTTGATGTTTTTCTTGCACCATTGGATATATCTTTAAGTGTAGAATAATGGTAAAGATTTTGGCACAAGTGATAATCATTTGACCCCCAGAAATGTCATTTAATACCTCAAAATGACTCCAAAAGGTTTTAGACCCCAATTCTCCACCCACCATTAAAATGACCCTACAAGTTGATTCTTTCAGTTTTTTCACTCTATAAGCATCAAAATATAATATGACAAATAATATAATTATCCAATCTTATAATATTATACGATCTTATAATATTTGAAACCTAAGGTCTTTCCCATACCAAAGTATGTTCTTTTAAAACATGTTTTCTTGGTGATATGGGTGATTTAGAAATGATTGGGAGAGCGAAATTCCTTTAATTTAATATGTACAATATGTTTGGTTCATGCCACTAAGCCAATAATTTTAAATTCAACTGACTTTTAATATAACCAACTAAATCCTGCAAAAAACGAATATAACAATTTATGTTAGGGTTGTGGATTTAGGCATTGAAACAACACACCATGATATTTCAAATTTAAAAATAATGGGTTGAGTCCTAGGTAGCTCAGAATGCTATTTGTTTTCAAAATAAGGATGCACTCCCATTTGATTCTCATGATTAGGTTGTAATCATGAGGCTCTTGCTCAAGAGTGGACCTTTCCAAAATCTTGTGACATCTTGTCACAAACAAAACCATTAAACTGAAAACACATCATGCAAGAAACATAGCTCGCTGACATATCATTTTTCTCCTTCAAAGAAAATAAATTCACATCATGTGAATATCTCCATGTACTCTTACATATTGGTATACAAAACCATCAACCAAACACAAATCGACAAAACATTTGGCTCAACTATGCCTTGTATTAACTATGCCTTGTACATGGTTGCCTTTAACCCTTTACTTTCATAACGCATTTTCATCAAAAATTTGGACCTTATTCCTCTAGTGTGTCTTTCAAAAGCATGTACACATTAATTTTGAGAGGAAATTGAAGACATAAACCAATAGCTAATTCTTCTAACTAACCTTGACTAAAATGAGCTAAATTGTACTTTGATACCAACTTGATTTGAATATGGACAAACTAGTTTTATTGGGCTATCTCCCTCATTAGTTAAATAAAAATGTGTTTAGGATCGTCTAAAGTTATCCAATTGGGAAGGGGTTTTTTTCAAGCTTTAAGTGTATTTTGTGAGAAATTTATGAGCTAATTAGCTTTTAAAAACTCATGTGTACAAATAAAATGCAAAATTTTTATTTAGGAAATTTTTTTCCCTTGATCCAGATTCCGATCATTGGACATGTAAGAGGAAGAAAGAGGGAATTCACTTTTCAAATTATAGACCTTGTCTAAACCAAAATAAACTAAAGGTTTGGTTTTCAAATACATTCACTTATTTGGAAAAGTTCTAGCTACCAAAAGTCCATATGCCAATCTACCTCCCAAGAGATACATTTAGTACACCACTGGTTAGTTTTTTGTCTTCCTATATTCTTTATCAACCTCTTCTAGTGATTCTTGAAAGGTGGATACTTCAATCCTTCCTAAAAATTTGAGCTCTAAAATGAGAAGACATACAAGGTCATTTTAAGTCATTCTTCTATCCAATTATAAAAACCAAGTGAATATTTCTACATATTGTTTTCTGTCCCATAAACTGTACAATATATGTGGAGTTGCCTCACCCTAAGCGAGATGTTTAACAAACATGATAATATAGAAACAATTAGTGACGTCACCAAAAGATGTAGCCTCTTCAAGGTATCATATCCTCTTATCAAGGTCAAGAATCTATTCACCAAAAATGTCCTATGGAAATGATGGTTTAAGAAACAAAACTAGATAAAAACCTTTAGTGAGAACAACAAAATCTAAAATCTCCTCGTCTTCAATCTGCTCGTAAAGTTAAATTACATGTCTTGATCCATCTATGGTAAATAAATCAAATAGTTCTATCAATTTCACCTTGAAACTCTAAGAGACATTGAATTAAATTTCATCTCAAGACAGGGCTTTGAGAGGACACTCTCAAAGCCAACCTTCGTTATGGCTTTGAAACACATGGTAAGTATCAAGACTTAGCAACTTTATTTGCCTTCTTTTGCCTAAGTGAATGAAATTTTCCCTACCATTTGGCTTGCGACATTCATAATTCATGCTCATGGAACATGATTGTGTTTCAATTGTGATAACATTTGTTGTATGAAGAATCTAATAAAAAATGATCGAAAATGACATTTTTTCTCTATTTTTTTGAAGATTTAAGGAAAATTACACCAAGTAGCTTCCAACCTCATATGACCATCATGTCAAACTCATCTCAGGATATTGTCCAAGTAAGAGCCACTTAAGCAAGAAATCTAGTATACATGACTCCAATTTCAATTAGCAACAATGACATTTCTAAGTATGGTGCAAACATTGCTCCACATCCTCAATGGGGCATGTTTGATGACAATAATTTGGGGAGTGAGAGAGGGAGATGGTAGGAAAAAAAAATGAAGGAATCCATAGGAAATTGAAAAATATATAACTAATAAGGTGGAAGAAATTTGTAACCCAAGAGATAAACCTGTTAGGAAATGGGTGAAGTTGGTATTACACACCCAATTGGACAACCTCGAAGAGAAAACATTTCTCCCACTTTATTTGTTGGCATAACCTAGTAAGTATTATTCACTAGCATGTATTTTGTAAAGGCCTTGTCCTAGTTCCCATTCAACTCCATCCACCAAGTTGTAGAGGATTCCAAGCCTAATTTCATGAAAAGTAAGTTGGGGATGATCACATTGACCTGCTTGATGACGTGTCTATGAAGATTAACTACCTTGAACTATTTTTTTTGCGTAGGGAAAGAGACACATTCCCATGTATGAGCATGAAAATGTTATTTGATATTGTTAATGCCTCTAGTGTTTACTTCTACAAGTTCTATAGGTAGAGTCTGTAAAGGGCCATGTAGCCTCTGGATCTCATCTTTTATAAAAGGTGACATATCTAGTAAATTCCCCTACAGTCAATCTCTGGAATGGATATAAATAGAAGTTCTTCATTTTAATATCCATAAAACAAAACAACTTTAAGGTAAACTATGTACATGTGTCATTTCTCCCACAAACTAAATTGTATAAGTGGTAAATTTTATACCAAGTGTTCTCCCACCATGTAAAGCGCAATTTGGTGAACTTATCATTTTTATAATTTCTTTTTCGATTAAATTTAGTTTCACACATGATCAATTATTGCTTTGAAAGTTGTGTTCTACATAATTTGTGTACACTAAATTACAAAATGATTTTTTTAAATCTATTTTGTGTAAATGTCAACCAATAGATATATATCATGGAGGATGAACGACGAACATCAGCCGAATCCCATATGGAGGTTCAGGGATCGGGGGATGTTCATGGTATTTAAATATAATCTTAAATCTCCATACATGTGTGTACATATGGAATTGAATTTTTTATTAACTTTGTGAGTTAAATTAGTTGTTAATAAGTTTCATATTTTAATTTTTAGGAGGTAAGAGGAGAAGGGTTTCAACTCCATCCATGGAGCGTGGCCAAGGTTCAACCGGTCGAGGTATGAGTGGTAGCAGGTTGCAGGAAGGGGGTGATATTTATTCCCCCGAAGGCCAATCAACCGCTGTTGGTTCTCAACAGGGTCATTGTGGGTTTGGTTCTCAGCAGCGTCATTCTGGGGCTGGTTCTCAGCAGGGTCATGTTGGAGAAGATGTTAACCAAAAACATCAAGGTTGCCATCAATTTCAATATTTTTTCATTAAATTTGTACAACTTTTTTACACTTGTTTTTTTCTAATATACGAAATTTTATATATATTCATGCAGAGGCTGAAAATGTTCGAACCAGTGGTCAAAATAGACGCAGGGCAGCGCACTACATTCAAGAAGAAGGCTCTCAACCCAACACAACTTATCCGGCTGAGATTACTGATATACCATGGGAAACCAACATGGAGGAATGCACCTTACAAAGGTGTGAAAGCCTTCATGCAAAATTGCAAAGAGATCTCCTGGCTTTGTGTCTACCTACTGAGAGTAGACAAAGCCTTGAAATAGTTACACATTCATTGGATGAAATGGTAAAGGTGTACAGAAATTTGGGGCCAACGACTGATTCGTTTGTAGAACTGATGAGAAAGAGAAAAGAAACAGTGATAGGTCCCGATAAATGGCAGGACATAAAACAAAAAGTTACAAGAGTAGATGCCAAGTCAATGTTTAATTATAAGGAAGGGAAAAAAAGAAAAATGTTGAAGGTGCAGTATTTCAAGCACCCAGACAAAGCTGCTTATTTGTATGGTCGACATCTTGCGGCCTTTGGAAGGCTTCCATGGAACGATGAGGTTCCTGTTTATTTTGCACAAATGTTTTATGCAGAATTTTTTTTGGGTATGAAACCCGACTACAATGACCTTCCTTCAGAATTTTTTTGGCCCGGGGAGAGGTCGATTATATCAACGTAAGGGCTCTAAGCAAGATGTGGAGTTGCCTCAACCTGAGCCACCATTGGTGAGTTGACCGTTTCGAGTCGAAACCATGCGATCAGAGATGGATGCGACTTCTCAAATAAGTCATGAAGCAAGAGATGTTATGATCGAAAATGTTCATAGTGAATTGAATGGAGTCGATATTTTTTTAAATCGACAAAGAGCACGTGAAAATGCACGTGCCAATTTTTTTTATCGTACAGATGAGGAGATTTACAACATGAATGTTGAAGATCTCCGAACATATGCAATAAATTGTCACAATGGTCTGCAAGACCTAATTTTTCATGAGGAAGAGGGCACTGGAACGGTATGTGTTAGTGACCTTAGGGTTTGAAATTATTTTTACATATACATGTGTATAATTTGTAATAAATACATGTGTATGTACATGTATACATTTATTTGTATGTGTACATTAATCTAACAAAAATGTATGATTATATGTTAAAACACCATTTGCAGTTCTCAGGCATGATGCGTGATGGAAATGTTAATATTACGTTCGGGACCTCTGGCTCAAACGATGCAGATGGGTCTGACCATCATGATATGTTGGCACATGTATGTTAGTATTTTTTAAGTGACTCTAAAATAAATAATTGTTGCCACACATGTACATGTATGTATATATATAATTTGATAAAATGTTTTAACAGGTACCGATTCCGTCTGATGTTTTTGGGATGGTGGTACCTTCTTCTTCCTTAGGAGATATACCTTCTACTTCATTGGGAGATGAGCCACAAGTATGGACAATTTTTCACAAGTTTAAAATTTATGTTTAAAAGTTATATATATATATATATATATATATATATATATATATATATATATTCTACCCCTCAAAAAACCTTTTAGGAGATATATTCTCTATCACTTCACATTGGGAGATGAGCCATATGCTGGAAAAATTTTCACAAGTTTAAAATTTATGTTTAAAAGATATATATATATATATATATATATATATATATATATATATATTCTACCTCAATAAGGTCCATTAAAAATTGAGATATATCTATATATATATATATATATATATATATATATATAGAGAGAGAGAGAGAGAGAGAGAGAGAGAGAGAGAGAGAGAGAGATCTATATTTTGAGTTATTTAAAATTTTTTGAATTTAGGTTCCTATAGAAGATTTCTTTAATACGGGGACTCTAGCGACTTAGATAGGAACATCCATAGCATTTGAACAAGTTGTCTTTAGTTCCTTTTTTTAATATTATTGAAAATAAGTTTATATATGTACACATGCATTTTCATTTGAAAGTTTTTAATATATATATATATATATATATATATATATATATATATATATACATTTAACTGTACATGTATATTGGACAGTTTACCACTGCAGATTTTTCTATGGGAGAACCTGTTCATCAAATGGAGAGGGAACCTTACGAGGTATTGCATGATTTTTTTGTTATATTTTGTTTTTTACATGAAGTTCTAGATATATATATTCTCATTCATTTTTAAAACTTCAAATTTTAATGTCCAAGTACATGTGCATTGTGTATGTAGGTTTCCTATTCATAGGATAGGGCGCGGACTGAGACCCAGATGCTAGATCCTCCATTTGATGAACATGATTTACAGTAGATTTGATTTCAAAATTTAGATGGTTTTAAAATTTGTTAAACTTGATACAGTTTGATACTCAAGTGAGATTTCCAATTTTTGGACATATTTTATTACAATGTTATTATATAATTTGTTTTCTTTAATTTTTGGATGGTTTTAGTACTTTTGGCATGTGAATGTGAAGTAATGTTGTCATCTGAATTACATTTGGCATGTGATATTTAATGTTAAATGTTTTTGTTGGATAATTGAATTATAATTGGCATGGCATGTGAAGTTTTTAAAACTACATGAATGATAGAATGTGAACCTACATTTGCACATGTGGTAAATTGAAATGTTACTCGTAGCAAGACAATCCCCATTGATTTCATTGTATATGTTGATTTCTGATTTGATATAATTGCATGTATGATGGTACATTACTTGTAAAGTCATTGGATTAATAGTGTTCATTGATTTCAGTGTAAGCGCAAAAAATTATTGACAATGTAGAACGATTTTTGTGTTATAATAATTAAACCTAATAATACTGGAGAGCAAGAGAGACTTGAGGTATGGTGTTTACTACAAGAGTTCGAGCTAAATATTTAAATGGTTTATGATTTATGATTTTTACTTTCTTTTTAATATAATCGATACGGAAAGATGACAAAACTAATAAGGGTGACAATAAGAATAGAAGAAGAAAATAGTTTAAGATTGATCACAATAAATGCTATTTGTAATTTATTACATTCTAATTATTCACATTCTATCATTCAATATTATTACATTGTCACTTTGCATTCAAAAAATTTATTTGATCATTTTCCATTATTAAAGTTATTCTACAATATTTATCACCTCAACAAATTGAGGTAACTAAGAAAATTTAAAATTAAAATGACTTGATAAATCTCAAACATATTTAGCATATTTAAAATGGTTATATTAATATTAGATGTATTTACATATTATTGATAAAATTAATCATATGTTTTTCATATTATCGATAGTTTTTCCTTGGTTCCACACGACTGAAACCAAATTAGATCCATCTTAACTACGGATCTATCCAGCACCGAGAGGGATCAAATCTCTTGAGGTGCAAGCGTTTCTTCAAGTTTTGCACTCAAAAAAGAGGTTTTCACCTCTAGATATTTGATCCCTATCGACGCTTGATAGATCCATAGTTATGATGGATCTATGAAAATAACTTTCTAAAAATAAGTAAGGGAAAAGCAGCATAGGGAACAATTAGGAGTAGATTTAGGGCATAGGGAACAATTAGGAGTAAATTTAGGAACATGTGATAGTTGGGTGAGATAAAATCATATATTTTAATAAAATAATGGGAATTTGTAGGAGAGACAAATAGTGGGTATGACATGTATTTTGGTGAATAATCAAATTTATGGAATTAAACAATTAATTATTTTTGTATGTGAAAACAAGATTCACACCTAATCCTCACCTAAAAGACTAAATTAAACACATTATTATTAAGGGGATGAGGAGCTTTCTAGGTTTTCAGCTCCCCATTGTTAGATGAGTGTCGTAATGGCATTCCATGTATTGTTGTGAGAACTTATGATATTGTGATATTCTAATTACGAAATAGTGATATTGAGTACATGCTGGATAATGTAATAGATAGGAACTTTTTGATAAGGGGAGATAAGGGATGTGACCAAATTCCTATCAGTGAAAAAAAATTTCTTCACCTTCCTATAATTCCATTGTAGCTTTGGGGGCCAAAGGTAAGAAGAGTACCTTGGAATTTCTTGGGTGAAAAACCAACTGGGTCACCAACTTTGGCCTACTGCATTGGAATTCATTAAAGAATTGGTCATTGGAGCTGCTTCAAGCTAGGAGTGAGCATCGTCACCAACCTACATTGAATATTTTACACTCCCTAGGGTGAATGATACTTTAAATTGATTAACAGTCTAAGACTTTCGAATTTTTCCGAATGCCAAATGATCTTACAAATCTAGTATTTATAATATCCTAGTAGGTCATTCGATGACAACTTTTACCGGAAACTTGAAACAAAGAGAATCTATCCTTGGCTAGGACATCATGTAAGATGCCTGCCATAAACAGTAAAATTGTACTTAAAAGCTAAGATTCGGGCAAGTGGGGACAACCACTTGTTATCTCGTCCCTTGGAGGCTAGGCCATATGGGGACCGAATCTGACCTCACAAAATAAAGTGAAATAATTTGTACCATACGGTTGGAAAACATATACAAGAAAAATTAATATAAAAAAACAATTAATTTCATTCTATAATATATATATATATATATATATATATATATATATATATAGATATCCAATACATATAACATTTCTCATCAATGCACATGTATAGAAAAACTACTTTCAGTTGATACTAGAGCACGTGCTTCTACCCAAACAATTTGTAACATGTGCAAACCACAAATAACATAAGCAGATCAATTTTTAGTTGAGTACTGGAGGTTCTAAAACATATTTAATCCAAAGATAATAAATTGTTGGACACTTCACTCAAAAAAATTCTAATGGAATTCCATCCTCAATAATCCATTCATGATCGGATTTTGACATTTTCCATTTCTTAATTTTCGATTTTTTCTTTGATTGAACTTCTATCAACTTTATGTGTGCTGCACACACCAAGTGACTATATTGACAACTTATGGAATTAGGTTCATAGTCTTCAAAGTAAACAAAGTCTCCACTTTGATGAGTTTGTTTGAAAAAATAACCTTTCAGTATAATAGACCCTCTGTCATACTGAAATCCGTGATCATTATAGTCTTGTAATAATTTCATTTTTCGTTCAGTGAAACGCATCAAATAATACTTCACATTTTCATCGTTGTCAATAGGTGCAATTACAACAAAAAAATCTCCTGCACAATAAAATAAATTTAACATTTAATTATGCATATTTAAATTTATTTCTAGATCTTTAAATCATTAGAAAGTAATTCAAATGTTACCTTCTCTAACAAGATCAAAAACTCGATCACCATCAGATGATATTGTAGTTTCCTCTGATTGCATTTCTTCAAACATTGCAACAGACATTTTTCCCTTTGTATTTAGCTCTGTATGTTTCCAATCGTTCACATACATTTTGTTTTCACAAACGTCATTGGATTTTGTGTTTTCTATGCAAACATCACAAAAACAAGAATATTTTCTTTTATCCAATGCAAACACATTTGTGGACAACTTTGTTTGAATTGAATGCAATTTTCGAGTCCCTTTTATTGTTTCAACATCATTTCCAATTGATCTATCTACGTTTTCGATTCCAATATGCCAGAAAAACCTTTATATGGAAAATTAGAAAAAGAATTTGTAAATATGATATCAAAATACAATTAAAAATAATCATTGCATGATAAATGTACAATGTTTAAAATTATATTTCCAATATAAATTAAATTGAATGTACCTTCGCACTTCTCTTGATGGGTTTTTCTCATGGCTTAGAGCAGCGATGCACCATTGAACAACTTCTTCAGCGTTCACAAGTCGGCGTGCAGAGTGGTTCATTTGATATCTTTGAAGTACTCGTTTTATGCATGCTCCTGCACTGTTATGTTCTCCTTTTCCATGGCCAGTCTCGAAGAAATTCCAATAATGTTTAATGCAGGTTTTCTTATGAAGACAACAAAACCAAAAGAATGATCGTGTAGATTTGAATTGACCTGCGCATTCGTCTGACCATATCTAATGTTCATTGAATGTTATTCCATGATTTTTCAATGAATCATAAATTCTTCCAAAACAATGTTGTACAAAACATGTATCATGTGTACGATCGTCACTGATATAAAAGTGATATTCTTTAATGATATGTCGATTTTCACTTGTGCTTTATATATGATCGACATTTTGTTCAGCATGTCTATATAGAATATGGACGAGAATGGAGACTTGGTCAGAATGATAGTATTCACTCTGAATTTCTTTTTGTGGAACAAATGTGTAGTTTTCTGCAAAATCAATCACTGACAAAATGGTCCCTGGTGGAAAAAATTCACGATATTTTTTGAATTGCAAGTCTTGCCATCGAGCTCTATGGGAATGCTTGGTGTATTTGTAAATTTCTGCCTCAAACTTTCTCAAAAAGTCTATCAGAAAAATTTCGTCTTCTCGTAATTTGATTCTTTTAACACTATCTGCACCTTGAATCGATGTACCGATATATTCATATCTCTTCCATTTCACTTTCATGTTGGACAATGATTGATCATTATATCAATACGATATTTGTTTTGAAATTTAGTCAAATTTCCACAATCATCGCATTTTTTACCACCAACACATTTCTTTTTGTAAAATAGTTCATCGCTTTCTCTTTCACATAGAATTTGAGATATGAATTCACGGATAGTGGAAGGAGGAGGTGAATCCTTCCATAATGTTCTACCTAAATCAAGGAATGTGTCATAATATAACTCAAATTCCACATGATAACGGCAACAACAAGTGTCGCGTACGGTGATAGGTTTTACATACCATGGTTTTTGTTGAACAAAAGCACCGAGTGAAACATGAATTTGACGATTCTCTTTTTTGAACTTGTTGAATAACTCTATCTGAGTGGTTTCCAAGAGATGTTTTTCATGTTCTTCGTACTGATTTTGTGCTATTCTTCTTCGCATCACATGTCTTGCAATTGGTGAAACACGCGAATTGTTCTTCCAATATTCATATATTATTTTTTTAACATTTTCTCCAAGTCTATATTTGTATGGTTGCCTACAAATAGCTCTCCAACAAGCGAGTTCATCATTTACATCTATTTGCAGTCGAAATTTTCGATGTTTGTGCAGAGTTTTTCGCGAGGTTCCTAGTGCTCGTGCCATAGATGTTATCAAACGATTCTCTTGAGTACTTGGTGAAACCATTGCCATCTGTATTCCTCTACGTATATTTGAAACATCTTTATCTCTAGATCTCTTAATTGACTTTATAGCACTATTCATATTTTTTATCACCTCTTCCTTCATTTTTTTTATCTTTGGTTGATTTTCGAATACCCAATAGTGTCGTCACTTCTTTTAATTTCCTTGATGATAGGAGACCTTTCAACATTTGAGCCTGAACTGTCACTTGCTCATTTAAGAAATAATGTTTAAAAATGCAGTCGACACGATGTCGTATAACATGGTCAGGTTTTTTATCTCCATATGTGTGAGTGTCAACATTTTCTAACATCTCATTATCGATAGTGATTTCATCTGTACATATTCAAAAAAATAGTACATATTCAATAAATCACTAAATTAATAAATATGTCAATAAATATTAGGAAAAATTTAAATATATCAATAGATCATAATATATACATTTACATACCCACTTCAATTTCTGCTTTAGGTTGATTTTCTTCTTCAATATTTTGAGGAGTATCTCTGTCTGTTTACATTAAAAAAAATATTTTTCAAACTAATTCATCAAATAAAAATTAAGCTTCACATTTTACATTAGGAAAATTTTAAATATATCAATAGATCATAATATTTACATTTACATACCTGCTTCAATTTCTGCTTGAGGTTGATTTTCTTCTTCAATATTTTGAGAAATATCTCTGTCTGTTTACATTAAACAAAATATTTTTCAAACTAGTTCATCAAATAAAAATTAAGCTTCACATTTTACATTAGGAAAATTTTAAATATATCAATAGATCATAATATTTACATTTACATACCTGCTTCAATTTCTACTTGAGGTTGATTTTCTTCTTCAATATTTTGAGGAATATCTCTGTCTGTTTACATCAAACAAAATATTTTTCAAACTAGTTCATCAAATAAAAATTAAGCTTCACATTTTACATTAGGAAAATTTTAAATATATATCAATAGATCATAATATTTACATTTACATACCTGCTTCAATTTCTGCTTGAGGTTGATTTTCCTCTTCAATATTTGAGAGGGATTCTAACTTTCTTTTGCGAGATTGTCTAGTCTCTTCTCTACGTGCCTCAGGGTCTCTTTTTCGATCATATTTTCTCGCACAAGTTCTTCGATTTCCCATGATAATAGGGTATGAAGTTCAAAAAATTTCCTTCAAAAAATTGGACAATAACTCAATTACAAAAAATATTACAAAAGATTTAATTTAAAAAAATTCAGTGTAAATTTTTTGCAAAAAATACATATTCCAATCCAAAACACTTTAAAGAATTCGAGAGAAAAATATCTTATAAAAATGAAACGAAGCTAAAAATATTTACTTCAACTCAAAACATGTACATACCTCCAAGAAATGTCTTTTGAATGTACATCCAAGAAATGTTTTACAATTTTTGCCAAAATCATGCTGCCTCTAAGAAATGTCCTCCAAAAAAATTCTTTAAACCCAAAATTGTAAAATCAACCAATAAATGCTCTTAAATCCAAACTTTCAAGAAATTTTTTTGAACCCAAACCAAGATCTTTGTAAAATGAGAAGAATTGTGCGAAATGTGTGAAAATTGTGAATCATTTCGCGGCAATTTGTATTGACGCGAAATGTGTTTTAGTAGGGGACTCCGCAAAAGTATTCGGCCGACGGAGAGTTATACAATAGTTCGGCCGAACTTTTGATCAAAATTTCGGCCGAACTATTACAACGTTAGATTTAACAATTCTTAAGCGGAAAACATAGTTCGGCCGAACTTTACTAAAAGTTCCGCCGAACTAACGCGTCATCAATTACGCAAAAACTAGTCTCTGAATACGGTTCTGCAACTTTGGACTGATTAAACTCTATGAAAGGTTGTTAATTAACTGTCGGAACCAAGACAAGCATTTTCAGAATTGAATCTACTTTCAAGAAATATAACATTTATGGAATTTCATAAAAGCTTAATAATTTTAATTATTTTTCTAATAAAACGGGTGCAAACAATTTCTGAGGGTCATTGTGATTTAGTGAAATCAAAATTTTGTATCTCCCAAAATACATTGTAAAAAAAATTGAAAAAATTATGGGGCATTACATTGGTCCATCGTCTCTAATGGGTATCTTTTAGATTTTTAGTTTATAACTTATATGTTAAGAAATTTCTTGCAACGTGAAACATATCCAAAATACACAGTTTTTCGTATTGGACCAGTTCAAAAAATTCTAGTAATTATGATATGCGTCCATTGGCTTTGTAAATATGTCGAAAAAAAAGTGGACTTTGTCTATATTGTTGTAACACATTTTGTTTTTTTTAAAACACAAATTTTCAATGAATACAACATTGCGTCATAACATAACTTCTTATGAATCCTTTGATTGTTAAGAAACACGCACTCAAACAAACGCTAAGTTGACATATCAAATCTGCATAAAATAAATTCAAAAAATAAGTAATAGAAAGCTAACACAATTTCTCACAACTTTTATTTTTATCGCAGAATGAAATTCTACAAAGAAAAATTGTTATAGTTTGGAGAAAATTGAAGAACCGAAAAAAATGAAAATTATTTCTCAAAAAATGGCAAAAAGTGTAACCCAACTTCACATTTTCACCCACCTAGAAACATGTTATTTATGTAGCTTATATTCCCTTGTAGGAGTTCAGCCTTCAATACTAGAATAAATAGTCCTTTGTGCCTTTCAAATTGTTACCTTCTAGATGCCTTATTTCATTACCCTTAGCTCTGATACCATATTGGAAAAAGTAAGTATCACTAGTAGTAATGATGAAATTAGTGACTAGGTGACTAAAAATGTTAGTCACCGCAACTATTTCAAGTGAATTACTGCTAAATTTGAGCAATTTTAAGCAACCAAACTAAAAATGGCTAACTTAAATGACTAATTTAGTCTAGGGATACAATGTACAACTAGATAACAAGTGACTAAACTAAAATCTATTAACTTAAATGACCAATTTAATCTAGGACTAAAATATATGACTAGATAATAAGTGAAAAAAGTAATAATGATTATTGTAAATGACTATTTTAGTCCAATAATAAAAATATGACCAAATAACAAGTAAAAAAAGTATATGAAATAGTCATTTATGTTAGTAATTTTTAATTATGTCACTCCATAAATGGAAAATTGTAATTTTGATACCAAAGTGTTACATTTAACTACAGGGGTCTCTGAATCCATCTGTAGTGTTAAAATTTAGAGATAAAGGGGTTTCTAAATCCATCTACATAGAATCTACATTAAGGTCCAATGATG